>OY288269.1:26223430-26748430 GCA_958450335.1 Hibiscus tridactylites | reverse complement strand
AAGGTGGATCACTAAAAGTGGCAAATATTTTACCTCCAACCCGAACGGGTCAACATAACAGTGGTACGAGAGTTTTACACCCACAATCTAATCTCGACCACACTCTTTGTTCACATTCGAGGAAAAGCTATCAAGGTGGATGTTGATGCCATAAATCTATTTTATGGCATCCACGTAGAGAGAAATGAGCATGTAGAATTTGTCGAGTCACTAACGGAGGAAGACTACGAACAAATAAAGGAAGAACTCTGCTATGCCAGCACGGTATGGAATGTCGAGGCTCACAAGGGCTCAGTCAATCGGCGACAGTTGCGGCCCGAAGCCAAGCTTGCACTCATGCCCACCTCGCATAACAGCATTGTTGATCGGCCCAGGCTTGCACTCATACACTCTATTTTAAATAATCATATCATTAATGTTGGTAACATTATATGTCACGAGATTTACCAGTGCACCCAAAAGGAACGCGTCCCCCTCTACTTCCCATCATTCATCACCGGCTTATGCACCAAATAGAAGGTACCAACCAATGAAGCCGATGAGCATACACCTCCAAGGAAAGGATGGGACAGAGAAGCATACTACAAGTTGATGCAAATCACAGAGGCCAAACCGTTGCAATCTACGTCGATGCAGGTCCATGCTGCGACGACATCCTCGGCAGATGTTCCGGAGACTCCACAACCCACTGCCCCGACAACCACCCTTCAGCAAATTTCCCAGAAGTTGGAGGATATAGACAGGCGACAACGCCTCTTTATGGCCTTCACAAGGGACTTCACTTTGTCCATTATCCAGCTGATTTAGAAAAAGTTTCCTGACTATACCGTCCAGTTTTCTCAATTCTCTGCCACTGCCTCTGTTGCAGTTGCCCCAGAGCCCAATGTCGGAGCCACCACTGCAGTCCAAGCCTCACCAAGGCATTTTGTCGCCGCAACCACCACTTCCTCTGTTGCGGCCAGGAAGGCCAAGGGCAAGGCACATCTAGACACTCCTATGGGTGAACCCATAGGGACAGAAGGCTTCTCCAATTGGTCTGAAACTGCCCAATCCGTCCTCCAGACATTTGAAGCTGCAAAATGCAAGGCATCCGCCATAGAAGCAACAGAGGAGCTGTACCTTGACACGGATGGAGAGGAAGAAATAACCGCCTCGGCCAGGCCAAGCCCAGCCAACCCCCCTTCCACGCACATCCAACCGCCTCGAGAAACCAAGAAAGTCGAGCATATGGCCTGCAAAGCGAGAAAATTGATCTTACAAGACGATGACTCATCCAAGTCCAGGATACTCGTACCTACAACGGTCGCCAGCCCCAATTAACAGACCTTCACGTACCTAGAAAGTTATATCCAAGTTATTGGTTCTTCCGAAAATCCATTCCTCTGGTTGGCAGGTAAGCCATGATGCTCATCTTACCAGCCATAGACTCTAGGCGGCAAATCTCGCCCCTAAACTCTGCCCCCTTTTGACGCATGGACCAAGAAACAACGATTCATGCACTATGTGACTGCTCAGGTGCTAACAAGGTCCTCCGTCTGGCTTGTATCTCGAGTTCTATCATCTCCAGTAATACATTTTCAGCTTTATCTTGGCTAGAGGAAAGGGTTGCATGCGTATCGCTTCCATCCTTTGCATTGTTGCTAACGATTCTTTGGAACCTATGGAATAGGCGTAATGATTGGGTCCATAAGCATCGTCTCCAGCCACCTTGGCTCACTGTTCTCAATTCCTAGGGCATTTTACGAGACTATGCAGCAGCTACATCAACCAAATCCACCTTGCAGCCGACGGACGAACCTATCCTTGCGCACCTGCGATGGCAACCCCTTGGGCCGAGTCCATAAAGATAAACACAGATGAGGCTTTTGATCCTCTTGCCAAGGTTGCTGCCGTGGGTGTTTTGGCGTGCGACGCTATCGGTGCGGTCATAGGAGGGCTTGCTCACCCTTTGAGCAGTTGCGTGGATGCTACCTCGGCCGAGCCACAAGTAGTCCTTGATGACATCCTTTTTGGTCGTGATCGTGGCTGGTCCAATTTGGTCAGTGAGACGGATTCGGCTATAGTGGCTAATAAATTAAATCGGCAATGTACTGATTTTTCTATCATGAGCTCGTTTATTGAACATGCTCGTCTTCTGCTTGCCGATGTAGATAATTTTAGTATTCATTTTGTTCCTATGGTGGTGAACGATGATGCCCACACTCTTGCCTCCAGGGCTTTGCGGACTATGTCGTCCACCTATTTCGCTTCGGATTATCTACATCCTCTTGTAACAATTGAGATTAATTATCATCCAAGTTAATATATTTGGGTACTCTTTTCCTCTTAGGTGCTCACTCAGGGCCTCTTGGTCACGTTGGACTTTAGAGGGGTTTTTTAACGAGGCCCACATTTCTTAAAAAAAATATTTTCCAATTTCAATTGTCACCTTTTTTATTACATGGTGTGAATAAAGTTTAGGGTAAACTATCTATTTGGTGTTCCACTTATTTTTATGTGTTTATATTTGGTCACCCAACTAAAACTTTTAATAAAAGGGTATCTAATATTACGTTTTGTTTCTATTTTAGTACCCTAACATTAAAAATTAACGACACAACTAACGTGGCATTTTCTTATTAGAAGAGAGAAAAAAATGCCATGTCAGTTTTATCGTTAGTTTTGAACGTTGGGGTATAAAATTAAAAACAAAACGTAAAGCTGTGTACCATTTTACCAAAAATATTAATTGAACAACTAAAACATAAATAAAAAATAGATAAGATACCAAATAAGTAGTTCACACTCAAGTTTATTTAACTTATTGTCATTGCCAAGCAAGATTTCATCTTTCAACATAGATAGAAAGTATAAACTACGAGATTAATAATATAAAATGTAAGCATGTCGGTACGTTTGTTTATAAAAATTAAATAATTTAAAAAAACATTTTATATAAATGGTAAACAAATAAAAATAACTTTAATACATGTCTTTTAGTTTAGAGTTGATTAGATTTTTTTACCATTTTTAAATATTTGAGCATAATAGTTTTAAATATTTTAATTAAATAACTTTTATAAATGTATATAAATTATTTCATTCAAAACCTTAAAATATATTTATAAAATTTTTATCGATAACAAATTTTAAATAATAAAGAATCAAAACTATAAAAAAACTTCGATTGAAATTGTTGAGATGAAACATGGTTAAGTGCTCAATATCCTCTTATTTAGGAGTGAGCTAACCTATTAACATTGATACCGAAACAAAATTCTAATGGCCTGGCAGTATTAAAACTAAAAAAGTGTTACAAACATGGAAATTCAAATTGAGTGAATACAATTTATAGGTTACTATTTGAACAAACTCATACAGCTGAAAATAGATGACATGTTCATATTGGGAAAGAAGATTGAAGAGGTTCAGGAATTCAGGAAGTGGCACTGCATAAATGGGTGCTTGAAGAGCCAACAGCCAACTCAGTTTGTAACTGACCCCCCACAAAAGTTTCCTTGAACCCAGAATTGGAAACAGTGAACTCGGTGTCCTTTTCTGCATTTCTTTTATTATTAAAAATATTACTGCAAAACACTAGTGGCATACTTGAAGTTGGAGCTAACTGCCACACTTTTTCCTCTCCTTTATGCTGTAAATATTGGTATAGAGTAAAAAAACAGATGCTCTATTACAATTACAATTACAATTACAATTACTAGAACTTGGTTTATTTAACTTTTTTTTTTGAAGGTGATTAGAATATTGATAGATGCAGAAAGATATGAGGGTATGGGCAGGGAGGGGGTTTTCCTTGCAGCCACCACCTCCAATTCGTATTATATAATGTCCTTTGCTGGGAGAGAGAGGTGGGTGGTTGTGCAGTTTTGTTGATCTCAAGGCTTTGCTTTCTCATTTTTTATTTTTGGAGTATAGTTAAATGTTTTTATTCGGACGGTGTTTAGTTTATTGTAGAAAATTATTAAAGTAAAGCCCAAATAGGTAGAGCTTGTTCTTTTGAGTTTGAGTTGAAAGCAAGCAAGACATATAGTGTGTGTGAGAGAGAATGAGAAAGAAGCAAGCACATAGATAGAGAAGAAGCAAAACCCAATGATGCAAAACCGAGAAGAAAGGTTTGGAAATTGAGGCAAATGTCGATGCCCCGCTCGAGGCAATCTTTCTTCTTCTCTCCTTCTCCTTCTTCTTCTTCATTCTCTATCTTCTTCTTCTTCTTCTTCACTGCTACAACTTTTGCAGCTCCAAACCATGAATCTTCCATTCTCTTCTCATGGATACACTCTTCTCCAACTCCACATTCCTCTTTTTCTCAGTGGAATAACCTTGACCCCAGTCCATGCAACTGGACCTACATAACATGCTCCCCACAAGGCTACGTCACTGAAATCAATATACAATCAGTCCCCCTTGAGCTTCCTTTACCACCCAATCTCTCAGCTTTCCAGTCTCTCAAAAGAATAGTCATCTCTGATGCTAATCTCACAGGCGCTATCCCAGTTGACATCGGTTATTGTACACAACTTACTACCATTACCCTGGCCTCCAACACTCTGGTTGGCTCCATCCCTGCAAGTATTGGCAGGCTTCAGCATCTGGAGGACTTGGTTTTGAGCTCTAATCAGCTAACCGGGAATATCCCAGTTGAGCTAAGTAAGTGCACAAGTCTAAGGAAAATAGAGATTTATGATAACCTTCTAAGTGGGGTTATTCCGGCTGAGCTTGGGAATTTGTCTCTTCTTCAAGTTGTTCGAGCTGGAGGGAACAAAGACATCGCTGGAAAAATCCCTGATGAGCTTGGAGATTGCACCAACTTGACTGTGTTGGGGCTAGCTGATACAAGAGTTTCAGGATCTTTACCAGCCTCACTTGGGAAGCTAACCAAGCTTCGAACCTTGTCCATATATACCACAATGCTCTCGGGTGAGATTCCTCCCGAAATAGGTAACTGCTCTCAGCTTCAAAACTTGTATCTTTATGAAAACAGTCTATCAGGATCGATACCACCAGAGATTGGTAAACTTGAAAAGCTGGAGTCACTTTTCTTGTGGCAAAATAGTCTTGTTGGGAGTATACCGGAAGAGATTGGAAACTGTAGTAAATTGATAAATATTGATCTTTCTTTGAATTCTTTGTCTGGAACCATACCTTGGTCTTTGGGGGGTCTTTCGGAGCTTCAGGAGTTTATGATTAGCAACAACAACGTCTCTGGTTCAATACCTTCAACTCTGTCCAATGCTACTAATCTTGTGCAGTTGCAGCTTGATACAAACCAGATTTCTGGTTTGATTCCACCAGAGCTGGGAATGCTGTCAAATCTTACAGTTTTCTTTGCCTGGCAAAACCAGCTTGAAGGAAGCATCCCTTCATCCTTGTCTACTTGCACTGCTCTTCAAGCCTTGGATTTGTCACACAATGCTCTCACTGGTAGCATTCCTCCTGGCGTTTTTCAACTCCAGAGCCTGGCCAAGCTTTTACTTATTTCCAATGACATTTCTGGTTCTTTACCCCCGGAGATCGGTAATTGCAGCTCCCTTGTGCGCTTAAGGCTTGGTAACAACAGGATCAGTGGTGGTATTCCTAGAGAGATTGGGAACCTGAAGAGATTAAATTTTCTGGATTTGTCTAGCAACAGGATTTCTGGAACCCTTCCATATGAGATTGGGGGTTGCACAGAGTTGCAAATGATAGACCTCAGTAACAACATTCTACAGGGTCATCTTCCGGATTCATTGTCATCTCTATCTGGCCTTCAGGTGTTGGATGCCTCATTCAATCAATTCGATGGCCAAATACCAGCAAGCTTGGGCCGTCTCATGTCATTGAATAAGCTGATCTTAAGCAAGAACTCCTTGTCTGGATCAATACCTTCTGCTCTTGGCCTCTGTTCAAGTCTGCAGTTGCTTGACCTTAGCAGCAATGAGCTCACTGGTGGCATCCCAATGGAACTCGGCCGGATAGAAGCCCTTGAGATTGCTCTTAACTTGAGCTGCAATGGACTCACAGGACCAATCCCTCCTCAAATATCAGCACTTAGCAAGCTTTCCATTCTGGACCTTTCCCACAACAAGCTTGAAGGAGACTTGGCTCCACTTGCAGAGCTTGATAATCTTGTTTCATTAAACATCTCCTACAATAACTTTGCAGGTTATCTGCCTGACAACAAGCTTTTTAGGCAGTTACCACCAGCAAACCTGGCTGGGAATCAAGGCCTATGTCCTACAAACCGGGACTCTTGCTTCTTGGGCAGTGATGGCAGGGCAGGATCACCAAGAACTGAAAATGAGAACAGGCGATCACGGAGACTCAAACTAGCATTTGCTTTGTTGATCACCCTAACAGTTGCAATGGTTATTATGGGGACAATTGCGATTATACGGGCTCGAAAAAACATTAGAGATGATGATTCAGAGTTGGGTGACTCATTGCCATGGCAATTCACTCCCTTCCAGAAGTTAAATTTCTCAGTAGAGCAAGTTCTGAAATGCCTGGTAGACTCCAATGTGATAGGTAAAGGGTGTTCGGGGGTTGTTTATCGTGCTGATATGGACAATGGAGAAGTCATCGCAGTAAAGAAGCTCTGGCCAGCAACAATAGCACCATCCAATGGATGCAACGAAGACAAAAGCAGGGTTCGTGATTCCTTCTCGGCGGAGGTGAAAACCCTTGGTTCAATTCGTCATAAGAACATAGTTAGATTTTTAGGTTGCTGCTGGAACCGAAATACAAGATTGCTGATGTATGATTATATGCCTAATGGAAGCTTGGGGAGTCTCCTCCATGAGAGAACTGGGAATGCTTTGGAATGGGAACTTAGGTACCAAATATTGTTGGGGGCAGCCCAAGGCCTAGCTTACTTGCATCATGATTGTGTCCCTCCAATTGTTCATAGGGACATCAAGGCTAATAATATCCTAATCGGCCTCGAGTTTGAACCTTACATAGCTGATTTTGGCCTTGCCAAGCTTGTAGATGATGGTGATTTTGCTCGCTCCTCCAACACTGTTGCAGGTTCATATGGATATATTGCTCCTGGTAAGATTTCTTCCAATTAATTACAGCTTCATAAATTCAGTGTTTTCCAGGTCATATTCTCTCCTTTTTTATGTCCATTATTGCATGTTTTCCTTTACAATTTATTCTTAAGCATTTTACTTTTGTAGCAACTTGAACTAACTATTAACTGCATCTTGGCAGAATATGGCTACATGATGAAGATTACAGAGAAGAGTGATGTTTATAGCTATGGAGTAGTTGTGCTGGAAGTCTTGACAGGGAAGCAACCGATTGATCCGACGATACCAGATGGGCTACACATAGTAGATTGGGTTAGACAAAAGAGAGGAGGGATTGAAGTACTTGATGCGAGCCTTGTGTCTCGACCGCAGTCCGAAATCGAGGAAATGATGCAAGCTTTAGGTGTAGCCTTGTTGTGTGTAAATTCATGCCCGGATGAAAGACCAAACATGAAAGATGTGGCAGCAATGCTCAAGGAGATAAAACATGAAAGGGAGGAGTATGCAAAGGTTGATGTGCTCCTCAAGGGATCGCCAGCAAATGATGCCAAGGAAAATAATAACTCGAATGGAGTTCAAGCAACATCATCATCAAAACCAGCAACGCAAAGCTTGTATCCCAAAAGCAATAACTCCAGCTTCTCTGCATCTTCTCTACTTTACTCATCTTCCTCCAATCCTAAGTAATAAAAAAAATGGTTACAGCTATGCACAAGTTTGTTTTGCTCAATCTGTTTCTTCAGTTTCAAAACCTCTTTTGTTTTTGTATGTAAAGAAAGAAAAGCTTGACATTTGTTGTGAGTAACTGCATGAAAGAAAAGAGGTCAAAGCTGTTGTAGGTTTGGCTCTTGGACCACTGTTGTTAACAGCTATTTGCTCACACTTTCCCAACTCACAACTTGCATTAGCATATAATATTAACAATTTGTAATATAACATGACAAGTCCAAATAAATCATGTTTAGTTTCATCTCTTGGTTTTGATGTAAGAAAAACCTGCAAATGCGAATTCAATATTACATTATACGGTAATACTAACCTACTGGTGGCCTTATGATATTAGCAACACAACCCTGCCATTCTCTCTTTCTCCTTTGGTTATGTGGTTTGATCACTCCTTATGAAAAACTATTACTTTCGTGAACAATTATTTATCTCTTTGAAAAATACTTATGACGAGATAAATTAGTCATTATTAGGGACAGTGAATAGAGAAAGAGGGAGAGAGAGTATTTGACTAGCTAACACACCCGCTAGTCTAACGTGTTGCATGTTTAGGGTGTGGCTAAACAACGGTAAATTTTAAAATTTGTCTTTAAACTGAAAATGCTAGACTTCTTAATAACATTTTCAATTGGTTTTTTTAAGTTTTTTACAGCATCGATACTTATTTTGTAAGTTTTGATAATTTGTCCCAAAATAAAAATTTATAAAAAAAAACAAGTATCAATACTTACAAAATAAATATCTGATACTTGCAAAAAAACTCAACCAAAATATTATAAAAATAAAACATTTTCAATTTAAAAATAAATTTTAAAATTTGTCGTTTTTAGCCGCACACTAAACATGTCCAAAGCTGAAGCATATTTAGGATACATGAAAAAGGTGAGAATCTGGTAAAAAGTTACTGAGCAGGTGAATTTGATTGATGAGAGCTGTTGGATGGGACCCATGATTAGATTGCTTGCATGCATGTGTGAATGTATGATGGAGCCTGCGTGGTGTATTAGCTTTTCCCATTCCCTAGTGAGACTGGGTCATCACCATGAAAGAATTGATTCCTAATACTGCACTCAGTCTCAGTGTACCTTTCCAAGGATCTTAGACTGTTGTGTTGCTTTCTCTGCCCGAAAGGACTGCACTTTCATCTCTAAACTTCACATGAATGGCTATCTCTACAGGTGCCAATCAAAAGTATTGTTACCTCGTGATGAAGCAGTCATATTCATATTACATTATCACGTAAAACAGAACAAATACCATGCTTTACTTAGTACTTACTACTAAGATATTTTATGAAACTAGATTTATATCCAAATAATTCATAATTTGAATCCCAAAATTCACATCACTACTTTCCATAGGGGTTGGATCAGGCCATGTTAGGCTTAGAGGTCAAGTTGGGAGTAAAACATCTTGTAATTTCCACTTTAGATGGGACCATTTCCAATGCTAGACAGGAGAAAGTGCCCAGAAAAGTGAATCATTTCACAGAAAATGGCCGTTTTTAATGAATGAATCCGACTAGAAAGGATATAATTCCAGATTCGGTTGTTCCTATTTGATTGTGATACTGATAACTGCCCAAAGTACCTTATCTCCAGTTTCCGGTGTCACACCATTGCTTGGAAAACCAAGCAAAAATAAATGAAAACCAAGAAAATAGTAGATTAGCATATCCTACATCTAAGGCTCTAAGCCCCATATATAGATCAAACATAAATAATTTGGGTAAAGTTCATAAATAGTAACTGAATTTTGGTAAATTTTTTAATTTCGTAACTAAACTTTCAATTACTTCAATGTTATCATTAAACTTTTAGTTTTATTTTAATTTTACCATTAACAACAGTTAAGATATTTCATATAGTAAAACATTTGGTTCTCCACGTTTGTACATTCAAACAATTTAGTCTTAATTCGAAAAAATAATAAATTTAACCCTTATTATTTAAATATTATTTTTATTTGGCCCTATTTTTATTAAAATTAATTTAACCCTAAACCTTAAACACTACACATTAAACTATTAAACCCTAAACCCTAAACTTGAAACTCAAAACCATATAACATAATCTATCTATCTATCTATCTATTTGTCCTCAAGCATTGTCATTCGATCCTTCGAATTGACCTCTCTTGGTGTATATATATATATATATATATCATAATCATTTCTCATAGCTTCTTGACGTGGAAATAGGACATTGAATTGATTTTACAGTAGAACTTTTTTTTAGATCTTCAACTAAAACTACTGGATCTCTCGGGTGTAACAGTTACAAACATACTGTTAAATTGCATATCCTTAACTTGAATCGTATGAAGAATGGTAGGTAGCAATAAGCATCATGAAGAATTATTCCAAGGATTAGATTAGATTAGAGAATAACTTAAATTTGTGGTGATCGGGCAACTGGTTGTATGAAAGTAGAAAAGTGATTAGCAGCTCAAGTGCTGCTACGAGTGTGATAATTGGTTTGGACTTTAGCTCCCTCTTCACATTCCAGTAGAGCTTTGGTCTCTTGATTTTATCTTCTTCTACACAAGAAATTCCATTTTTGACCATTTTCTCAGTCTCCATTGCATGCATCCTCTATCCAAGCCGCCTTGCCACTCTGAATTTTACTTTTGAATACCCTTATAAACTTGGTCAGCTCAGTTTCTTGCTCCTCGCCATCCTCCAAGTCGATCGCCTTTAACCAACTCCAGGATCACGATCCCGTAGCTCTACACATCGACTTTTGCTGTGACCGGAAGGTTTACAGCCCACTCAGGTCCGTTCCTCGAATCCGAGAGAATTCGGGGTTAATGTGATCCCTTTGAGACAGCTTTGCTAGTTTAAAATCCGAATTTTTTTGCTCGAAATTGTCGTCGAAAAAGTATATTTTCAGTGTTTAGAGTTAAATTATTTTTAATAAAAAATATGGTCAAATTGAAATAATGTTTAGGGTTAATTTATTATTTTCAAAGTTTAAGGTCTAAATGATGTTTGAATGTGTAAACATGTGTTATTATACAAAATATTTTATCTGTTGTTAACAGGTCAGTGGTAACATTAAAGTAAACTAAATGTTTAATGATAATATTGAAACAATTAAAAATTTAATTATAAAATTAAATAATTTAATAAAATTCGGCAATCATTTATGAATTTTAATTTAAATGTTTCGTACTTGTAAAAAAGAAAAAGGCAGAATTTCCAGCAGTAACATGATAAGAAACAAGTAAACCCTATTATGAAACTGATCCTTCGGAAGTCAAACTAAGATTTAAGAAATTGGTAGCAATGTTTGAGTGAAGCACTCATGTGATGAATTATTGGGCCATTGTGCCATCCCATCTGCTCACTGCCCAATAGAGTTAGAGTTACCGCATGATTCCAACATTAAATTTCTTTTCCTAATAATATCTTGAGACTGTCCACGTTTCTAACTTTACTGTTCACTCACAGTCAGAGTCTGGCAGTCAAGGCAAATTCATGAAACTGTTGCATTTATTTCTTTGACTCTTTAGGAACTGAGAAGAACTCGCAACAAAAGTGGGAATGGCACAACTTCTCTGTTCATATCCACATAGGGGCAATGGAGAAACATTTTTTAAGGAGAAATATGGTGAAGGAGTTTCGGGTTAATTTAAAATTTTTAAAAATATAAATTAAAATTATTTAAAAAAAAACTGAAGTTGAAATGTACATTTTTCTTTTCAAAAAAATGGAATCTATTTTATTAAAAAAATTGAGAGGTTTAATGAGAATTGTTTAAAATTATAAGAGAGATTAAACTAAAAATATTCAAAAATTTTGAAACTTAATATACATTTCTAAAATTTTTGATTGGTTGAGTTAAATTTTCCAAAAAAATTAAAGGGGCTAAATTTTAATTTTTAAAATCTTGTGGGGTTATGACTCCACTAGTCTCTATTGTGTTCGGCCATCGAATAGGGGTGAAGCAAGATTTATTTATTAATTTTTATCACAAGTCAAAGTTAAGTATAAAAATTTCAAATATAATAAGGCTAAATTGAAATCTATACAATTTTGAGATTAATGATAATTTTATCATTATCTTAACTTTAAAA
Source organism: Hibiscus tridactylites (assembly GCA_958450335.1). Taxonomy (NCBI): domain Eukaryota; kingdom Viridiplantae; phylum Streptophyta; class Magnoliopsida; order Malvales; family Malvaceae; genus Hibiscus; species Hibiscus tridactylites. The sequence continues at coordinate 26,736,617 of OY288269.1, read as the reverse complement.
CCTGAAATTGAAAGGATTAAAAAGGAGATTTAATTATTTAGGGGGCATGGTGCCTGATACCCCTCTCTACCCTTGCATATGAAAAAATTACTTGGAGAGAGGGAGATGTCTTGGTACTCGAATTTTTTGTATAATTACTTTTACGTCCTTAATAGTCTTGATATTATATAAATTAAGTCTTGATCCATTGTCCCATTTTTTTAGTTCAGTTAATCCTAATAGTTTTGAAACTAAGCAAATCACATTTTGATGACTTAAATTAAATCACATTTTTTGGGTCATTGTCACTTGTCAGTTTTTAAATTAGATAAATTCAATCTTTACCCTTTATTTTTGGTTAAAGTCTTTCTCAATTTCAAAATTAAGTAAATTAAATTATGATTCTCAAGTTTTTATTTTTAAATTAATGACTTAAAAAATAAAGTTTAATTTTTATTTTATTACTATTTTTATTTATATCATCTAAAGATTTCATCTTGATTCCAACCCTGTTCTCATATTGCGGTTCAACTTACTATTAATATTCATGAGGTATATAAATTACTATTGATTTTTAATTAAAATCCGCTAGTTTTATTAAAAAGAGAATATATATAAAATTACAATGAAAGTTCAAAATATAGTAAACAAAAACACACAACACAAACATATTCTTAGTAAACAAAACTAGTGTCTCGAGATCATAATGTAACGTGCCGAAATGAAGAGATAGAAAACATGGTTGTTTAGTTAATTTCTTTTTTATTTTATTTTATTTTAGTTTAATGAAACGGTGAGTTTAGACCATTGTTGTAATTAGATAAAATGGGGTCGTATTATCTATGTTAGGGTTAAAAAGGGATGTTGTTTCAGAAACCAACTTATTGATTGAATGAATTGAAATCTTGTCTTCCTCAAAACTTCTGCCTCTTTTTTCATCTAATTCTTCTATTCTTCTCATCTATTACTTTAATTCTGTTCTTTGAGATTTAGTTTCTTACACATAATAGGACCACACAAGAAAAAAAAGTAAAAATCCAACCCAAAAACTCGAGACAGAATATGGATACAAACACTTTCTGTATAAAAAACCCCTAAATTAGAGACTAAAAAAAAAACAAAGGAAAGACACTGTGCGTGTGGCTATGGTTAAGGAGGAAAAAGCTTTCTGCATGAAAAAAGAACCTAAATCATTATTGAAAAATAAGTTATAAAATCGTTGTCAACAACACAAGAGTTTCACTCCGTGAACATAGCTTATTAAGAATCAGTAAGTAATGTCTATGTTAATAGGATATTTCATTTTCCTTACCAATGCCTATATTGATACGGCCTGTAAATGTAGTTCCCAATTTCTTTTAAAAAAACTGCTATTTTAGAGTCACTTTCGAATCTAAATTACACCGAACAACATTTGATGAATAGGTAGTTCCGGTTATCAAATAAATTTATGATAAATAACAGCGGATTCTCGGAGGCAGGTGGCTTGATTGATACCACATAAATAGTGATTTACCATGTATATTGGCTGGACATCCCGGTCTGCGAGACTATTGGTCTCAAAGAAGGTTTTTAAAGGACCTTGTGGACTGGTTTAACAACGCCACGTACGAAGATTAAATCTTTGTTATCTGTGATGAGGATATGTTAATAAAAACATACTCCACTTTTCACGAAAAATAATGTTGTCCTCAGACACAATATCGTGAAAAAGGTTTCAAAGGCTCACCGACTCTACTCTATTTCCTGAAGTGAATGTGAGATTATATTATGGAAAGAATAAAAGCCACATTAGAGGTTGTGGTCGTGATTGAAACCATGAATATAGACATGGGAAACATGGAATTTTAATGATACTTCTACACGCTGGTGGTGAGGTTATAAGGATGATAAGAGTGATAAAGATCATTCTAATGAAGTAAATTTTTTTATTACCAATATGATGTTATAAATCATTGGTCTCGTACTTGTCGTACGTTGAAAAATCAACAATCTATGGTGACGATTTATGCTCAACATAAGCATAAGATATATTTTCCCATTTAAACGCAAGGGACTAATGTGAGTACTATATCTCAAAGTACTGAAAATATTGATGCTCTAAAAGAACAATAAATTCTTGAGAGAAAGCACACTATGAAAAGTAGATAATTATGAATATTGCAATAATTACCGTTAATGGTAATAATATCGTCACCAATGGAATTGGAAATTTTAAGAGAGCAAATATGAGTTCGCAAAATATACCTTTGGGAATTATAGATAACATATGTTATCAATTAGCATTTGAAATAAACCATTGTGGATATAAGTTCTAGTAGCCAAAAAGTCAATTGAAAACTCTAGAAAAGCTATATATATTTCTACCAAAAGATAATTTCCATTGAAAGCTCCGAAAGAGCTAAATATATTCCTATTCAAAGGAACAATTTTGATGATCATACTAGACATGTACGAGTGAGATTGAATCACATGTTATGGTAAACCAGAAGTTTACGAAATTCAGAAATGTATATACACACTTATATGTAGTTGGTATGATCGGTTAGACCATCCTGATCAATAATGATGCGAAAGCTATTGAGATTTACATGCACATAATTAAAAGAACCTGAAGTTCTTATGGTGCTTATTCTCAAAGGAATGAATTAAATTCCACTTATTAAAGAATGCGAAGTTCTTGTGTTGCTTAAAGAAATTGATTAAATTCCACTTACTAAAAGAACCCGAAGTTCTTGTGTTGTTTGTTCTTAAAGGATATAGATGATCCCACTTACCAAAAGAATTAGAACTTGAAGTTCTTGTACTGAAGTTGAGATTGTATGTCTTGCATATCTGAACGAAATATGGGCCCATATATCCACAAATGTGGAAAGTTTATATGATTTTAGTAGATGCATCTACATTGTTTTATCAACTTACAACCAGAAGTTTGTGAGATTGATTCTAAAAGGATTCAGATTATGCAATTAGACTATTCGTTTTGCAAAAGCATGTGGGTTTATATTTTAGGCTATATTGGTTGTTACAAAGCCTATTGATTAGAAAAATGCGGTTTAACAAATTTTTAATTGGATGCCTCATATTTAATAGCTAAACTGTGAGAACAAAACATTTATTATTTATATGATATTTCCATATAGCAACACTTATACGCATCAAGACAACGAGTTATAATAAACTTCTCATTATGATTTGACTTTTGGTTAGAAGTCATATTTCTTATTTTTGAATTTTTGAATGTGCGATATATAGTTGAATTGCTCCACCATAACGCACAAAATGGGCAAGTAAAAAGAGTTGAGAATATATATTGAGTACGAGTCTCCTTTTATGTTTAAATTCTAAACATTAATTGGAGAATCATTTATTAGATGATTTTTCTCAACATCAGGGGGAGAGTATAATCAGCTGGATAAAGAAGGAAATGAATTATCATTATCTAGATCCTCGAATATGAACTAAAAGTTCATAAGATAATTCATGTTATTTCATGTCAACCGCCAGACATATTTACTGACCCAATAAGAGTAATTAAGTCTCATATACCAGCTGAAATGCTCTAAGTTTAAATTACATGTTAGAGCAAGTGGATGTAAATCATGTTTGAAGCATGATAGTTGAAAATGGTTTCAATGATCAAAATTCTCGTAAATGAAAAGTATTATGAGATGGTCATATATTAGAGGTAGGTGCTCCTAAAGAGACCCAAGACATAACTAATAATAAAACTCTTGAAGAGTTTCAGGTAACTGAAATAAAGATTGAAATCTTGAAGAGATCTCGATGAGTTATGTCATTACGAGAATGGAACCAGAAAAATTGGAAAGTTGTCGACAACGATTTTACAAACAATTTTACATAAAATACTTCTATAGAAGTAAAGAAAGAAATCGAGGATCTTGTTTAAAATATATCCAGAAGTATAGATATTGAATTGACGGATGTTGAAAGACGCTTTGAACTTCTAAAATAGAAGTATTTGGACCAGCAGTCCAAACACCTAAAGCTGTAATGCAAGTGAGGCACAAATAAGTAGTCGTAAATACGACTTGAACTATGTGTAACCCCCTCGTCCCGGTCTGGCCGGATGACCGGTCCGAGTGGGCCACACGAGGAAAATCGAAGCGAAACTCGTTAAGGTTCCCCCTCGGTTAGCAACACTAACTTTTTTTCTTTCATTTTAATCTCGACTAAAGGCATATTAATACCTAAGTGATCACGACAGCGGAAAACATCCATAAGGAAACACATTCGAACCACGACCACACATTAACAGTCCATATTAAGCTTACAGGGTAGACTGTATCGATACACCAATCAAGGGTATCGATATGCCTTGACCAGGTCAACTCAGACAGTCAACCCAGGGAAGACTGTATCGATACAGCCCTTGAGCGTATTGATACGCCCTTCTCGGTCAACATCTCTTGGTCAACGTGGTAGGACCGTACCGATACGCTTCAACTCCGTACCGATACGCCCTACACCCACCAACTCCTTAGGATTCCAGAGAGTTAAGAGGGTATCGATACACCACTATGTATCGATACGCCCATCCCACACTGAATTCCAAAGAGTTGGGACCGTATCGATACACCCCCGTGTATCGATACGCCCAACCAAAACTGTGTTCTTTAGGCAAGGCCGTATCGATACAGCCCTTAGGCGTATCGATACGCCCTGCACTGCAAGTTCACAATTTTCAGCTAAACGACATCAAGCACGACTCTAAATGCAATTTTGGACTCCTCTAAGCTCATACAAACATCCATACAACATACTACGACCAAGGAAAGCAATCAAGATAATTAACAAGGCATCCATTCATGACATTCTCACAAAGGGCAATTCTATTACATAAAAGGGCATACTTAAGGACTCAAAAGCCAAATGGCACGAGTTAACACATATGAGGATTGCACATACCAGCAAGCAACCTAAACATCCAAAAGGCATGCCATCACACACAAGCATTCATCAAGGCATAGCATGGTTTACAAATTCAACAAAAGCGTAAACACCAACAACCTTCATGAGTCATACAATGCTCAAACAAAACACACACTTGCCACATTGCTAAACTACTACATTAATTGCTAAATCGTACTTGAGCAACAAATAACTTGGAAAGCCCCTTCACCTTGCTCCTTGCTAACACCACGCTAATGATCTGCATTGTTGAAAATGAGAGCGTAAGCTAGAAGCTTAGTGAGGATGCTCTAAAATAAAAAACAACAACAATCCAGGGTCCAAGCATGTAAATCCTTAACCTCACATACAACATACATAGGAAACAAGTCAACCTAGCTAGTCTATCAAGAGTCATAATATGGCATCTCACATCATACTAAGCTCAACAACAAATATCTCAAATATCATAACATCATAATCATGAGAGCAAAATCATTGGCCACTAATAGTTTACCCGGATGTGCGGATTTACTCTCAACAACAACATTACCTCGGTGGGATTACACTCATCACCGGACCTTGCATGGGCGGGATTCCACTCATCACCACATGCCCTACGGATGGGATTCCACTCATCATCACGTAGAATATATATAAATTTCCGGTGGAATATTACATCACCATACTCCTCCTTGATGACTCAACGCCATCAAGGCCACGTACGTTTTGACTCAATTGTGTGCACACTAATCCTAATGATCGATCATTTACACCCGGTAAGTTAATTAGTGCCAATTTCATTAATCACATCACACATCCACCAATAATATCACATATTCATTGCATGCACATAACATGATATACACATACAAATCAATCCATATTTCTCAAGATCAAATAGGCAAGGCATAAATATCATCAATAGAAATCAAGGGGTTAAGTTACCAATTTAACTCCCACCTAGGAATGGCCTACCAAGCACATCCCAACACATACACTACACACACTTGAACCAACCTTAAAACATATTTAAAGTTTTACTCATCACCCTTCCTTAGCAACTCAAGCGAGCAAGCAAGCCTCATAATTTCCCGGATTCGGTCCCGATTCTTCTCCGATGTCTCCTCTTGTTTCTAGCCAATCAAAACACACCCATTACTCACAAATCAATGCTAAATTTCAGTCACCACTCCCACCCATAAACACAAGCCACACTTCAACAATTTCAAACCCAACAATCACCCAAAATTTCCATTTTCGAGCTCCCTTAAAACCCAGCTGAAAACCATGATTTCAAACACCCAAATGACACCTAAATGGTCCCAAAACACTTTCCTAACATCCCTAAACAATCAGCCCTTCAACCTAACCCTAAAACTCACCAAAATCTAAGTTTTTGACACCTCAAAAATGGCCACAAGGACCCATTTCGGGTTTTCACCCACAATCACCCATCTTAATATATTATGTGTATTTCAATGAGACTAAACCAAAACCCAACTTAATAAATCAAAATTGATTGGAAAACCCCTTAAAAATTCAAACTTTCTTTGAACTTGTAATTTTAAAAAGATGGTAGATTTAAATTCTAAAACTAGGTAAATGTAGAAGATGAATAGGAGAGTTCAAATGTGTGATTACCTTCAAAAACGCCCTTGAATTGAGGGAGAAATTTGATGGAATAGTAAATTTGGGGTTTGGGTGGGTTTAAGGTGGTTTTCACGTTGAAGAGGAGGAAAATGGGGAGGAAGATAATTTTTTTGTTCCTTTTTGAATAAAAAGGTGGTCTTCCACTTTTTCCTACTAATTACAAAAATGGCACTCTTTTTATTTTAATTCCCAATTAAATCAAAGTCAAGGTCAATTTAAATTAAATGGGTTTTGGTGACTCGAACCAACTCACACGACTAACCCCTAACCCCAAAACACAAGTGTTACTACTCTCTCCCACTTAAGGAATTTTGTCCTCGAAATTACCTGACTGAAAGAGATACGAAAACTGCCTTTCCATATCCTCCTTCCTCTCCCAAGTGGCCTCGTCCACCGCTCGACGTTGCCACCACACTTTCACTAACTCAATCGATCTACCCCGCAACACCTTACTGTCAGAAGCTAGGATCTCAACTGGTTCTGCCTCATAAGTCAAATCCGGATTCAATTCAATCTCCTCTACAGACATAACATGTGATGGATCAGCTATACTTACGGAGAATCGAAACATGAAATACATCGTGTATCTTCTCTAGCTCGGATGGCAAACACAACTGATAAGCAACTGGACCAACTCTCTTCACAATCTCATACGGTCCTATGTACCTCGGACTCAACTTCCCCTTTCGGCCAAATCTCATTACTTTCTTCCACAGAGACACTTTCAAGAACACCTTCTCACCCACGGAGAACTCAAATTCTTTTCTCTTCAAGTCAGCATAGGACTTCTGCCTATCCGAAGCAGCCTTCAATCGATCACAAATCAATTTTATCTTGTCAGTTGTCCCCTTGAGCAAATTCGGCATAGGTAACAACTTCTGTCCCACTTCGGCCCAACAAACTGGAGTTCTACACTTTTGGCCATACAAGGCCTCATACGGAGCCATCTGAATACTCGATTGGAAGCTATTATTGTAAGCGAACTCTACTAGGGGCAAATGCTTCTCCCACATACCCCGAAAATCAATGATGCAACAACGCAACATATCCTCTAAAATCTGCATAACTCTCTCTGACTGACCGTCTGACTGAGGATGATAAGACGTGCTGAAATTCAAACGGGTACCCAAAGTTGTATGCAGACACTCCCAAAATCGAGCTGTAAACCGCGGATCTCTATCGGACACAATAGACTTCGGCACACCATGCAGTCTAACAATCTCACCAATGTACAAATCGGCCAACCTATCTAAAGTATAAGTGGTATTGACTGCCAAGAAGGGAGCACACTTCGTAAAACGATCTACTATCACCCAAACTGAGTTCTTCTTCGTAGGAGTCAAAGGCAAACCCGAAATAAAATCCATGGTAATATTCTCCCATTTCCATTTCGGAATTCTCAACGGTTGTAACAAACATGAGGGAACCTGATGTTCCGCCTTCACTCTCTGACACACCAAGCACTTACTCACGAAGTCGGCCACATCTCTCTTCAAACCAACCCAAAAGTACTCATTCTTCAAATCGCGGTACATCTTCGTACTTCCAGGATGCATAGCAAACGGACTACTGTGTGCTTCAGTCAGAATCGTACGTCTCAAGTCACTGTCTTCTGGTACAACTATCTTATCTTTGAAACACAAAACTCCATCGGTGCTGAAACTGTAGTCTGAAGATCTACCTTTGGCTATATCTTGCACGTGAGGTGCCAATGATCTATCTAAGAGCTGCTTCTCTCTAATCAACTGACCTAGAGTAGGTCTAACCTAGAGCTCGGCTACCAAGCCACCATCTCCGGACAAGCTCAATCTAGCAAACATGGCTCTCAAGTCTACGACTATCTTTCTACTCAATGCATCGGCCACTACATTGGCCTTACCCAGATGGTACTCGATGGTAAGATCATAGTCTTTTAGCAACTCTAACCACCTATGTTGTCTGAGATTCAAATCTCGCTGAGTCATAATGTACTTCAAACTCTTGTGATCTGTCTACACTGTGCACTTCTCACCGTACAAATAATGCCTTCAAATCTTCAGAGCAAACACAACTACAGCTAACTCTATGTCATGGGTCGAATAGTTGCGCTCGTGAGTCTTCAACTGTCTTGAGGCATAAGCCACCACTCTCTTGTCTTGTATGAGAACACAACCTAGGCCTACATAAGAAGCATCATTGTAAACTACATAGTCTTTCTCAGACTCTGGCTGAATCAAGATCAGTGCTTGGGTCAAAGCTTCTTTTAATTTATCAAAGGCTCTTTGTCTTGCATCTGTCCACTCAAACTATCCACTCTTCTGAAGTAAATGTGTCAATGGAGCGGCTAACTTAGAGAAACCTTCTACGAATCTTCTATAGTATCCAGCTAAGCCTAGGAAGCTACGTACCTCTGTTACAGACTTCGGTTGCTTCCATTCAACAATGGCCTCTATCTTCTTCGTATCAACTCTAATCCCATCGGCTGACACTACATGTCCTAAGAAGACTACCTCTAGGATCCAAAATTCACACTTGCTCAACTTCGCATACAACTGATGATCTAGCAAAGTCTTCAAAACTAGTCTCAAGTGTCGGTCATGGTCTTATTCAGTTCGCGAGTACACCAAGATGTCATCTATAAAAACAACTACAAACTGATCTAGGTACTGATGAAAAATCCTATTCATCATATCCATGAAAGCAGCTGGTACGTTAGTCAACCCAAAAGGCATGACTAAAAACTCATAGTGACCATACCAAGTTCTAAAGGCCGTCTTCGGTACATCAACGTCTCTTACCTTTAGCTGGTAGTAACCTGATCTCAAGTCAATCTTCGAAAAGACTGATGCCCCTCTCAACTGGTCAAACAAATCATCAATTCTAGGCAGAGGATACTTATTCTTCACTGTCAGCTGATTTAACTGTCTGTAATCTATACACATTCTCATGCTTCCATCTTTCTTCTTTACAAACAAAACTGGTGCACCCCAAGGGGAAGAACTAGGTCGAATAAAGCCTCTATCTGTCAACTCTTGCAACTGAGTCTTCAACTCTTTCAGTTCTTTCGATGCCATACAATACAGAGCAATCGAAACAGGAGCTAAATCAGAATAAGTCTCAATAGTGAACTCTACCTCTCTATTTGGTGGTAACCCTGGCAACTCTTCCGGAAACACACTAGGAAAGTCACACACTGTCCGGATGTCTTGAGGTCGAACCTCGCTCATGTTCGGATTCATCACATAGGCCAAGTATGCTTCACAACCCAACTCAACTAACCTCTTAGCCTCCAAAGCTGAAACTACATTGGACAAGAACTTCACGTTCTCACCCACCACTACAATCTCATAATCTTCTGTGAGCCTCAAAGAAATCCTCTTAGTTTCAAAGTCTATCCTAGCTCTATGCTCCGTGAGCCAGTCCATACCCAGAATTACATCAAAACCATAGAAAGGTAGCTCCATCATATCCACTGGAAACACATGTCCCTATACCATCAACGGGCACCTTCTGTACATTTTTCTAACTACTACCGTGTCCCCAAAGGAACTAGTAACACTAACTCCTACCTCTAACATTTCACAAGGCAAATTCAATGACTGTGCATGCTCACTCAATATGTAGGAATGTGTAGACCTGGAGTCAATCAAGGAAAGTAAACCCAAAGACTGTATCGAGAAGTTACATGCGATCACATATGTGTCATGCTGATCCCCACACTGAGCGTAAACTCTGGCCTGACCTCCGCCCTCCGGCTGTACTGTAACTACATGCGCTATGTTCCTCTGACCATCATTTCTCGGCTGGAAGTTACCTCTACCGCGCCCGCGGCCTCTCTGAAAGTCATTGGCTCTAGCAGGAGCCTGAGCTGGTGCCTGCCCCACCTGATGTGGACAGTCACGCCTAATATGATCTCTAGCCCCACAACTCCAACACGAGTGGAAGTTCCCCCAACACTCACCGGTGTGGTTCCTCCCGCAAGTAGCACACGTGGGCAACTTCCCACCAGCCCTCTGGCCTTGTTGGCCCCTACCGTGGTTACCGCCACCACGCCTATGCTCATAGTGATGCCGGTTGTCCCGATGCCTCTTGGCATCACCTCTATCAAAGTCACTAGACCTCTTACCTGAACTAGAACCACCAGACCGTTTGGTCAAGCCCAAACTGTGCTCTAAGTCCTTGGCCCTCGCGACCAAGACATCAAAATCAGTGTAATCTGAGGCTAGAGTATACCTCTTGATCTCTTCATTCAGCCCATAACGGAAACGGTTACATCGTTCCACCTCAGTAGAAACAAGCTCAGATGCATACTGACTCAGCCTAACAAATCGAATCTCATAGTCTGTCACAGTCATACTCCCCTGAAGCAAAGCCATAAACTCCCTCTCATCGAGATATCGCGGACCCAGATACTTCTTACGAAATGCTGACTCAAAGAACTCCCAAGTAATCTCGGCTTCATCCATACCCGTAGTGATGGTGACCCACCAAGTGTAGGCATCACCTTGAAGCAAGGACTCAACACACCCTAACTTGCGCTCCCCGGTACATCCCATCTGTGCGAGGATACAGACGGTCTTCTCAAACCACAACTCGAATCTCTCCAGTGTAGACCCTCTGAACTCTTCGGCCCCTAGACCACGAGTCTCTCTAATGGCAAACCAGTGCCCTCTCCTTGATGCTGTGCTGCTGCCTGACCCCCAACCACTGCAGCCTGAAAAGCCTCGACTATCGCCTGAACTAAAGGAGCTAAGTCACTTCCGGCCGGACCTTGGCCACCTTGGCCTCCCTGATGTCCCTCTCCTTCGGCCCTAGCCTTGCCTCTTACTCCTGGTGGAGGTGGTGGTGGTGGTGGAGGTGGTGGAGGAGCTCCAACTCCAACCACAGGCTCTCCCACTTGAGCCTCAACTCTAACTACTGGCTCAACTCCTAGAGCCGCTGCCCGTGGTTCCGGTCGAACCATCCTAGGCCTCCCACGTGGTCTCATGGTACAGCTAGCAAGATTTAACTACAACAACAAACAAATAAGGATTACGTTAGCAAAAGTAAGGGTCCAACAGTGCTCAAGTACTTCCTTTACAAAAAAAAACCTTTTTAAATTAAGTAATAGTAGCAATGGGCACTCGACTCTACACCAAACGCATCAATTCATGCTCCAATCATCATACGAATAATCAAACAACGAGATTTCATGGCAAAGCATACATCAAGCAATACAATTACTTCACACATCAAGCTTACCTCACTTACCTGCCCGAGGTCTCGGCAACCTCAGGCTCTGATACCAACAAATGTAACCCCCTCGTCCCGGTCTGGCCGGATGACCGGTCCGAGTGGGCCACACGGGGAAAACTGAAGCGAAACCCGTTAAGGTTCCCCCTCGGTTAGAAACCCTAACTTTTTTTTTCTTTCATTTTAATCTCGACTAAAGGCATATTAATACCTAAGTGATCACGACAGCGGAAAACATCCATAAGGAAACACATTCGAACCACGACCACACATTAACAGTCCATTTTAGGCTTACAGGGCAGGCCGTATCGATACACCAATCAAGGGTATCGATACGCCTTGACCAGGTCAACCCAAACAGTCGACCCAGGGAAGACCGTATCGATACAGCCCTTGAGCGTATCGATACGCCCTTCTCGGTCAACATCTCTTGGTCAACGTGGTAGGACCGTACCGATACGCTTCAACCCCGTACCGATACGCCCTACACCCACCAACTCCTTAGGATTCCAGAGAGTTAAGAGGGTATCGATACACCACTATGTATCGATACGCCCAACCCACACTGAATTCCAGAGAGTTGGGACCGTATCGATACACCCCCGTGTATCGATACACCCAGCCAAAACTGTGTTCTTTAGGCAAGGCCGTATCGATACAGCCCTTAGGCGTATCGATATGCCCTGCACTGCAAGTCCACAATTTTCAGCTAAACGACATCAAACACGACTCAAAATGCAATTTTGGACTCCCCTAAGCTCATACAAACATCCATACAACATACTACGACCAAGGAAAGCAATCAAGATATTTAACAAGGCATCCATTCATGACATTCTCACAAAGGGCAATTCCATTACATAATAGGGCATACTTAAGGACTCAAAAGCCAAATGGCACGAGTTAACACATATGAGGTTTGCACATACCAGCAAACAACCTAAACATCCAAAAGGCATGCCATCACACACAAGCATTCATCAAGGCATAGCATGGTTTACAAATTCAACAAAAGCGTAAACACCAACAACCTTCATGAGTCATACAATGCTCAAACAAAACACACACTTGCCACATTGCTAAACTACTACATTAATTGCTAAATCGTACTTGAGCAACAAATAAATTGGAAAGCCCCTTCGCCTTGCTCCTTGCTCACACCACGCTAATGATCTGCATTGTTGAAAATGAGAGCGTAAGCTAGAAGCTTAGTGAGGATGCTCTAAAATCAAAAACAACAACAATGCAGGGTCCAAGCATGTAAATCCTTAACCTCACATACAACATACATAGGAAACAACAAGTCAACCTAGCTAGTCTATCAAGAGTCATAATATGGAATCTCACATCTTACTAAGCTCAACAACAAATATCTCAAATATCATAACATCATAATCATGAGAGCAAAATCATTGGCCACTAATAGTTTACCCGGATGTGCGGCTTTACTCTCAACAACAACATTACCTCGGTGGGATTACACTTATCATCGGACCTTGCATGGGCGGGATTCCACTCATCACCACATGCCCTACAGATGGGATTCCACTCATCATCACGTAGAATATATATAAATTTCTGGTGGAATATTACATCACCGTACTCCTCCTTGATGACTTAACGCCATCAAGGCCACGTACGTTTTGACTCAATTGTGTGCACACTAATCCTAATGATCGATCATTTACACCCGGTAAGTTAATTAGTGCCAATTTCATTAATCACATCACACATCCACCAATTATATCACATATTCATTGCATGCACATAGCATGATATACACATACAAATCAATCCATATTTCTCAAGATCAAATAGGCAAGGCATAAATAGAAATCAAGGGGTTAAGTTACCAATTTAACTCCCACCTAGGAATGGCCTACCAAGCACATCCCAACACATACACTTAAACCAACCTTAAAACATATTTAAAGTTTTACTCATCACCCTTCCTTAGCAACTCAAGCGAGCAAGCCTCCTAATTTCCCGGATTCGGTCCCGATTCTTTTCCGATGTCTCCTCTTGTTTCTAGCCAATCAAAACACATCCATTACTCACAAATCAATGCTAAATTTCAGTCACCACTCCCACCCATAAACACAAGCCACACTTCAACAATTTCAAACCCAACAATCACCCAAAATTTCCATTTTCGAGCTCCCTTAAAACCCAACTGAAAACCATGATTCCAAACACCCAAATGACACCTAAATGGTCCCAAAACACTTTCCTAACATCCCTAAACCATCAGCCCTTCAACCTAACCCTAAAACTCACCAAAATCTAAGTTTTTGACACCTCAAAAATGGACACAAGGACCCATTTCGGGTTTCACCCAAAATCACCCATCTTAACATATTATGTGTATTTCAATGAGACTAAACCAAAACCCAACTTAATAAATCAAAATCGATTGGAAAACCCCTTAAAAATTCAAACTTTCTTTGAGCTTGTAATTTCAAAAAGATGGTAGTTTTAAATTCTAAAACTAGGTAAATGTAGAGGATGAAGAGGAGAGTTCAAATGTGTGATTACCTTAAAAAACGCCCTTGAATTGAGGGAGAAATTTGATGGAATAGTAAATTTGGGGTTTGGGTGGGTTTAAGGTGGTTTTCACGTTGAAGAGGAGGAAAATGGGGAGGAAGACAAATTTTTTGTTCCTTTTTGAATCAAAAAGGTGGTTTTCCACTTTTTCCTACTAATTACAAAAATGCCACTATTTTTATTTTAATTCCCAATTAAATCAAAGCCAAGGTCAATTTAAATTAAATGGGTTTTGGTGACTCGAACCAACTCACACGACTAACTCCTAACCCCAAAACACGGGTGTTACACTATGATTTATGAAAAGTTTTAATTACTTCATGGTGGATGCAATTACTTTGGCAGTTATGAAAATTTTTACATGCGTCTAATTATTTGTGGATCCATATTTATCCTTGAAGGATTTAAAATGCTATAAGCATTTGGAAATTTCCGAGGAAATTTATTTAGACATGTCTCATGAATATTTTGGCGCATTTGATATAATCGCCTTAGTGAGTACTAATTGAGGAAATACTATAAGAATGATAAGATTTCCTTATGTATTTTATAAAGGAATTTGAATCAAGATTCATTATATTATTAGAACTTCTGAAGAACTTTCAAAGCATTTGGTTATTTAAGGAAATAATTTGAGAAAAGGAATCTTGAGATGTGGTTTTGTCTCGACCTAAAGATCGAACACTTAAATATGCGTTTTTGTCTATGAATGAACATAAGTTGAAAGAATCTTAAAGAAGATTCAATATGGATAAAGCATATCTATTGTAAGATTGTTGGATGTGAATAAAGATAATTATATCTTTTCTTGGTTTTGAATCACCATATATTAGTTGGTCAAGCAATATCCATGGATATACAAAGATCATTATATTTAGATATGCAAACATTCGTTAATGCCTCCTCAAATTTCGTAGGAATAACTATTATGCACGAGGCAAGCCAAAAAAATGTGTTTGGTTAAAACAATTGACCCAACATATCCGAAAGATATGTGGATTTACTTTTACAAGATATGATAAAAGCTATCTTGTGTGAAGATAATGCAAGATGTATATCTCAATTTGAAAGTGAATACATCATGGAACATATTACTCCAAAGTTTCATCCCTCGCGATCTTTAGAAAAATAATATTCAAGATTGAATTATGAAGATTCAAAGATCTTCTGTGATGTTTTCATGAGGGGGAGTAAATACGCGTTGCACTCTTTTTCCCTTGACCGAGGTTTTGTCCCAATGGGTTTTCCTGGTAAGGTTTTTAATGAGGCAACATGCTATGCGTATAAAAAATGTGTGTACTCTTTTTCCTTCACTAAAGAAATTTTTTTCTCACTAGGTTTTTATCTTAGTAAGGTTTTAACGAGGCACATTATCTTCATTGACATCCAAGGGGGATTGTTATGAATATTTATCTATGTGGATGTCTATAATGATAAGGACTTTATCAAGGAGATTTGATTTACTTTATCATTAGAAATATTATCTTCATTAATTAGAGTTTAATGTATTATGTACTTCTTATGCTTATAAATAGATGATCTAATGAAGACATTGTATATACTTGAGTATTGAGAATAATATGAATCTTCCTCTTCCTCTCATCTCTTTGTTCTTTCATTCTTGTTCTTCGTTCTTATTATTGTTCTTTGTTACTTTATTCACAACAACATTAGGATTAATTTAGATATTATAAATATATAAAATGTTTTCAATTCGTATTTCAATATTATATTTCTACATCCGTTTAAATATTTTTATGCGTTTTAAGTGTGTCATGTTCGAGTCCCTTTAATTAATTTTTTCTTTGCATTAACAACAAACTAATACATATGATACATTGTGTATTTTATATCACAAATGGTTGATTGGTTCAGTGGCAAGCCCATGTCATTTACTCCTAGAGAAATTGAGTATGATTCCCATCCAAGCCAAAAGTTCTCTTTATTTTATTTTCCTCATCCAATCAGGTGACACTTGTCATCACCTTATTGGAGGAATTTAATTATTTACTTTTATTTAATTAAATTGAGTGATTAATTTATTTAATTAATTTAAAATTAGAATCAAATTGATAGAATAGGAAACTAATAGGGACCAAATGTGTTGTTATATAGATTTTCACTAACAGTCACGTCACCCCTCTATTAGAATTTAACGACTGGTGGTCAAAATATGTCCAATTAAATAGTTGGGCGGTTGAATTTTTAAGTTTTTGAGTTCGGTGGTCAAAATAAGTCAAACCCAATAGTTTGGGTGGTCACCCAGGTAGTTCACCCTAAAATTAATGATAATGTATGTTCATATCAAATACTTTTTTATAAAAATAGAAATTATTTGATCAAATATGGAGATAGTCTTGTTGATTGTCAAAAAGATTAGGGGTCGGAGACGGTGGTCGAGATGGTCGTTCCGGGTCAGAGCTTATTGATAATCTTGTAAAAAGCATGCATTTCATGCCCTTTTGCTCAGTTATCTGCTTGTCTTTAAGCTCATTTCATTTGCATGGAGCTGCACTTAGTTCATATAGTTGCATTTGGTGTTGTTAGCTTGGTTGTTTTGATTTAATTAAGAAATGAGTGTTGCTTGAGAAAGGGATGTTCTGGTATACTGATGTGCAGGTAAGTAAGGGAGTGTGGGAGAGCAAAGAAATTGCTGCAACATTTTGGACGGCAATTTTGGGTTCACAAAAGGACAAAGCAACAAAGATATTTTCCAACGCACGTGTGAGAACCCCCATTTGTCTGTTGTGCCTAGCATATCCTAGGGAATATTCCTTAGGTCACACAAGGAATGCTTAGGGCACAAAACTTTAGGAGCCTCAAATATATAAAGGACAAGATACCCACATTAAGGAGAGAGCTGAGAAAAAAGTGACTTTTGAGTGCTAAGAGTGAGGAGAAAAGGCGGCTACTTTTCATTTTCTTCCTCAACTTGGTGTCCTCCATTGTTGAAGCTCCAAGGGGGTGACCTTGCTGGCCTTTGAGAGAAGCAACAAGTCTAGGGTGCTTCACGACAGTCCAAGGTGGCACGAGAGATTTCCTTTTCTTTGTTGTTTACTTTAACACTTTATATTTTGGAAATGAGTTATTTAAGACGAATGATGATGGATGATTTACACCCAGCCATGAACTAACTTTAGATGGCTTGGGTTTGTTTTGGATGATTTTGTTTTAGTTTCTAATGAATGTTTAACATGTCTCCAGTTTCATAAGATTTGTCTACTATTTTATTGCCCTAAGTTTGTAAGAGCTCTCGAGAGTTAGCCTTTACTTGGGTGTTAGATTAACTTAATGGTCGAGAGAGTTAAGCTTAGATCCATGTGGACAAGGGGGTTAGCTGCTGAGAGGCACAACTCTAACTCACCTTAGAGATAAGGATAGAGTTTCAATGACTAAAAAGGGTAGCACATCAATGATAAGTAGCTTGTTAGGGTTCACGCTGAGAGGTATTGCCGTAGCATTCTGACTGTTAGGTTTCTTACTAGAGATAGTTTAGAAACACAATAGGAAACTTATTGGGTAATTTGAACTGGAAAGTGTTAGATATACATTAGAACTAGGCATAGGTTTCCTTAACAAACCTAGCCCGTCATTCCCAATTGAGAGTTTCACATACGATTGAGGACCTTGCATCTTATTCAGTCCACTTCAGTTTTAGTTAATTGTTATTGCTACAATATTTCTGATATCTTGTGACATCAACCTTTCACTCAAATTCACCACCCCTATCGATACGGCCTGACATGTAATGAAAGATTTTTGCTTTTTATTCGATTTAACCTACCGAACGATGTCCAAATGCAATGAAACTTTACACACATCATTTCAATGGTATAAACTACTAGCATGCCAAATTTCATGAGCATTCGAATATTTTGACTATGTTTTGACCTTTATGAGCTATGTATGCAATTTTAAACCACTTTAAGCCAAAACAAAAGGGCCATTTAGGGCCATCAACCACATTATAACATAGGCATCTCACAAACATATCATAATGGGCATAACGTCTCGTTCGACTACTTTGCCACCTTCCTAGGAGTTTATAAGGTCAAAATACATTACTTTGGGGCTTGTAGTGACTTGTCTTGCCTTGACTATCCGATCTTCAAAGCACACGATCTTTCAACCCGAAATATATGAGATGAGACACGTTAGGCATACATTGCCTAGTGAGGTAATCATAAACAATATGAATAACAATGTAGCAAGTATTTTAGATATGTTTACTCATGTTCATCAATGTCAATACAATGCATCATTATATAATATTTAGCATATACATTTCATCATTAACCCTTGGATTGAATCAAGATAGTGGATGCGCGAATTCCTACGCCTCACCAAATCAATGAATGGTCTAGTCCTTCCACCTCACCAATATGAACAATATCAATACACATCCCTCCACCTCACCAAATCAATATAGGCCGTAGCCTTAGTAATTTAGTCAACCCGTACAATGAGCTCATGAATTCTATGGCATGCCAATTGTATCCAATGTCTATTAAAATCCAAGGTTTCAATGTTCATATCCATATTCAATATTCAATGAGAATTCCAATGACCATTGATTTCAATATTATAAATAGAAAACACGTCTCATTATCAATATTTCATAGCTCAATATCAATATCAATATCCGATGATTTCTTTACAATGTTTCAATAACAATAACTATATCAATGACAATGCACTAAGACGATATCAACAACTATGTCCGATATTCAATAACAAACATACCGACACTTACCAATGTGTCTGTTTAACAATCTGATGTTACTTTCTCAATAGTAATGTTAGCTAAATGATCGAAACCAACAATAGAAGATTCGGGAAGGCTTTTTGCCTAATCTCGAGACTCCGACTACACTCACCTTACTAATCTGATGCTTCTACGGCTCTCGGATAACAACTTCCTTGTTCCTAGCTTTTGGTGAGTTTGATGGATGCTCATTTTCGTTGTCTTGAGCTAGGAAATCAATAGGGAGACTATTAGGATCGATAATACGATGTCAAAATAAATAAAACGATATCAAAATCAATATCCGAATTCAATATAAACATCAACGATGAATTATCCATGGATGGCTAAAACCCTAGCTTGAGATTAAGCTTGACACATCCATGGAATTCAACGATTGTTTGAGGATTATTGCTTACCCGAACGATGGAAACGATTCGATATCAATAAGGTGAAGAAATTCAAATCTTGAGATTTCCTACAATGGTGGTGCTTGCTTGTTGGTGGGAGGAAAACGATAAAGATGAGTAAAGCTGCTTGTCTAATTAGCAATCGAGTAAGCTCATTTTGGCTAATCAATAGTCTTTAAATTTTGCTTAGGTTTCCTTCCAATGAAGGAAACTCTCAAGACATTCCCATGTATGGGAATTTTAATGAAAAAGAGGCTAATCACAAGATTAGTCCCTCGATTCTCAAAGCTTTATAGTTTTGACTCCAAACTTCAAAATTTCCACAATTTAGCCACTATAATATTTTTGATACTATTCAATAGGATCCAATAACAATGATTTAACTCAATTAGAGTCCAATATCAATGATTAGACAGCCAATACTAGGTTTAGACTTTGTCGATGCAAAATTTATGATCACCGAAGCCCAATTCTGACTAGACTAGATTTTGAGGTGTTACAACTCTCCCCTTTAAGAAAAATTCGTCCTCAAATTTTTACCTGAAACAAAGAGATGTGGATATTGCTGTATCATGGTCTCTTCAGGTTCCTAAGTGGCTTCCTCAACTGTGTGGCTCTTCCAGAGCACTTTAACTAACGATACAGTTTTGTTATGAAGCCTCTTGACTTCTTTTACAAGAATTTGAACCGGTTCCTCTTCGTAGTACATGTTTGGTCGAATTTCTAAAGATTCAGGTTCCACAATGTGCGAAGGGCCAGAACGATATTTTTGGAGCATCGATACATGAAAAACATCGTGGATTTTACTCAATTGAGAGGGCAACAATAATCGATACGCCACGGGGCCAACTCTTTCAATGATTTCAAAGGGTCCAATGAATCAGGGACTCAATTTTCCCTTATTTCCAAATATTAAAACCTTCTTCCATGGTGATACTTTGGGGAAGGCTTTTCACCAACTTCGTACTTGATATCTCTCTTCTTGAGATCAACAAAAGCCTTTTGTCGATCAAAGGTGACCTTTAAATGATCATGAATAATGGTGACCCGCTCTTCAGTCTCTCGAAGCAAGTCAGGGCCTAACACCTTGCCCTCGCCAAGCTCTAACCAACACAGTGGAGTTCTACACCGCCTGCTATACAATGCTTCATACGGGGCCATTTGAATTGATGCCTGGTAACTATTATTGTAGGCGAATTCGACAAGGGGTAGGGATTTCTCCCAAGTTCCACCAAAGTCTATGATGCATGCACGAAGCATATCTTCCAAGATCTGTATAGGAAGGTTCAATAACAATGCAAATTTCTATGGTTTCAATGGACAAGTTTTTTGATGATTTACATGGATTACCCTTTCTGACTGATGTAGAGTGTTTGGGAGTTCTCTTTTTATGAGCGCAAGTGCACACTCATGTTAAATTATAGTATGTAAGATATCATCTCCCACAGGGATTGTAACTGCTTCTATGAGTGTTTTCCTGCACAAGAAAATAGTAAATTGCACAATTAAATTTCTGAATATTGAAAAGCATAAAAATAAAAACACAAGTAATTTAAGATAGAGAGAGAGATCATGGTGATAGATTGGGCCAGATAGTTGTAGCTCACTAGTGTGTAGACTGTGTTATAAAGATTAAGTGTGTTTTGCGCTGCCACGATCTGCTGCTTGGCGGGTAATGACGGATTGAGGCGGCGGCAACTTTCAATGCCACAACGGAACTCTGCTCTTGCAACTTTCACTGTCTTGGCAGGTGAGATAGAGAGAAGTCCCGGCGGCAAGTCTGGCAGATACTCCAAGTTTGGCGAAGCAATTCTGAAGTGATCCTACCTATGTCTAGGCTAGGATTCGGTTGCTGCGTGATGTAGGCAATACCTAGCAATCTTAGCGTAAACCTAACACAGGCAGTCAACGTTTGGTTACTCCTTTTAGCCGCTGAAATTCTAACTTATGTCTAAGCTGAATTAGTCAAAACCTCGTCATGATGAGACCGTACTTAATTCTTTCGTGAGTTTGACACTCTCGTGCCCGACAAATGGATTTCTTCAACTAGACTTTTGGAACTAATTGAAGAAGTGAATCACATGAATTAAGCAAACTCATAGTATTTTATTGCAAAAACAACTTAAACTATTACAACCATTTCTCACAACTACTTTACATACAAAAACCTAAACCCTATGATAGACTAGCAGCAAGGGTTATCTAAAAACGTCGTCTCTCTATGCCCCATACCCTTACAAGCATGGGTATATATAGGGCTTGGCCTAAGTTGAGTCCTCCTTGGAGTAGAAGTCCTTAAAGTAGCTTTACATTAAATGTTGACTCCCTTTTGACTTGAATGTGGACTATTTGGACGTTTCCTTCTGCAGCAAGTAAAGATAAGTCACTTTACTTATCCCTCTTTAATAAGCTCTTTAGGCCGCTACAAGCTTCAGAAAATTGCAGGACTGGGCTCATTAGACTCAAGAAATTGTCCTCTTTTAATTGCAACCCATCTTGACTAAGTCGGTTTAACTTTTTCCTGGGTGGTAGTCGGCGGCATCCTTGGCGGCACTTTGGAACTGCTTCAGTACAACTTCTTTTGCTCCTTGCTTTCCTATCCTCTCCTCCTCTACACATCTACAACACCTGAAAATGAAAACTAAACTAAAACAATATATTTTCTTAACCAAATATAGAATATTCAATAAAAGCATGATGAAAGAGCGAATAGTGTTATTATGCATGCAATGCACCTAAATATGCCTAAATGAGCTTAAGAAAAATATTAAGGGCATGAATGTGTACAAAATATAGAACTTATGGACACTCTACAACTAGTCATCAGATTGAGGGTGAAAAGTTGTGCTAAGATTAACTCTGGTGCCCAGAGCTCTTTGTAAGGTTCTCCAAAACTGCGATGCAAATCGGGGATCCCAATCAGAAATAATATACTTGGGTACTTCGTGGAGTCGGATTACTTCCTTGATATACAAGTCAGCTAATTTAGGAAGACCGTAGTCCATTCTAACCGGTATAAAGTGTGCTGATTTCGTGAAACGATCTACAATGACACATATGGCATCATGCTTCGCGGGAGGTAACGACATACCACTAACAAAATCCATTATGATCTTTTCCCATTTCCATTTATGTGGATCAATAGGCTGTAATAATCCGGTAGGAGTACAATGTTCCGCCTTAACACGTTGACACGTGAGACATTTAGAAATGTAGTCAATTATAGCCTGCTTCATGCCTGGCCACCAATAGAGTTCACGTAGGTCCTTATACATCTTCGCAGAACCATGGTGAAAGGAAAAAGAACTCAAATGAGCTTCAGAGAGAATATCAGTTCAAAGAGGTTCATCATTAGGTACACAAACCAGTCGTGAAAACACAAGATCCCTTCAGAATTAATCCTGAAGCCGGGGTTGTTCGGTAGCTTAGAGACAATGGATTGAATCTCAGGATCTTGCTCTTGCAAACCCTTGATTCGCGGAACGATGGTAGACTGAACTTGAAGTTCAGCTACAAGACAGTGATGCTTCCAAAGTCGAAAGTGAGCGTTAATTGCTCGATGGGCTACAATATAGCGATATTACAATAAGTTAATGTACCATACAATATGTATAACTCCAAATTTACTGTCAATGCTTACCAGGCAAAGGTTTGCGGCTGAGTGCATAAGCTACAATGTTGGCCTTGCCTGGATGGTAATCAATGACAAGATCGTAATCTTTAAGGAGTTCCATCCACATCCGTTGCCGAAGGTTCAACTCCTTTTGAGTCAACAGGTACTTAAGGCTTTTATGATCGGTGAAGAGATAACATTTTTCTCCCTAGAGGTAATGTCTCCATATTTTCAATGCAAAGAAAACCGACACCAATTCTAGGTCATGAGTGGGATAGTTCATTTTGTGCGGCTTAAGTTGTATCGAAGCATAAGCAATGACTTTGCCTTCTTGCATCAATACACATCCTAACCCGAGGTGCTTGAATTTACGATAATAGCCAGCAAGCCCAATGAAGCTTCTGACTTCACCAATGTTCTTCGGTGGGTGCCAATCTTCAATAGCTTGAATTTTCTTCGGGTCCACTTGAATACCTGAAGCTGACACAATATGTCCTAGAAAGGAAACTTCGGTGAGCCAAAACTCACACTAAGAGAACTTCGCGTACAACTGCTTCTCTCTTAAGGTCTGAAGCACAATACGAAGATGATTTCGGTGTTCTGCTTCATTCTTGGAATAAATCAATATGTCATCTATAAACACCACTACGAATTTGTCAAGATAGGGTCTAAAAACCCGATTCATCAAATCAATAAAGGCTGCTGGTGCATTGGTTAACCCAAAGGGGATCACCAAGAATTCGTAGTGTCTATATCTTGTACGGAGGGCAGTCTTCAGTACATCACACTCCTTAACTCACTTCTGATAATAGCCCGACCTTAAATCGATCTTGGAAAACATAGAGGCATCCTTTAGTTGATCAAACAGATCGTCTATTCTACGGAATGGATACTTGTTCTTGATGGTTACTTTATTCAATTTTAGGTAGTCAATACACAACCGCATAGAACCTTCTTTCTTCTTAACAAAGAGAACCAGAGCTCCCCAAGGCAAAGAGCTCGGTTGAATGAAACCCTTGCTTAAAAACTATTGAATCTGAGCCTTTAATTCTTTTAATTCCACAGCTGCCATGTGATATGGTGCAATGGAAACTGAAGCAATCCCAGGTTGCACCTCGATGCCAAACTCCATTTCACGGGTTGGGGGCAATCCCGGAAGTTCATTAGGGAAGACATCAGGAAATTCACATACAGTGTCAATGTTTCGCAATTGTGATTCACCTTTTGTCTCCAACGTCAAAGCGTACAATGATGAAGTCTTTGCGTTCATCAGTACAACACTTTCCTTCCCCCGACCTCGAAGGTACAATTTCCTCTTACAACAATCTACCCGGGCTTGATGCTCACTAAGCCAATCTAAACCTAGGATGACATCGAATTCATGGATCGTTAAAGCCAACATATTGGCTAGAAAAGGAATCCCTTGGATTATTAAGGGGCAGTTCTTGCACACTACCCTTACGGTGATGCAATCTCCTAAGGGATTGGTTACAGAAATTCTTGATGCTATTGGTTCGAAAGACATATTATACTTCTTAACTAAAATGGTACTTATAAAAGAATGAGTAGAACAAGGGCCAATCAATGTATATAAAGAATGTGAATATAGCTCGATGGTACCTGCAATGACGTGAGGTTCATCCTGTTCTTCTCTGCTCCTCACATGATACATTTGGGAAGGGGCTTTTGAATATTTCTTATTAAAGGGTTTCCCTGGACCACCCGATCGTCCGTAAGTTATCGATGATCCTTGCTTCGATCTTTTATCTCGAAAGGATTGAGAAAGAGAAGAAGTAGTAGTCGACGTAGCGGTTGATTTAGTTGCATTCAAAGGACAATTACGTATAAAGTGATCCTGCTCACCACAATAGTAACAAGCTCCAGTCTGCTTACGACATTAACCCATTGGGTGCCTATTCTGACAATAATTGCAAACTGGATGTTGGTTGCCTCGATTTGAACCTCCAGTGCTATCAACGGACGCTGCTTTAGCAAAGGAATGCGTCACAGACTGAGGCCTCTCGATGTTCCCAGAACATGAGGGCTGTGGATAGACATTCTATTTGGGGCCTTGATATCTCCCTTTCTTGTTCCATCTCAGAGGGCGAGAATCATACCTGAACCTCTTACCAGACTTTCCAGACCCACCAGACCGTTGAGCTTTCTATGAAACTTTGGTGGCCTTAACTCGATTTACAAGGTCTTGAAAATCAGAAATGTTGAGTGCGGTAAATATAGAGAGGAGTTCATTATTGAGACATGCAATGAAAACCCGATACTTCTCTTCCTCCTTCTTTATATACTCTGCACCATATCTACAGTACTTGCAGAAATCATGGATGTACTGTTCGATCGGTCATCTGCCTTGTTTAAGGTGGAGGAAGATACTTCGCCTTTCAGCAATTTAAAATTTACTGATATATTTCTTGCGGAATTCTTTAAGGAAGAACTCCCAAGTCACGGTGTCTTGAGAGAATGTCAAAATGGTAGTCTCCCACCAGTGAAGTGTCTCATCAGCCAACAACGCGATAGCACACTCGAGCTTGTGCTCGTCCGAGCACTGGAGTTGCTTATCCAAAATCCGTAAAGTGTTGTCCAACCAGTATTCGGCAACTTCAGGGTTGTTGTCATCTTGTTCAGTAAAGTTTAAGCTCAATACTGTGAGAGCTTATCAATAGGTGTTCGAGTGTGTTGAACAGCAGGAGCGATAGGTTGCACGACTTGTTCGGCCCTCATAGCAGTCATAAACTGTCTGAACATGTCGGCCATGTTCTTATAACATTCAGCCTGAGCGGTAGGTGCTGCAGGCTCGTTGCCCTGAACTAGGATGATCCAGCGGTTGCGGTGGGTTTGGAGGATTTCCTCCTCCAATCTCCTCACCATGCATCGAGGAGCCGGTGGCAAGCTCATCAATGTGAGCTTCATTAGTTTCAGACATATCTATATGAAAGATCAGATTAGTCGACAAGTCACAATATAAGCAATATATAACTCCTAGGTGGAAAATTAACACAATAACAATGTGACAATCTTTGGTTTATTCCTAGAATCGACTAAACTCTAGCTCTGATACCACAAATGTAACACCCATTCCCGGTCTGGTCGAGAACCGGGTCGGAAGGTTATACTAATGATCAATATAGAGATTAGTGCAACAAAATTTCATTTTGTTATTAACATTTACAACAATAACATACAATGAAACATTACTACAATGTAACTTAGTCCAATTGATCCATACGAAGCAATAATTAATCAGTTTGGGCTACTACTTAACTAATACAAGTTTAAGGGACCAAATTGTAAATTTGTCAAATTAGGGGTCCTACGATGCAATGCATTATACTACATTGAAATTCACTATCATATTAACAAGTCTGTAAAATTTCATACAATTCGGAGTTCATTTACTCATTCAATTAAACCTTTCAATATTCGGTGACTAAATTGTGAACATTGCAAACTATCTAACTATGCCTTTAACTAACTTAACTAACCCCGTATCGAAACACCTTAGGGTTGTTTCGAAACGGGTGAATGATGGTCAACCCATGTTAACTTTTCCCTTTAGTCCGTATCGATATGGCAACCCCTGTATCGGAATGGGTTGACTTCTTTTGACTTTGACTTTGACCCGTTTTGACACGCTATGAACTCGTATCGAAATGATGGATTCCAGTGGCAAAATGTTTCGATACAACTATAGACCGTTTTGGTACGCCCTGTTTCTTTAGGCTCAATTAAGCTTACCCGTATCGATACGCCATCACCCGTATCGATACGGACTAACCTGTAATGACAAAATTTTTGCTGGTTTTTATTCGATTAGACCTACCGAACGATGTCCAAACGCAATGAAACTTTACACACGTCATTTCAATGGTACAAACTACTAGCATGCCAAATTTCATGACCATACGAGTACGTTTACTATGTTTTGACCTTTATGAGCTAATTATGCAATTTTAAACCACTTTAAGCCAAAACAAAAGGGCCATTTAAGTCTATCAACCACATTATAACATAGGCATCTCAAAAACATATCAAAATGGGCATAACGACTAGTTCGACTACTTTACCACCTTCTTAGAAGTTCATAGGGTCAAAATACATTACTTTAGGGCTTTTAGTGACTTGTCTTGCCTTGAGTATTTGATCTTCAAAGCACACGATCTTTCAACCTGAAATATATGAGATGAGACACGTTAGACATACATTGCCTAGTGAGGTAGTCATAAACAATATGAACAAGAATGTAGCAAGTAATTTATATATGTTTACTCATGCTCATCAATGTCAATACTATGCATCATTATACAATGTTTAGCATATACATTTCATCATTAACCCTTGGATTGAATCAAGTTAGTGGATACGCGAATTCCTACGCCTTGCAAAATCAATGAATGGTCTAGTCCCTCCGCCTCACCAATATGACCAATATTAGTCCACATCACTCCGCCTCGCCAAATCAATTTAGGCTGTAGCCATAGGACAATAGTCCCACCCATACACTGAGCTCATGAATTCTATGGCATGTCAATTGTATCTGATGTCTATTCAAGTCCAAGGTTTCAATGTTCATATCCATATTCATTATTCAATGAGAATTCCAATGACCAATGATTTCAATGTTATCAATAGCAAATATGTCTCATTATCAATATTTCATAGCTCAATGTCAATATCAATATCCGATGATTTCTTTACAATGTTTCAATAACAATAACTATATCAATGATAATGCACAATGACGATACCAATAACTATGTTCGATATTTAATAACAAACTTACCAACACTTACCAATGTGCCCGTTTAACAATCCAATGTAACTTTATCAATAGTAATGTTAGCTAAATGATCGAAAACAACAATACAAGATTCAAGAAGGCATTTCGCCTAATCCCGAGACTCTGACTACACTCACCTTACTAATCCAATGCTTCTGTGGCTCTCGAATAACAACTCCCTTGTTCCTAGCTTTCAGTGAGTTTGATGGATGCTCCTTTTCGTTGTCTTGAGCTAGAAAATCAATAGGGAGACTATTAGGATCAATAATAGGATGTCAAAATAAATACAACGATATCAGAATCGATATCTAAATTCAATATAAACATCAACGATAAATTATCCATGGATGGCTAAAACCCTAGCTTGAGATTAAGCTTGACACATCCATGGAATCCAACGATTGTTTAAGGATTATTGCTTACCCCAACGATGGCAACGATTCGATAGGTGAAGAAATTCAAAGCTTGAGATTTCCTACAATGGTGGTGCTTGCTTGTTGGTGGGGGGAATAAGATAAAGATGTGTAAAGGTGCTTGTCTAATTAGCAATCAGGTAAGCTCATTTTGGCTATTCAATAGTCTTTAAATTTTCTATAGGTTTCCTTCCAATGAAGGAAACTCTCCAGACATTGTAACCCCCTTAACCCGGCCTAGACGGTTGACCCGAATTAAGAAGATTACACGGGGAAAATCAAAGTCAACACGAAAGTCAACCCTGATTAACGACCCTTTTTTTCTTTTTACTCTTGTCTAGATACACATTATCCCTATATGTGATCATACAAACAACATACTCAAAGATCATAACCATCAGAGAACATACATGGACTTAATTGATCAATTTACAACTTTAGGGACCAAATTGAAAATTCTGATAATTATATGGACTTAATCCAAATTTATGTTACCAACTTATAATTAGTCAGGTTTCATGCTTCACTGTCAAATTTCAGCTAAAACGGACATTCCGAACTCATACAATTGCATAAACATGTTTCAGGACCAAAATGCAAACATTTCAAAACATATAACCGCTCATGTCAGCCGCCAACGGTCAGGTGTTCCGAAACAGGAAGAACCCATTTCGAAACGCGGGACCGTTCCGCAACGGTGTCTTCCGTTTCGGACGCCTGGGCTATTACAGGGCCCCCGTTCCGAAACGGTAGCTCCCGTTCCGATACGGCCTGCACAGATTGCAGAATATTGCTTGCCTAAACACACAATTGACCAACCAATCATGCTCCAAATGCAACCAAACTTTACCAGCAAGACATTCAACATATAAGGAACATAATTGCACCAATAAAACATCAACATGGCATCAAACATGAAAAGCCCCAAATCTATAGGCATGCTTCCTACTTAGCAAACCATTCAATCATCAATTTGATAAAACCAACTCATAAAGACCAATTACATGTTCCAACATTAATACCAGCATAAATCCAACTTAGGGAGTCCAAACATCTCCCAAAATAAAAACATAGGTCCCCCATTGCCAAATGCCAAAAGCTAATAGTATTTAAGAAACCTTCACCATACTTGAGCTTAGTTATCCACTTGATTGCTTGCCCTCTTTGCTGTCCTCAATGCACTTTAATGCTCTGCATTATTGGTTTAAGAAAAAAGAGAGAGCGTAAGCAAAAACTTAGTGAGGAATGCTCATTTAAAACCACACAATAATGCATTTATAAAACTCATTTATAAACCATTCTTCAAGCAACATTTATACATGCTCATAAACATTTAAAACAAGCATCCCATGCTTCACTTTCATTACATGTCATATTGGCAACAAGTGATACATTTCACATAAGATCCACACATGGACTTTTAAACACCATTGTGATCTTATCCCCATGGACTTTTAAACACCATGGCCCATGGACTTTTAAACACCATGGCAAGGACCACACAAGGACTTTTAAACACCTTTGTGTCCTTAACAAGAATCTCCCAAGGACTTTTAACCACCTTGGAGTTCTTAAGTAACAAGGCTTACACAAGGAATTTTAACCACCTTGAGCCTTAACAAGAATCATCATGGACTTTTAACCACCATGAAGTTCTTAGAATCCACAAGGCTCACACAAGGACTTTTAACCACCTTTGTGACCTTCAAGGCTCACCTAAGGACTTTTAACCAGCTTAGTGACCTTAACCTTTTTCAAAACATCACTTGCCAATATGCATCATTTTTCATCAATATTCCACTGTTTTAAAGCATTTAACAAAGCCATAAACATCATGCATCTTTAAGCATCAAACCACATTTAAACAATGTTCGAAAACAAGGAACTCTTACCTTGAGCTTCCTTCAACACATGGCTTAAAATCTCAGCAAATTAACATGCTAGATATGCTTTCAAAACAGATTTAAAATCATGCAAACAAAACACATTGCATACAACCAAAACCATGGCCATCACCAAGAGAGTTTTCCGAAAACTTACTCTTGAGTTT
The DNA here is from genome assembly GCA_958450335.1 of Hibiscus tridactylites. Taxonomy (NCBI): domain Eukaryota; kingdom Viridiplantae; phylum Streptophyta; class Magnoliopsida; order Malvales; family Malvaceae; genus Hibiscus; species Hibiscus tridactylites. The sequence continues at coordinate 26,706,297 of OY288269.1, read as the reverse complement.
AGTTAAGTTGCTTAGACTTAAACTAAACTCCCAAACCTTCAAAACACTGGTTTCAAAGCCGAAAACCAAATTCCACTCACCGATTCCGTTTCGCCTCTTTGCCGAAACACAAATCAAGCTTCCGGATCACCACCTCTTGGATCCAAAGATGACTCCCCTGTTTTAAACACATCAACGCAGAGGATTAATGCATCATCATGCATTAATAGCTTCAATGAAAGCACCTAAACTCGCTGCTCTCATCCACACTCCATTTTCGGCTACCAAACACAACCGAAAATGCATTCAAACAACTCCACAACATTGCCAAGCCAAGATCCATCAAATCTAAACATCATTTAACATCCAAAAAGGATCTAACATCATCCTTATACCTCCAGCTATAACAGATCCACAAGATCACTCCAAAAACAACCAAGAACACAAGCTAAACTTAGGAAATTCAACCTATCCGGGATTGCATTAATTAAACCTCAACTTCTAATCAAATTAACATTTATTTAACATCAATTTGACACCTCAAAACATTGCTTTAACAGATCATACGAAATTTCATCAAAAATCACAAAATCTTGCATTTAAAAGCCAAGATCAAAGATACAACTATAAAACCTTTTATAAAACATCAATTAAGGATTGAGAACTTAGGAATTTCAGTAAAGAACTGAGAGTTTAGAGGAGAAGGACGTTCTTACCTCCAAACTTGAGTTTCTCCCCTTTTTGGAACCAAAATCTTGAAAATCCAATTAGCAAATGTATAGGTTTTGATGAAGAGATGATTAGCAATCAATAGAGAATTGAAAAGAGATATTTAGGTGACAAAATCAGAGAGAAAAGCTCTGGAGAAAAGGTGTTTGGCTTGAGAGAAAATTGAGAGAAAATAGAAAATGGAAAAGTTAGTTGGAAATAGGAAAATATCTCCCCTCCACTTTTCTTTTGTTTAAAAACCAGAAATAAATCATTTAATATCTTAGAAAAATCTGGAGAAACTCCCTTTGGGTAAATAGCTCCTTAAAGATTCAAAGTTTCAATCCTTTTTAAAACATTCACGCAGTTTTCAAAAATTACATTTTGGTCACTAGCCCAAAATGTCACCCTTCCAAACCTCATTTTGTAAAATTGATTTCACAGTTCACTTATATATATTTAAAGAGGATTTTAGGACATTTTCCATATTTTTAATGCAACCCGAACTAGGCTTTCCTAAATTCACCTTTTTATATTCGAACAGCACTTGACCGAACCGGTCAACGCCCAAAACTTCTAAGCCCAAAATCGGGGCGTTACAGACATTCCCACGTATGGGAATTTTAATGAAAAAGGGGTGAATCGCAAGATTAGTCCCTCGATTCTCAAAGCCTTATAGTTTTGACTCCAAACTTCCAATTTCCCATAATTTAGCCACTATAATATTTTTGATACTATTCAATAGGATCCAATAACAATGATTTAACTCAATTAGAGTCTAATATCAATGATTAGCTAGTGAATACTATATATAGACTTTATCGATGCAAAATTTTCGATCACCGGAGCCCAATTCCGACTAAACTGGATTTTAGGGTGTTACACAGTGGACTATGTGTCAAAATAGGTCGAAGCAGTGGCCACACCAAAGAATGACTCCAAGACCGTTTTGACGTTCCTTCACAAGGTTTGGAGCACCACGAGCCATCATCAGTGATGAGGGAACTCATTTCGACAATAAGTTGATTGTCAAGGCATTATAAAGATATAGGGTGAGACACAAAATTGCTACGGCATATCACTCCCAGACCAATGGACAAGCTGAGATCTCCAATCGAGAGATAAAACAGATACTTGAAAAGGTAGTCAACCCCAAGAGAAAAGACTGGTCTCCAAGGCTTGATGAGGCTTTATGGGCCTGTCAAATAGCTCTCAAGACACCCTTGGGAACGTCCCCATTCAAGCTCGTCTATGGAAAGGCATGTCATCTTCCCGTCGAGCTTGAACACAAGGCTTATTGGGTCATCAAGAAGCTTAACATGGATGCTCTGCTAGCTGGAGAAAGAAGGTTGTTGGAGCTTAACGAGATGGAAGAGTTCAGAGCCTATGCTTATGAAAATGCATGATTGTACAATGAGAAGACAAAGAAGTGGCACAATAAACATCTTTTGCCACGATATTTTTTAGAAGGCCAGTAAGTGCTTCTCTACAACTCTAGGCTCAAGCTCTTTCCTGGCAAGTTGAAGTCTCGATGGTCAGACTCCTTTTTAGTGCACAAGGTGTATCCCTATGGTACAGTGGAAATCAAAAACCTAGACAATAACACCGTCTTCAAGGTCAATGGCGAACGACTGAAGGTCTACAATGGAGCTCCTATCGCGCGAGACAAGTTATCCTTGCTCCTCCTTGACCCTTGAGAGTTTGCAACCCCCGCTCTTTATAATTTTGCTATGGCATTTTAATATTTTTCTGTCCCTAAATATTTTAGTCTGGCTCTTTGTTAGTCGTACTTTTGTCCTTTATTTTAATTGATTTTTATTTTATTTTTTTTATGATTTTGTTTTGTTTTTATTATCCCATGTCAGAATTACCCCCAGTGCTGCAGGTGGCACGCTAGGGCTTGATTTAAGGAGACAAGATTTTTCATATTAGGGTTAGGGTTTTGTTTTATCCTATTTGAGGGAAAGTGGAATAAAGCCAAAAAAATTCCAAGTTGGGTGGGGGGACATTAAAAAAGAAAAAATGGGAGGGATTTTTATTACTTTTTAACCCTTTAAAACCCTAGGAAATCATCACATTTTCAGATTCTCTCACCTCCTTTAAAACCCCATGCCTCAACCACCACATCACCTTCTCTATCTCCTTTGCTTGTGACAGTTTCTTTCCACACAACTTCCCTCATCATAATTACTTTTTTTCTTTTACTCCTTTCTTACCTTAAACCAAAACTTCCCCTCCCTCCATATTCTTCGATAACAAACCCCCCATTAAAAAGCCAATATTCTTCATCCTTCATCTCTTACATATCCTTCAACCAACACAATATCTCCAACTTAAACCATAAAATCCCTACCCTTTTTGCCAATATGGTCTGTTACAAGAATGTTGAAGGCGCGCCCAGTTGTGCTCGAACCCAACCATCCATTGAGATCAAGAATTTTTTTGACAATGCGGCCAAGTATCATTTCCAACTTCTGAAGGAAAGAAAGGTATTTCCTGAGCAAGGTTTCAAGTTCCCTACTAATGGGGAAGCCGACTTAACAAAGAGGTAATGGAGGTCATAGCCAAGCACAATTGGGAGCCCTCTATCAAACACCTAGAGGACATCTGTGTGCCACTGGTAAAGGACTTTTATGTGCACCTCACGAGCCCTACCCAGTCACGAGTATATGTAAGAGGCGACCAGATCAAGTTCATTGCCGCAACGATTAACAAGTTTTATGGTCTAAAGAATGTAGTGGACCAACACACTCCTTTTACTAAGACCGTCGGCGCCCAAACGATTCAAGAGGTCTTGGAAGACCTTTGCTTTGTTGAAACTGAGTTAGACTCCTCAAACAAGTTTGTGGAACGAGTGCGCCTCAAGCTAGAGGCTAAGTTGTGGCTTCACTATATTAAGACCCGCTTGATGCTCACGTCCCACCACACCACAATGCACATAACCAGACGGCTCGTGCTGCACTCCATCCTTAATGAGCACCCGATAGATGTGGGGAAGATGATAGTATACGAAGTTTACTCATGCTTAAAGAGGAAGCAAGTCATTTGATTTTCCAAACCTGATCACAGCCTTGTGCTGGAAAAAGAAAGTGTTTAAAGACCCTATGATGGACGAGATTGACACCGGAAAGGGTGCAATCACTCCATACCAGATTCCTAGCTTAAGGGGATTCAATAAAGATGCTCCAGCAGAAACAATTTCTTGAGGGTCCGAATCTTTGCTGCAACAAGGATTGTTGTACTAGTAGCCATGAAACGCCTCAAGGAACATATGGACCAGATGCACAACGATTTGACAACTTTTTTCAAGTATGTCAAGGAAAGGGATGTTGTGCTGAACTCCTATTTTAAGGACATGTTGTCGCATGTTGATGTTGACTTCCCACTCTTCCCCGATGCATTGCTAGAAACCAAGAAAGACCCTCCTGCTACACAGGAAACCTCGACCACGAGCTAAGCCCGTGCACAGCCCAGCCCTCCACTGAAGAGAAAGCCCTTACTAATGCCACCACATGCCAACATAAGAAGAGAAAGAGAAAAGGAATCAAAGCATGCCCCGCCGACTGAAGATCCTGACGATGACCTTGTCACCATCAAGAGCGATGATGATGATTTGATGGACCACACTCCTACACCTTCGCCTGCCCGACTCCAAATGCTATGGCAAAGAATAAGAGTCGCCAGAAGCGTACGACAGGTCGTGTGTGGAACACTCATGCCGAGAAGAGTGATTCTTTCGATATTGATGACGATGACCAACCCGAGTATCCTGCCCAGGACGCCTAGAATGAATCAGCCTCACCACTAGAAACGAATGCCACTGACCCACACATTGCTTCGCTGAAGAAAAAAGGCATCAAGCACAAGGCAACCAGAACAACACCACCAAAGTAAAACCCCAACGAGGTACATCTTCATTGCATTTAGGTTAGTTTCATTTCATTTCCTTTTCATGCATTGAGGACACTGCATCCTTCAAGTTTTTTTTTTTTGGGGGGGGGGGTAGTGTTCATAGATAGTAATTTGCATTTGTAGCAAAAAATAGAATTTTGCCATGGCATATTGTTTAGTTTAGATACAATTTTATGAATAAATTGAAGGTGTCTAATGATGAGTATTTTTTATGGTTGTGGATTGATTGAATGTTCATGACTATTGAGATTCATAGAACTGACTTTAGGACTTGATGCTTTTAGATTAAAACTTACACGATGTGTGCTCTCTATGCTTAAGATTGTTAGAGGATTTTGAAGAAGTCTTGCATGCCTTAGTGTAAATGAAATTGATGAGCTTGAATGATAAATGAAAGTCGTAAAGGGTTTATTAAACTCTCCTTTGCTTAATGAGTATGCTAAACTGTGAATAAATGCTACGACATATCCTTAGAGGGACACTCCGATTTGTGTTGCATTGCCTGGAAACCATGCTTAAATAAATGGCAACAACATCAAATGAGTGAATGAAAGTTATCACGAGATTACTCCACTTACTAGCTTAGGGGTCAGATGTTTGCTCCATACTCATCTAGAGCTAAGGACGGTAGTTGTTATGAGCTGACACCCCTCTAAAGAATTGGAATCGAGGGGGTAAAATTGTGCTTAATCGATTAACGCGTACTAGGTTGCAATAGAGATCTTGCCCATTTTTTTTTAACTATGTTAAGCATAGATTGCATGCAACACACACATGCAAAGGATCTTGTCCTAGGGAAAAGTTCTTAAAATCTTGATTCTGTCTAGCAAGTTGAAGCCTACATTTTTCCAAAGATTGAAATTTTGCCATATCACTATCTTGAACTAAACTATGCCACAACATTCTCTCTGTTTTTCTCTACTTATTGCTTGAGGACAAGCAATAACTTAAGTTTGGAGGTATGATAATCTTGTAAAAAGCATGCATTTCATGCCTTTTTACTCAATTATCTGCTTCTCTTTAAGCTCATTTCATTTGCATGTAGTTGTATTTAGTTCATATAGTTGCATTTGGTGTTGTTGGCTTGGTTGTTTTGATTTAATTAAGAAATGGGTGCTGCTTGAGAAAGGGTTGTTCTGGTATGGTGATGTGCAGGTAAGTAAGGAAGTGTGGCAGAGAAAAGAAAATTATTGCAACATTTTGGACGACAATTCTTGGCGCAGAAAAGGACAAAGCAACAAAGATATTTTCCAGCCCACGTGTGAGAACCCTCATTTGTCTGTTGTGCCTAGCATATCTTAGGGAATATTCCTTAGGTCACACAAGGAATGTTTAGGGCAGAAAACCCTATGAGCCTCCAATATATAATGGAAAAGATACCCACATTAAGGAGAGAGCTGAGAAAAAAGTGACTTTTGGGTGCTGAGAGTGAGGAGAAAAGGCGGCTACTTTCCATCTTCTTCCTCAACTTCGCGTCCTCCATTGTTGATGCTCCAAGGGGTGACCTTGCTAGCCTTTGAGAGAAGAAGCAAGTCTAGGGTGGTTCACGACAGTCCAAGGTGGCACGAGAGATTTCCTTTTCTTTGTTGTTTGCTTTAGCACTTTATATTTTGGAAATGGGTTGTTTACGACGATTGATGATGAATGATTTACACCCAGTCCTGAACTAACTTTAGATGGCTTGGGTTTGTTTTGGATGATTTTGTTTTAGTTTTAATGAATGTTTAGCATGCTTCCAGTTTCATATGCTTTGTCTACTATTTTATTGCCCTAAGTTTGTAAGAGCTCTCGAGAGTTAGGCTTTACTTGGGTGTTAGATTAGCTTAATGGTCGAGAGAGCTAAGTTTAGATCCATGTGGACAAGGGGGTTGGCTGTTGAGAGGCACAAATCTAACTCACCTTAGAGATAACAATAAGGTTTCAACGACTAAAAAGGGTAGCACGTCAATGATAAGTAGCTTTCTAGGGTTCACGCTGAGAGGTATTGTCATAACATTATGGTTGTTAGATTTCTTGCTAGAGATAGTTTAGAAACACCATAGAAAACCCTGTCGAGCATAGTTTGAATTGGAAAGTGTTAGATATACATTAGAACTAGGCGTAGGATTTCTTAACAAACCCAGCCTATCATTCCTAATAGAGAGTTTCTCATATGATTGAGGACCTCGCAATTTATTCAGTTCACTTCAATTTTACTTAATTGTTTTTGCTTCAATATTTCTGATATCTTGTGACATCAACCTTTCAGTCAAATATTTACTTTTGTATTAGTGTGCATGGACTTGACCTAATTTACCTCAAATCCCCGTGGAGACGATCTCAGTTACCACTGTATTACTTGTTTGACGTGTATACTTGCACTATTTGCGTATCATTTATAGTACACCACAACACGCAACACTTATGTATTGCATAGTTCGCGGGCGATCCTGTGCGTTGTGGTTCGACTACATTGTGACACCTATCGTCGGGTGTCTCTTATATTATACCGTTTGTGATTTTACTCGCTCTAAATTCAACACGTGGCAGTAGTAAGAGGGAAAAGAAATAGGTTTTCGAGTTCGCTTGATGTTTCTGGTTTGCATGATGAGGGGAGCTGTCCGAGTTTAGATTGCGGGTCAAAGATGGAATGGATACTAGTAATAATTTGTTGTGTCTTTAAAGGAAAATCAACCATTCTTACTTATATGCAAGTTGTGGCTCATTGATCTTTTATCTTTATCTTTATCTTCCTCTTTTTGTCGTTTGTTTCGCAGGAACTGTGGCTTCTTCTTTACGAGTCATTGATGATGAAATGGAAGATTAGATTGCGGTGTGGGATACTCCACCCTTTGTGGCTAGCAGTGATCCGTTGGGTTTGAAAGGGCTGGTAATAATGGCATCGTCAAAAGCTTTTAGCATCGGAGAATTGAGTTCGCTCTTCTCGTTGGCGTTAGCTACTATGACAACGTCTTTGATGGACCTAATTCCTGTTGCTCCTTAGCTAGGGATTCCCCTTGTGGCCATAATGCTCCTGTAGGAGTGCCAAGGGATGTCGTAGAGGCGGTAGGAGAAAGTGTAGCAATGCGAATGAGGGCTTATAGCTAAAAAAAGTGTCATTTTAGTGACGATGACTAGATGCTGGGAAAGAGGCCAATGCTCGATGCTGGGGTGACCGATGTTTTGTCTGGCTAAACCGTGATGCTCGATCTGTTCCGTTCAAACTTCACAGTTTTATGTGTACCCTTCTTTCAGTTTGTGAATTCTAATTTGGATTATTATTGTGATTAAGGTTATCCTTACTCTTCCGATCGCGAGTCTAATGGAATGCCACCTACTTCACCTATTCGAACTGATCGTACATATGATACGAGCACTACACGTGAGTATTCTTTCAGATTAGTATTAATGTTTAGTCGGTGGCATAGTGGTAGATTTTTATATAGAGTTTGATATCGTAGGTTCCGGTTCAGCTAGGCCAGTGTTAGACATGAACACGAGATGCGTTCTTCACGTTAGAGCTATTGCTGCTTGAGGTGTGTTTCTTCCGGTGCTATACATAAAATGATTTTTATACGATTTTACGCTTTGCTTGATTATGATTTGCATTATGGCTTGTATAGTTGACATCACATGTATACGATTTCAGAATGTGTTTTAACTATAATTTATGGAACATTTGATTTATGAGACATCGGATTTACGGTACAATGATTTATGGATTTATAGACTATGATATATGAAGTATGTTCACGGAATATCAGATTTATGAAACCGTGTTCATGAAATTTGAGTTTTAAACCTCATATATGTATGAGCATGTGTTGGGATTTGTACGGGGAAGTTCAGTGGTTTCACCCTTCGGGCTGAATTTCACTTTAGATGATGAAAGTAGTGACGAGGTTATGGGAACCTTCCTCATCTTTGGCGAAAGTAGTTGGGTGCATTACATTACACTTGTCATATTGTACCATTTGTTTCATGTTTTAAAGAATTTTAAGAAAATATTATTGTATTTTATGACTAAGGTTTTATTGCACTTTAAAGACAGACTAAGCTCTTTAGCTTACTCCCTCATAGTTCCTCTTTCAGATATCTTTGGACATTAGGCGACGTGGTACTTGGAGGATCTCACCTTTTATCCGGTTATTTTATTATTCAGTACGAAACTATTTTTAGTTATTCAGATTATTATTTATTATTTTGAGACATTGATGTAACTTCATACTTTGAGACTATTTATGTTTTTGGGATTGTTTTTAGCCTTCATATATTGTGGTTTTTATTAAGAGATTTTTATCAAATATTCAAATATTGTTTATAATATTTTTGTTTTATTTATTATAAGTTACTTATTAAATTATTTATATATATTCTTTATTTTTAAATTAAAGTATAATTCTTAAATTTGGTTTTCTTGAGGGTTAAGTTTTCAATCATAACTTCCTAAATTCAATATTTTCTTTTAGGTTGGGTTTAGATGGTTACATTTAGTGGTATCAGAGCTAAGTTTAACCATCGGACTGTGAGGCTCATATAAAATTTTAAACCGAAAATAATTTTTGCATGCATATTAAATATTTTTGGGCAAATTGAGATGTTATGATAAATTTATTATTTTAAAGAATTAAAGATATATTTGAACATAAACTCCAAGTTCAAACTCTAAATCAAGGTTAATTTCCTTTTGTAGATAGACTACTATGCCACCTCGTGGAAGCTCTAGATTAGCGATCGGTCGTAGTCGTGGCCAAGGCCGTGGTCGAGGTCGAGGCTGTACTGTTACTACAAAGAGTGACATTACACCCTATGTGGATCTGCCACAGAATCAAGATGATATTCATGGTGATGATGATGTAGAGTAGCAGCTTGTGGAACATACTAGAGCTCAACAGACTGGAGTACATGAGACTGGTGGTGGGGATCCACCTATTCAGCAGACTCGGAGTAATGGTCCACATGATTCTGGGGATAGTGAGACTATGGACATGGATACTGCTACAATGTATCGAGAGTTACTTCGTTACCTCCGTTAGACTGAGGGTGTTAGGAAACCCATATCTACCGAGCTCTTGGTTTACAGGATGACTATTTTGATGGGAAGACGGGAATGAATCTGATTGATGTAGAGTACTAGCTAAAGAAGCTTCAACGTTTGTTTGTTGAGATGGATTATCCCCCCGATCAGAAGTTTATGGCTGTTGTATCATTGTGTTAGGGTGAAGCCCAACATTGGTGGGAGGTAGAGGAAAATTTTGTTGCATCTAGTCAGATCTTAGGGTATTATTTTCGTCAATCATTTCGAGAACGTTATATTGGACCATAGTACTTAGCACAGTGACGACATGATTTCATGAATATGGAGTAGAATGATATGACCGTAAATTATTATGAGATAGAGTTTATGAGGCTGCTCCAGTATGTCCCGGGGTTAGTGACCACTGAGAAAGAAAAATGTGACTGGTTTCTAAGAGGGCTGCGATCTAGGATTAAAGAGGGTGTCACTTTGCACATGGATACAAAGTATAAAGATTTTACAAAACGGGCTAGGACTGTTGAGCGGATTGAAGCACAGAAGAAACAACATGAATCTCATTGTATCGATCGAGCTAGTAAGCAATTGATCGTATCTGTTCAACACGGTCAGAGAAATCAATCTAGGAAGAGATCCGGAGATGAGTTCGACCATCAGGATTATTTTAGAGCCATACCGGTGACTTCTACTATTCTGATCGCTAGTGTAGGTGGTTCGACAAGTTCCATCTCTTTTCCAATATGTTCTTACTGTAACAAACAACATAACGATGAATGTTGGATGAAGTTGGGAGCATGCTTCTTATGTGGTTCTTTAGAGAAATTTTGGAGTGATTGTCCCTTCGCCCATGGGTCTAACCAAGTTCTGACACAGTCTCAAAGATCAGTACAAGCATCATCTTTAGAGCAATTGACCGTACACATCATACGAGGAATACATGTGAGTATTCTATCAAATTAGTATTAGTGTTTAGTTGGTGGCATAGTGGTAGATTTTTGATGTAGAGATTGATATCGTAGGTTCCGAATTAGCTAGGCCTAGTGTTAGACCTGAACGCGAGAGGCGTTCTTCTCGACGTTGGAGCTATTCCTGCTTGAGGTGTATTTCTTCTGGTGCAATACATAAAGTGATTTTTATATGATTTTACACTTTTCTTAATTATGATCTGCATTACGGCTTGTATGGATGACATCACATGCATACAATTTCAAAATGTGTTTTAATTATGATTTATGGAATATCAAATTTACGGTACTATGATTTATTGATTTATAGACTATAATTTATGAACTATGTTTATGGAATATCGGATTTATGGAACCGTGTTTATGAAATTTGAGTTTTAAACATCATATATGTATGATCATTGGTTGGGATTTGTATGGGGAAGTTCAGTGGTTTCACCCTTCGGACTGAATTTCACTTTAGATGGCGGAAGTAGCGAGGTAGTTATGGGAACCTTCCTCATCTTTGGTGGATGTAGTTGGATGCATTGCATTACGCTTGTGATATTGTACCATTTGTTTTATGTTTTATAGAATTTTAAGAAAATATTATTGTATTTTACGACTATGGTTTTCTTGCACTTTAGAGACACACTAATCTCTTTAGCTTATTCCCCCATAGTTCCTCTTACAAATATCTTTGGAGTTTAGGCGGCGTGGTACTTGGAGGATCTCACCTTTTATCCGATTATTTTATTATTCAGTACGAAACTATTTTTAGTTATTCAAATTATTATTTCTTTGTTTGAGACATTGATGTAACTTCATACTTTGAGACTATTTATGTTTTGGGATTGTTTTTAGCATTCATCTACTGTGCTTTTTATTAATAGTTTTTTATTAAATATTCGAATATTATTTCTGACATTTTTGTTTTATTTAATTGAAGTGACTTATTAAATTATATATATATTCTTTATTTTTAAATCGTAACTTCCTAAATTTGGTCTTTTTTTCTAGGTCGGGTTTTATGGGGTTACATGCAGTGACTTCTCAGGTACTTTTGTTTGGCGACATTTATCTATGTGAAGGTAGCGAACGCTACACTCCGTGGAGCGCGTTTTACCCTTGGATGTAACCCCCTTAACCCGGTCTAAACGGTTGACCCGAATTAAGAAAGTCACACGGGGAAAACCAAAGTCAACCCAAAAGTCAACCTTGATTAACGACCCTTTTTTTTCTTTTTAAACTTGTCTAGATGCACATTAACCCTAGTTATGGTCACTCAAACAGCATACTCAAAGATCATAAACATCAGAGATCAAACAGGGACCCAATTGAACAATTTACAACTTTAGGGACCAAATTGCAAAATCTGATAATTAAAAGGACTTAACCCAATTATAAGTTACCATCTTGAAATTAGTCTCATTTCATGCTTCAGTGCCAAATTTCAGCTCAAACGGACATTCCAAACTCATACAATTTCACATACAAGATTCAGGACCAATTTGCAAACATTTCAAAACATTTAACCGCCAATGTCAGCCCCCAACGACCAAGTGTTCCGAAACAAGGAGAACCCGTTTCGAAACGCGGGGCCGTTCCGCAACGCGTTCCGAAACAAGGGCTGGCAGAGGGCTTCCCGTTTCGAAACGGTGTCTCCCGTTTCGGACGCTTGGGCAACTACAGGGCACCCGTTCTGAAACGGTAGCTACTGTTCCGAAACGACCTGCACAGAATGCAGCACAATGCTTGCTTAAACACACAATTGGCCAACCGAACATGCTCCAAATGCAATCAAACCACACCAGCAAGTTACTCAACACATAAGGAACATATATGCATCAAATTCTAGATACATGATCACCCCTAGGTGCACCAACACATTAAACACATTCAAAAACTCATTCATGCTTTTAAACAAGAAGCATAGCAATCAACTTAAGTATAAGATGATCCAAACGTTGCAACATTAATCCACATGATTTAACAACATATATCAAACTTGTCCAACATACACAATCTCGTTATACATCAACATAAGAGATTCTCCCCCCCATTGCCTTTATTAACTATAGCTATTAACCGAGACATACATCTCAAGTGGAGTCCTCCTTGAATCCCTTGCTCCTCGCTGTTCAAACTTCAATTATCTGCATTGATGGACAAAAAGGAGCGTAAGCACATAATGCTTAGTGAGGAATGCTCAAAACCAAAACACCATCAATGCAGCGAGTCATAAAACCTCTTTGAAAAGCAACTCGATTTGCTAAACCAAGCAATGTTTGAAAACCCCTTTTTAACAACAAGCTCAAAATCATGAATTGCTCAAACATGAAAACCAACCCTTAGCTTAGCAAGCTAGGTAAACCTTTTCAAAGTACAACTTGCAAAACATCAATTTAACCTTTCAATGCATAGCTACCAAATGCAAAGTTAAATTCAAAACCTTGGAAAACACTTCCACTTCACATTATACATTCCTCTTACTTGGTTATCATTTCAAACAAGAATCCTTTTAAAACCATTTATTTAACCAATCCAACACATGCATCAAACAAATGCAACATATGAACTTCATCATCAACATTTGCATCACATGCCTTTAAAATCATGTCTTAGCAAGACTTCAATGCACTAAAGAGATTTCATGAACACATGCATCATTCTCAATAGATAATCAACACTTGTTCAAACCTAACAAGCAAGCATGCATACTTAATACATTATGCACTTCCCATGCATCCATGCATCATTCCAAGCATCTCATGCTTCATTATAATCAAGAACATCATATTGGCTTTCAAGTGATAATCCAAATCCACTTTTCAACTCAACATCCAATCGGATACGCGGATCACAAGCGTTGTCCCTACGCTTCATACACACTACCAATCCAAGGTCCCCAAATGGACTTTTAACCACCATTTGACCTCACCATTCACAAGGTTCCCATGTATGGACTTTTAACCACCATACAACCTTATCTTCCTCAAGGTTCCCATGTATGGACTTTCAATCACCATACAACCTTAACTTTCACAAGGTTCCCATGTATGGACTTTTAAACACCATATAACCTTAACATGCACAAGGTTCCCATGTATGGACTTTTAAACACCATACAACCTTAGCATCACCGATTGGTAGTTGTATAACATCACTAACGAGATCTGGGACACCCTATACAAGATCCACACATGGACTTTACACCACCATTGTGATCTTAACAAGCACAAGGTCCACAAATGGAATTTTAACCACCATTACTACCTTTGCTTACCCAAGGTCCTCGAATGGCCACTCAACCTCCATTATGACCTTAACCATGTCGTTAGGATACTTGGATGGAGTTTACCGGTTCACTCTTAACCACTCCACATCCAAGGCGACTTTATTCACGGTGCACCCAATCCTATAGCCGGCTAACTATATCCGATCAAAGAAACCAAGAACCACTTACATCACTTGCCAACATAACCATCTTACCATATTAGTCCAATGATTCACATGCATAACCATAATGCAAAAACCATCATTTACCATCATCAATCCACTGTCTTCAAGCATTACACAAAGCCATTAAACATCATGCAACACCATGCATCAAAACCACAATTTCAATGTATAAAACCAAGGATCTCTTACCTTGAGTATCCTTCACATATGGCTTTCAAAACCAGCATTAAACCATGCTTAAAATATGCTTTCAAAACAGAATTTAAAACATGCAAATCACATGCATTGCAACCATCAATCACAATTGCTTTTAAAACCAAATTCACAACACAAGCCAAGAGCAAAAATCCATTTACTTACTCTTGAGCTTAGCTAAGTTGGTTAGACTTAAACTAAGCTCCCAAAACCTTCAAACCCTGGTTTAAAAGCTGAAAACCCGACTTCACTCACCGATACACAAAACAAGGCTAGCCAACAAGCCTTCCAAGCATCCGAAGCCTTCCGCACCACCTCTAATGCTCACGGATCAAACTCCCCTGTTTCAAGCACACAACAACAGAGGATTAATGCATCATTATGCATTAAAAACACCAGCAACACAACACAACTCGCTGCTCTTCACAAATCCAACATTTCGGCTACCAACACAACTGAAATCACCTCCAAACACTTCCAAAACTTAACCCAACCAAGATCCATCACTTCTAACAATTTTTAAACATCAAATAACATCCAAAATGATCACAAACACGTCCTTATACCTCTAGCTATAACAGATCATCAAAAACACTCCAAAAACAACCAAAACTCAAGTAAAACTTAGGAAATTCAACCTATCCGGGATTGCATTAATTAAACCTCAACTTCTAATAAATTTAGCATTCATTTAACATCAATTTGACACCTCAAAATACTGCCCAAACAGATCACACGAAAATCCACCAAAAATCACTTATAAAACATCAATTAAGGATTGAGAACTTAGGAATTTCAGTAAAGAACTGATAGTTTAGAGGAGAAGGACGTTCTTACCTCCAAACTTGAGTTTCTCCCTTTTTGGAACCAAAATCTTGAAAATCCAATTAGCACTTGGTGAGGTTTTGTTGATGATATGATTAGGAATCAAAAGAGGATTGAAAAGAGACATTTGAGTGACAAAATAAGAAGGAAATCTCTGGAGAGAAAGTGTTTGGATTGAGAGAAAATGAGAGAAAAGGAAAATTGGAAAATATGGAAAGTTAGTTGCAAAATAGCAAAATGATTTCCCTCCACTTTTCTTTTGCTTTAAAATCAGAATTAAACATTAAAATATCTTAGAAAAATCTGGAGAAACTCCCTTTGGGTAAATAGCTCCTTAAAGATTCAAAGTTTCAATCCTTTCTAAAACAGTCACTCAACTTTCAAAAATTACATTTTGGTCACTAGCCAAAATGTCACCCTTCCAAACCTCATTTTGTAAAATTGATTTCACAGTTCACTTATATATATTAAAAGAGGATTTTAGAACATTTTTCCATATTTTTAATGCAACCCGAACTAGGCTTTCCTAATTTCACCTTTTTATATTCGAACAGCACTTTGACCGAACCGGTCAACGCCCAAAACTTCCAAGCCCAAAACCGGGGCGTTAAAACTCTCCCCCTCTTAGGAAATTTCTTCCTCGAAATTTCAACTGGCGAAAAGAGAACAACTAAACTTCTCAAATCAACTCACAAGGCAACACAAAAGCCTCAACCGCACTGAACACTTTCCACACAAAACTCCACCCAAACTCAACACCACCACATATTATTCACGAATTTCAGAACACTCAAAGTTAAGCACAACTTAACCTCTCACAACTCCGGACTACACATAGCCCCATCAACAACCTGAAGAACCTCAAACCCTTTTACAGCATACAACACCTTAACACACAATTCCCAAAACCGGTTCATACAATGGTACCAACCAAACCAGTTCAGCCACTATGTAACCCCACCACCTTCACTACTTCTAAAACTCCTTGTAACCTTCCCAACCTCTTTCCAAGGTTTTCCAAACAAGCAAAAATTCTTATGCACCAACTGCTTACCCAACCTCTTAACGTAGTACTGTCCTTACTTCACGTCCACCGCTATCTTTACCATCGACTCACCAGAACTGCTCACTCATCGACAGACAATCACGTCACAAACCCCAACCTTGACTTTGCCCACTATTCCACACACCACCAGCTGATCTCAAAAAGAATTACTTATTCACAACCAGCCAACCAACGATGGCCTTCGATCTTTCATTACCTTTCCGCTTCAAGCTTCGACCAAAACACTTGCCTTACCAGAACATCGCCCAACTTAAACATACATACCATCTTCTCAACTCCTCAAAGGTTGCTAAGAACCAACACTACATAAACAACCCTTCTACCACAACATTAATGCTAAGCTATCTCAGCACTCTAGAAACACATCCACTATCCTCAACATCACTTAACACTAAGGAACCACCACCTCTACTAGCTATTCAAACCACTTGACCGATTCTAACCTCAACCGATACTCCTCACCACCAAACCACTAAACTCTTCAAGCGTCAAACACTTTCCTTCTACCAACGAGCTATAGCACACTCACTATTACTAGCAACTAGCTTAATACTCTCCATTACTTCTAACTTCCACTCAGCACCAAAACAACCTCTAAAAACCCATCATTCAACCTAACCCAACCACAACACTAACAGATTCGATTAGTTATTAGCGAGTGTGAACGTTCGTATGCATGGTCACCAATATGCCCTATCAATGCCTAATGTACATGTATGCAAAACCTCTAATGTCATGCCACATGTATGCATGGACCAACACATATATAATATAGCATATAACAATGATTTTAACTGTGCATGAATGCCAGCTCACACTCTCCAATAACATCCTCAGAATCCGTCTAAGAACAACCTCCTACCTCACTTCTAACTTGTCTAATTCCATCATTCCAACAACCATTAACCACAAGATACTCACTTAAGCCTACTTCACGCTAGAGATGTTTCCAAACAAATACAACAACAACAACTACCTCAGCACGCTAGCAACAAGATCATACTCACTACGCAAGGTAAACCAACAGAAACCAACTAAGATAGCTAGGCAAAGGTTACTTAACAAGGTTACCTGAAAACACATCACCACCCTGAAGCTTCATCAGACGAGCTCTCTTACTCGCAGAACCATCATCCTCTAGCCGCACCGCTGCAGCATCAGCTAACACACTAAGGTCACCACCAACTCCTTGCGGTAAGGAACCTTGGCTGTTCCGAGCCAACATCAAACAACTACGCCTCATATGTCCAGCAGACCCACATTTCCAACATATTTCCTTTCCCAAACTCTTCACAACTTTCCGCTCTTCCTGCCACCTTCGAACTTTGCCTCGTCCGTGCCCACGACCCTTCAGAGACCCTTTGGCTACCACTGAAGTTGACTTCACTCCAAGAGGACAATCACGCTTCACATGCTCTTTAGAACCACAGTTCCAACAAGTACCCGCGCCCCAACAACCTCCAACATGGCGCCTTCCACAACGATTACACATCGGTAGCTGAGCCTCCACTCCTTGTTCAACCAGCACTTGCCCCAGATCTGCACTACCTTCACACTGTTTAACCCTTGGGAATTTCCCTCCAAGATACCTTTCATAAAAGGCAGACACAAAGAAGTCCCAATCAATATCATGGATGTGCGATGCCACCGCCACAGATGTCCACCAGGCACATGCGTCCTCCAACATCAAAGAGACAACACTTCCCAGCTTACAAGCATAATCACAACCTTCCTGATCCAAAATTAGAACCACACTGGCCAACCAGGCCTCAAACGTCTCAGGTGAAGAACCATGATACTCTACAGCACCCAAATCAAGCAAACGCTGCTTCGACAAACCCACACATCCCACAGCCAGCACATCTGCCGACTTTACTTTTGCCACAACCTGAGATGTTCCCAACACCTCTTGAGCAACAGGTGATGAACTCTTCATCACAGAACCAACTTCTCCCTCCTGTCTCCATACCTCAACACCAAGCACAGAAGACTGAGGCAAAACACCTCCACTAAAAGGTGAATTCCACGCCTTAACAACCTGCCCTAAAGCAGCAACCATCTCACCCAACTGCCATTCTTTCATCGATTTCGCCATACTATTAACAGCACTCAATCACAACAAAACAAACAAACCAATTAGACCAGCTTTAAGCAAGGATTCAAACTCCAACTCCAAAATAACACAATAGCTATAATAATAAGGCAATGGGTGTCCCGTATCCTCCCCTTTTACATGACATAACAGCCAACACAAACATGGATATCACAACATCAAGCATATCAAGCAACATACTCGATCATGCTTACATCAAACAGCATCCATACACAACAGCATAATATCAACATATCATACCCATAGCACTTTCATCATTCATAAAACCAGCTCACAACGTCAGCACAAATCCACATTAACTCAACGATAATTCATAACCACAAAGCATACTTGAAAACATCAACAACTTACTCAGAAACACGTGTTTCAACCAGCTTTCAACCAAACATCAGGATAGACATCAAACACACATTGCAACAACTTACCGCTTTCCCCAAGCATTCGCAACTCAGCTCTGATACCACCAAATGTAACCCCCTTAACCCGGTCTAAACGGTTGACCCGAATTAAGAAAGTCACACGGGGAAAACCAAAGTCAACCCGAAAGTCAACCTTGATTAACGACCCTTTTTTTTCTTTTTAAACTTGTCTAGATGCACATTAACCCTAGTTATGGTCACTCAAACAGCATACTCAAAGATCATAAACATCAGAGATCAAACAGGGACCCAATTGAACAATTTACAACTTTAGGGACCAAATTGCAAAATCTGATAATTAAAAGGACTTAACCCGATTATAAGTTACCATCTTGAAATTAGTCTCATTTCATGCTTCACTGCCAAATTTCAGCTCAAACGGACATTCCAAACTCATACAATTGCACATACAAGATTCAGGACCAATTTGCAAACATTTCAAAACATTTAACCGCCAATGTCAGCCCCAAACGGCCAAGTGTACCGAAACAGGGAGAACCCGTTTCGAAACGCGGGGCCGTTCCGCAACGCGTTCCGAAACAAGGGCTGGCAGAGGGCTTCCCGTTTCGGAACGGTGTCTCCCGTTTCGGACGCCTGGGCAACTACAGGGCACCCGTTCCGAAACGGTAGCTACTGTTCCGAAACGACCTGCACAGAATGCAGCACAATGCTTGCTTAAACACACAATTGGCCAACCAAACATGCTCCAAATGCAATCAAACCACACCAGCAAGTTACTCAACACATAAGGAACATATATGCATCAAATTCTAGATACATGATCACCCCTAGGTGCACCAACACATTAAACACATTCAAAAACTCATTCATGCTTTTAAACAAGAAGCATAGCAATCAACTTAAGTATAAGATGATCCAAACGTTGCAACATTAATCCACATGATTTAACAACATATATCAAACTTGTCCAACATACACAATCTCGTTATACATCAACATAAGAGATTCTCCCCCCCATTGCCTTTATTAACTATAGCTATTAACCGAGACATACATCTCAAGTGGAGTCCTCCTTGAATCCCTTGCTCCTCGCTGTTCAAACTTCAATTATCTGCATTGATGGACAAAAAGGAGCGTAAGCACATAATGCTTAGTGAGGAATGCTCAAAACCAAAACACCATCAATGCAGCGAGTCATAAAACCTCTTTGAAAAGCAACTCGATTTGCTAAACCAAGCAATGTTTGAAAACCCCTTTTTAACAACAAGCTCAAAATCATGAATTGCTCAAACATGAAAACCAACCCTTAGCTTAGCAAGCTAGGTAAACCTTTTCAAAGTACAACTTGCAAAACATCAATTTAACCTTTCAATGCATAGCTACCAAATGCAAAGTTAAATTCAAAACCTTGGAAAACACTTCCACTTCACATTATACATTCCTCTTACTTGGTTATCATTTCAAACAAGAATCCTTTTAAAACCATTTATTTAACCAATCCAACACATGCATCAAACAAATGCAACATATGAACTTCATCATCAACATTTGCATCACATGCCTTTAAAATCATGTCTTAGCAAGACTTCAATGCACTAAAGAGATTTCATGAACACATGCATCATTCTCAATAGATAATAAACACTTGTTCAAACCTAACAAGAAAGCATGCATACTTAATACATTATGCACTTCCCATGCATCCATGCATCATTCCAAGCATCTCATGCTTCATTATAATCAAGAACATCATATTGGCTTTCAAGTGATAATCCAAATCCACTTTTCAACTCAACATCCAATCGGATACGCGGATCACAAGCGTTGTCCCTACGCTTCATACACACTACCAATCCAAGGTCCCCAAATGGACTTTTAACCACCATTTGACCTCACCATTCACAAGGTTCCCATGTATGGACTTTTAACCACCATACAACCTTATCTTCCTCAAGGTTCCCATGTATGGACTTTCAATCACCATACAACCTTAACTTTCACAAGGTTCCCATGTATGGACTTTTAAACACCAAAGAACCTTAACATGCACAAGGTTCCCATGTATGGACTTTTAAACACCATACAACCTTAGCATCACCGATTGGTAGTTGTATAACATCACTAACGAGATCCGGGACACCCTATACAAGATCCACACATGGACTTTACACCACCATTGTGATCTTAACAAGCACAAGGTCCACAAATGGAATTTTAACCACCATTACTACCTTTGCTTACCCAAGGTCCTCGAATGGGCACTCAACCTCCATTATGACCTTAACCATCTCGTTAGGATACTTGGATGGAGTTTACCGGTTCACTCTTAACCACTCCACATCCAAGGCGACTTTATTCACGGTGCACCCAATCCTATAGCCGGCTAACTATATCCGATCAAAGAAACCAAGAACCACTTACATCACTTGCCAACATAACCATCTTACCATATTAGTCCAATGATTCACATGCATAACCATAATGCAAAAACCATCATTTACCATCATCAATCCACTGTTTTCAAGCATTACACAAAGCCATTAAACATCATGCAACACCATGCATCAAAACCACAATTTCAATGTATAAAACCAAGGATCTCTTACCTTGAGTATCCTTCACATATGGCTTTCAAAACCAGCATTAAACCATGCTTAAAATATGCTTTCAAAACAGAATTTAAAACATGCAAATCACATGCATTGCAACCATCAATCACAATTGCTTTTAAAACCAAATTCACAACACAAGCCAAGAGCAAAAATCCATTTACTTACTCTTGAGCTTAGCTAAGTTGGTTAGACTTAAACTAAGCTCCCAAAACCTTCAAACCCTGGTTTAAAAGCTGAAAACCCGACTTCACTCACCGATACACAAAACAAGGCTAGCCAACAAGCCTTCCAAGCATCCGAAGCCTTCCGCACCACCTCTAATGCTCACGGATCAAACTCCCCTGTTTCAAGCACACAACAACAGAGGATTAATGCATCATTATGCATTAAAAACACCAGCAACACAACACAACTCGCTGCTCTTCACAAATCCAACATTTCGGCTACCAACACAACCGAAATCACCTCCAAACACTTCCAAAACTTAACCCAGCCAAGATCCATCACTTCTAACAATTTTTAAACATCAAATAACATCCAAAATGATCACAAACACGTCCTTATACCTCCAGCTATAACAGATCATCAAAAACACTCCAAAAACAACCAAAAACTCAAGTAAAACTTAAGAAAATCAACCTATCCGGGATTGCATTAATTAAACCTCAACTTCTAATAAATTTAGCATTCATTTAACATCAATTTGACACCTCAAAACACTGCCCAAACAGATCACACGAAAATCCACCAAAAATCACCAAATCTTGCATTTTAAGCCAAGATCCTTTACACAACTTAAAAACCACTTATAAAACATCAATTAAGGATTGAGAACTTAGGAATTTCAGTAAAGAACTTAGAGTTTGGAGGAGAAGGACGTTCTTACCTCCAAACTTGAGTTTCTCTCTTTTTGGAACCAAAATCTTGAAAATCCAATTAGCACTTGGTGAGGTTTTGTTGATGAGATGATTAGGAATCAAAAGAGGATTGAAAAGAGAGATTTGAGTGACAAAATCAGAAGGAAATCTCTGGAGAGAAAGTGTTTGGGTTGAGAGAAAATGAGAGAAAAGGAAAATTGGAAAATATGGAAAGTTAGTTGCAAAATAGCAAAATGATTTCCCTCCACTTTTCTTTTGCTTTAAAATCAGAATTAAACATTAAAATATCTTAGAAAAATCTGGAGAAACTCCCTTTGGGTAAATAGCTCCTTAAAGATTCAAAGTTTCAATCCTTTCTAAAACAGTCACTCAACTTTCAAAAATTACATTTTGGTCACTAGCCAAAATGTCACCCTTCCAAACCTCATTTTGTAAAATTGATTTCACAGTTCACTTATATATATTAAAAGAGGATTTTAGAACATTTTTCCATATTTTTAATGCAACCCGAACTAGGCTTTCCTAATTTCACCTTTTTATATTCGAACAGCACTTTGACCGAACCGGTCAACGCCCAAAACTTCCAAGCCCAAAACCGTGGCGTTACATTGGAGGGGATGCCAGAGTTAGAAAATTTGTTCCATCTTGAATCTCTTTGTAGGAGGATGTATGAGTTGTATGAAAATATTTATGGTACTTCTCCACCTTGTAATAGTATTAGGAGGAGTGTTGAGGGAGGTTGGAGTCTCATTCAGGAACTAGGTTGTGTTTAGCTTAACGTGGAAAGGAATGTGAAGATCATTCTTGAGTAAAATGCAAGGTTGCATTCGTAGGTGGAGGGTTACTCAGGTTTTCTTGAGTAGAATGCCAATTTGCGTTTACAGGTGGAACATTATGTTGCTCAACTATCATAGTTGCAAGAAAAGCATGGGGAGGATGTTCAGGCATAGTTTGTGGACTTGCATGGGATGTATGGGGAGGAGATTGTTGAGAAACAAACGGATAATAACCGCACACTTAGATTTAAGAATATGCTGCTTAATACCACATACTAGATTGTTAAGATTAAGATTCAAGGTCTGAAAAAGGAGTTGCAGCAAGTGAAGAATGCGGCAAATGAAAGCTTTTTAAATTTCACAAGGAAATTAATAGAGCTTAAAGAATCGTACAAAATTGAGATTATGGTGCTAGAGGCTACCCATGATGTTGATGTAGCGGAAAAATTTAATGCAGACGCAGACACCGCCTCTGCATTTATGTTTGACAAGATAGAGAGGTCCCGAGATGTTTCCATTCTTAGCTTTTAGTTGGCGCGAGGTCCTTTTTGACGTTAGAGGTGTGAATTTTTGCACTTTTTGCGAGGTAGGCACGAATTTTGATATGATAAACCCCTTTGGACCCTCGTGGGAAAGCTTTGCTGTGAAATATATAAGCGTTGTAGTTTCTTATGCGTTTGGCTTAAATGTGTCCTTCTCTCTGAACGAACGCAACGGTGCTGTGGATGGAATAGATGGTAGTGGCGTTTTGGGTGAATGTGTTAGTGGTGTATAACTATTGTTGTTATTTATTTCTTTGTTTTGTCGAATGGTGGAAGGACTTGTTTTGGGGTTATTTTGGCTATTTTTCTATTTTCTGTTTCGGTCGGAGTGCATCTTGTTGTTATTTTTACAGTAGCAACCTATTTGAAATAACTCTTACTGTAGAGGACCTGAAAAACCTGATTATCTTTCAATTAGATCGCAACTCTAGAAGAGTCGAGAGTAAATGTATTCCCTTATTGTGTGAAATGGAATGATTCATTTAAATGATCGGTTTGTGTTTTCTTATTTCTTTATAAGCTATAATCTCTAATTTGGCTTTGTTTTGTCAAAAGGTGAAACTTCTCCTCTTTTATTCTCCATTTTTTTGAAATCCACTGGTGTACTCGTTAAGTAGTGGGGGTGCTATTTTTGTATGTGGTGCTTGTTTGGGTGTTTTTCTTTTTATCGCTTTTGGGAAACACCCTGCGTAAGTTGCTTCCCCCAAATAAATTTCTTGTTAAAAATTGAATTATAAGAGAGAGCGTAATGATTTGAATAACCTGGAATTGTTTTGTTTTTTATTTCTTCGTAGCTTGTAATATGTTATTTTTGTGCCTTTGGATTAGCGTATTAAGTTGTTGAAGTTATGCAACGGATCTGATTTTGGGATGCTATTTATGTTTCCATATTATGGATAGTTGTGTTAGACAAGATGGGTGCCTTCCACTTTGAGAATTAGAACGTTGTGTTTTGGTGCTTCGCCCAATACTCATTGGTTTAATATTTCATGGTTCTTATTTATTAGTTTTTTTGCGGTGATTTCGTCAACTCAGAGTAGATCGTGATGAGAGAGAGAGTTCCTGACTGGTGGTGACAGGTGCACTCGGCTACCTGCTTAGTTATTGATTAGAAGTTTGACAATCTTGTGATTTTATTTATTTACTCGAGATCTCACTCTTTTTTGGGAATTAAATGTTCATATTGGTGGCTTCCCTTATTGGTATGTAAAACATTATTGCGCGGTATTCCCATTTTCTACTATAAATTGGGCTCCTTTGGTATGTATCTTCATAACCTAATTTACGAGTAGTTTATTTTCTCTGTGCGTGGTTTTGTTTTACGGCTTTGCTTGTGTCATTTTGAGAAGATGAGAAGAAAACATGTTTATAGGAATGAGTAAGTCTTGGGATGGGGGCGAGGTATCCTTGCAGATCAGGCTACTTACATCGCCAGACAATAGTATTTGAATGGCTATGATTAGCCATTTGTAGTAAGGAATGTCACCAAACGATCGTGTTTGGATGATTTTTAGAGCAGGGTTCTCTGAGTGCTAATGTTTGTTGGTGTTTGGAGCTACATGGGAAGACAACAACTGATGGGTGTGGCATTGAAGCTCCTAATGCTTGCCTAGTTTTTGTAGGCTCCTGAATATGTATCATCAAGGTGGTTGTTCGTTTGTCAACTGCGTGTGTTCGTGGCGATAACGAGCATCATGCGGACGAACTGCTTCGTCGCTAGGACTAACAAGGCTTAGCCATGGTACAAGAAAATAAAAGCAGGTTTGTCATTTTCCCGTGTTCAGCCTAATATTGATATGGAGACCAATTGAAGTGTGGCCAAAATGACTTTGAGACGATGTTTATATTCGAATTATTTATAAATTTACTAGAAATTTTTTGATATAGTTGTCTTTGACTGTTGTGCGCTTATTTCTGTGTTAATATCTTCACATGCTATTATGTATTGATTGTAGCTGTATTTAAATCTTGCCCCCCGGATTCGATAATTTAGACTATTATACGGCCATTCACGTGTTAATATCTTCTCATGCTATTATGTATTAATTGTACCGATATTGGAATCTTGCCCCCCCATGTGCGATAATTTATACTATTATACGCTCATTAACGTGTTAATATCTTTCCATGCTATCATTATATTAAATCCAACTATTCAAATGCTTGTGCCTCTAGATTTATACTTTTCTTTAGATATTGTACACCCTTGCTTGCAAACGGTGATGATTTAGGTGATTTGGTCCTTCCATGTTATATTTGTTTTAGTATACTTGGGGCCTTTGTTTGAGGAGAGAATCGCTTGATTGTGAGAACATCGCCTAACAATCCTTTATTAGCATAATGCTTTGAGAAAGGTATGGGTGTTGGTGATCATCTTTGTGAGCGACTCTTTCAGGTGGCGAAAATGGTTGCATGTTACCAAGGGATTGGTTTAAATTCTCACTTGTCTCCATACATTGTATATCGTTAACTGGGAATGGGATCTAGGTTGTTAGACCCAATGGTTCTATAGTGTATTTATTTACTGGAAGTTTTGAGATTGCGGGGTTTGAGGCGCCTATTCATGATTTCAAATTCTTGGAATTACTTGCTTGTCTCAGTGGTTTTCGAGATCTGAACTTTAAATGTCTAGCCTTGACTTTTGATTTTTATTTTAAACATGGATCCTTTGGGTCCGATTTTTTGTATCCTAACATGTGGGCAATATATTCTTTCTTTTGTAACATTTTGTTTGTATTATTGTGTGTGTTGGTGGGGCTATGGCTTGCGAAGGTGAGTAGTATATGGAGGCTTTCCTTTGTAGATCCGAGAGAAGTGTTGACTTTTTCATTTGGAGTGTTTATACCGAAAAATGATGATATTTGGGATGTTACTATAATCCTCAAGGAGGTTGGTCTTATCGAATCCTAGCTTGCCATTTGGACATTACTCTCCAGGTTTCATCAGTCAATGTGGTTACCTAGATAATCGTCATGTTAATTGCATAAATGAATCTGACTATGGTTTGTGGGGAACTCTATTCTATAGACTTTTGGTGGGGGTCAAGTATACGAAAGAATGGAACATATACCGTCTCTTCTACTACAATGAAAGTCGAGGTGAATGGTAGGGTGTTTAAGTACACATTGACAACCTTATATAGGAGGATGGGTAAAGTTCTACCTAAAGAAGCTTTAAATTCACTTAAAGGTGCCAATTTAAGTTGAGCTTGGTTTTGTCCATGTACATGATTAATTTAGTGTATGTGTTGTATTTTCCTTTTTTAAATTGGGACACACTTGTTGATGTGAACTTTCTGTTGCTTGTAACTTTGTAAAGTAAGCCAGTGGCTAGTTCTTGTTCTTTCTATAATTAGTTTTCTTGAGGGTTCTCCCTTTTTATGAGTAAGCTTGGAATATTTCCTTTCGAGCTCATATGTTTATCTTACCCCCTGTGCGATGTGGTTTTGATTGCTATTGTACTAGTGTACATTTTTTATATTATGATATGTGAACAATATAACCCTACTCTTATGAGCCATGTGTTTGGGAGTCATTGGGTGTCTATATTGTCTTTTATTCGTGCGTTACCATCCTTTTTATGCATAAGTAGTTATTTGTTTGGGGGGGTCGCTTTACTTTGGAAGCTGAGGTCGTTAAGCTGATTCCTCTTACGCATGCTCCTTAAAAGCAGCAGACGCTCAGATGACCCTTTGTTTGTTTTCACCCGCTTTCTTTGGAAGCGGCAACCGTTGAGCTGATTGCTCTTATGCACACTTCTTAAAAGCGACGGACGCTCAGATAATCCTTTATTTATTTCCGCTCACTTGCTTTGGAAGCGACGACCGTTGAGCTAATTCCTCTTATGCACGCTTCTTAAAAGCGACGGACGCTCAGACGACCCTGTGTTTATTTCTGCATGCTTGCTTTGAAAGCGACGACCGTTGAGTTGATTCCTCTTATGCATGCTTCTTAAAATTGCGGACGCTCAGACAATCCTTTGTTTATTTCGTTCTCTTGCTTTGGAAGTGGCAACCTTTAAGTTGATTCATCTTATGCACGCTTCTTAAAAGCGACAGACGCTCAAATCATCCTTTGTTTATTTTCGCTTGCTTGCTTTGGAAGCGGTGACCGTTAAGCTAATTCCTCTTATACACTTTTCTTAAAAGCGGCAGACGCTCATACGATCCTTTGTTTATTTCCGCTTGCTTGCTTTGGAAGCGGCGATCGTTGAGTTGATTCTTCTTATCCACGCTTCTTAAAAGCGGCAGACGCTCAAATGATCTTTTGTTTATTTCTGTTCGCTTGCTTTGGAAACGGCAACCGTTGTGTTGATTCCTCTTATGCACGCTTCTTAAAAGCAGTGGACGCTTAGACATTCCTTTGTTTATTTTCACTCGCTTTCTTTCGAAGCGGCGACCGTTAAGCTTATTCCTCTTATACATGCTTCTAAAAAGCGGTGCACACTCTCTTAATGCAGACCACAACCTCCTAATTGCTAAATTAAGCATAGATTGACTGGATATCCAAATGGACAGTAGCTCTCCAGAGATGAATGTTTGGCTATGTTGACTTTCCTTATAAGCGATGTTTCGTAATTTACTATGCACAATCGTTTTAGGAGTGAATAGAGAGCCTTTCATCTTTGTGATTGTTTTACTATGGATAAAAACACATTAATAGGAAAACGCATTTATTTGACTAAAGTAATTGGATATAATGTTAGCGCACGTGTTAAAATATTCGTAAAAGGTTAAAACGAAATACATGTTGAATTGAACGAGTTAGGTTGTACCTTTTCTTGTTTTGTGCGTATTTGTTTGATGACCAGTCGTCACTTTTTCGTATCCTTGATACTGAATGCAGCCGCTGAATGGTTCAAAGCTTTGCTCTAGATGCCACTTGTGAATGCTTGCTTCGATTCCCGAAGAAGTCTTGGGTGCTACTCTACTTACTGAGTTTTGTAGCTTTGAACTTCTTCAGTTGGGATTGCCTTCTCTTCTTTAGCAAGGTAGCCATAAGGGTCTCCTACATTCCTCATTCGAATTCTTCATGCTCTTCGCTTGTGCTCCTGCAGGGTGCACCCCCTTTCATCTTTAACGAACTCGTTTAACTATCCCCTTCTAACGGCTAACTCTATTGAATTTTACAGATAGATACATTCACCTGTCTTGTGCCTTTGTGTAAAACCTATGTTTTATTTTGATATAACAAATATTTCAAGGACCAAAATACAAAGTAAATAAAGTTTTAAGTACTTGAAAGCCTCACTATTGATAAGGGTTTTAACATGAAGTGTTTCCAAGTCAAAACTTAAACCCCACAAATTTTTCTAAGTGTTTTCAAAGCCAAACTTAACAAAATCGCCCAGGCGTTTCGATACACTATATAAGTGTTTCGATACAGCCTTGCCTTTCCAAAACAAAACTTAACAAAACTACACAAGCATTTCGATACACTATCCCAACGTTTCGATACGGCCTCATCTTAATTGGCTATTGGAATTTCACGTTTCAATACGGATGGGCCTGTTTTGATACGACTATGTCTGTTTCGATACGACATTCACCTGGGCTTAAGGTTTTTGTTTAACGCACCGATACGGACCTATACCGTATCGATACGGTGGTTAATATTTTCAAATCTTTACATTAATTATATGACTGATGCCTTGTCAGTTAGATGAAATCAACAAACTTTTAAAATTCAGTTACTTGTACCGATACACCCTAGTGGCGTACCGATGCAGAGTTTGGCAGTGTAAAACTTTGCAAAAATTGCATCGATATGACCTATATCCATTTCGATATGACCCTTTATACGTTTCGATACGCCTTCTCGCGTATTGATACACCCTCTTTTTTACCTGCAACGGCTCTTTCTGTTTTGAGATAGGTATCAATACGAGTACCCCGTGTACCGAAAAGATAGGTTGCAAAAGTGCATTTATGATGGGAAAAAGAGAGCGCAACATCTCTATTGATGTTGCCTACCACCCAAACAGTTAAAATTCAATGAGAAGATATAAAAGTAAGCCTCTAAAGCTACAACAACAACTATTGATTAAGTGACAAGCAATCAAGCAAAAATCCAATCTCCTTGAGCCAAATAGAGTCAAACCCTTGTACCCATCTTGTGTAAGTCATTTGTATTTCTTTATTTCAAGATAAGGGAGAGTGCACTTGTAATTGGGGCAAATATTTTACCTTTGTGAGGTTTATTTTCATTTGCCAATAATTTCTCTTGTAAAGAGTGATCTTGATCAAGCTTTGGGTAGAAAGCTTGATCGATTTGTAACGGTTTCCTCCCAAGCCTAGAAAAGGGGATGAATTCCATTAGTGAATTGTTGAAATCCTTAGTGGGGAGCTAAGGCAGTGGATGTAGAGCTTGTTAGAAGCTTGAACCACTCTAAATCTTCTTATCTTCAATTTTTATTTTACGACTTTGCTCCCTTTCAATTTAAAATTGTAATTCACCCCCTATTGGCCAATTCAACATTGTTCGATCATCTCAACAATTAGTATTAGAGCTACACTCATTGGAAGGATAAACACCATCTTGAATCGGTTTTAGAAGAGATTGATCAACCAACATTAGAATCTATGACATCTACCTCCAGCCACAACTTGTACAAGTCCCAATCCATCATGAAATAACCATACATCAATGGGGATAGCTATCCCTATTGGAAGAATAGGATGAGTCTCTTCATCAAATCTAATGACTATACCCTCTAGGATGTAGTAGAAGATGGTCCAAACATTTCAATGAAGAGAGATGAAAAAGGATGACTCATTTCAAAGACAAAGGATGAAATGAGCGAAGAGGATCGAAGGAGACTACAAGTAAATGACAAGGCCTTGCACATGCTCTTTTGTGCACTTGGACCGGATAGGTACTCGAAAATGTCTTCGTGTACAAGTGAAAAGGAGGTGTGGGACAAGCTAGAGACCACATATAAATGAACCAACGATGTCAAGGAGACCAAGATTGAAATCCTCGGTTTGAGCTATGAAAATTTCAAGATGGAGCCCGATGAAAGCGTCACCAAGATGTTTGATTGTTTCTCCGTCATTGTCAATGGTTTCATAGGCTTCGGTGAAGTCATTCTCAAAGATAAACTTGTCCAGAAACTTCACTATTCTCTTCCCTAGTCATGAGATGGGAAGAGGACTGCCATCATCGAGGCGAAATATTTGAAGACCTTGAAGCTTGATGCACTAGTGAGGTCTCTCCTTACTCATGAGTTCATGAAGCAAGGAAGAGAAGAAGAAAATAAAAGAGAAGAGAAAAGAATGGAAAAGAAAGAGGTAGAGAAGAAAAAGATTGGAATTGCTCTCAAATCTTCACATGAGGAGAGCGATTCATGTGAGGAGAAAGACGAGGAAATTGTTATGTTAACCAAAAGGTTCACTCGATTCATGAAGTCTAATAGAGGTAGAAAGTTCAATCGAAAAGGAGACTTCAAGAACAAGAACAAAGAAGAATAGAAGGATCAACTTATTTGCTATGAGTGCAAGAAAACGGGGCATATACGAACCGATTACCCTCAACTCAAAAGGAAGAGCTTTGGGAAGAAGAAGAAGCTCAAGGCCAACATTGCTACTTTGAGTGATGATGAATCATCCGATAAAGAGGAGCAAGAAGTTTCCTGTAATACCACTTCCTCGGGTTACTAGCAAGGAGTATTACTATGTTTAACTTGTCAACTTGTTACAAGACATGTCAAATTTTTGGGTCCACTTAAAAAATTTTATCTTATAACTCATCTTGTTACGTAACCTTATTACCTATACATCAAGCAAATTCAAATCAAACTATCATGTGAACTATCTCAAACAAAATCATGTCATATAAACAACATGCCATTCAAATACTACATATCATATAATCATGTAAACCATTCAATTCAAGGCATGTCAAACAAATTCTTATCATTCATACATACTCACCATTCGAAAGCTCCCTAATAGGAGTAATACTATTTTCGTTCACTGAAGTAATTCTTATAATCATGCATTATTCTAGATAACAAGTTGCCATTTAGGTCTTACTTATTTTTCAAGTAAACAATTTGGTCTTTCATATGATTCAAGTAAACGATTTGGTCATTCTTAGAGATCAAGTAACCTATTAGACATGCTTCAATACATCAAAGCATACAAATCATGTAAGCCTATAATCAAACTTACTTTGATCTATTACCTATAACATATAACATCCTAATCAACTAGCAACCTATTAAGCATTCATATTAATCATCTATCACATATATCACATAGCATGCTAATCATATAGTAACCAATAAAGCAATCATACCAAACATGTTAACCTTTATACCAACCATGATCATACTTAAATTCATATATACAAATCACATGACAAACTCAAAATGCCTGATAACTATCATGTATGCATAAACTAGCCACCACTAGGAGATTACAAAATATAAAATCATACTTGCTTGTGCTAGGTTGTGCCTTGTTTTACTCTCAGCTCAGAAGCAAGCTATCTATCGACATAACATGAAATTTTGGGGAAGAAGGAAATAAGAGTGATAAGTACATAATGTATTTAGTGAGGCAACCCATAACTAGCATATTAACTTAGTTTCCTTTCCATTTTAAGTGAGCTACCCTAGCTAGATCAATGTAACCTATTTCATTACTTCAATTCATTAAAAATCCATTTATTTTAAGTATGCTAAACAAATCAAAAAATTCCAGAAAATATATCTCCACTACACATTTAAATATCACACTTTATAACTTATAATTATCAATCCAATACAAAGATACATGTATGATAACATATACCACATAACCAATTTGTCATTTACATTTCATTTCAAGTATGCTAGACAACCAATAAATTTCCAGCATATATATCTCCATTTCACATTTAAATATCATATTTTATAACATATAATTACCAATCCAATACAAAGATACATGTATGATAACATATAACACATATCCTATTTGTCATTTTCATTTCATTTCAAGTATGCTAGACAACCAATAAATTTCCAGCATATATATCTCCATTTCACATTTAAATATCATACTTAATAACATATAATTATCAATCCAATACAAATATACATGTATGATAACATACAACACATATCCTATTTGTCATTTTCATTTCATTTCAAGTATGCTAGACAACCAATAAGTTTCCAGCACATATATCATCAAAATACATTTCAACATTCAAGTCTTTCCTTAGTTCTTTTAATCATGTTATGCCTTAGTATTAGTAGGACAAGGTAAACGAGTCACGTGTTAAGGTGCCAAGCACCGGATCGTGTTAAGGTACCAAGTACCGAATCATGTTAAGGCGTCATTTATACCACATGCTAAAGTACACAAAGTACTATCATGTTAAGTTGTTAGCTACACCAAAATGTAAGGTACACAAAGTACCAATCATATAACCATATCAATTGAGCTCTAGACTCTAGGCATGCCTTACTCCCTAAGACCAACTAACAACCAAGGGCTTATAAGATCTTTTTCTTATACAACTTTGCATATTAAATCCTTATAAGCATACTTATAAAATCAGTTTCATGGCAACAATATACAATCATATCAATTCAAGTTATAAGCCTCATGTCATTCTCAAACATATCATGTTATCAAGCAAGCAAATCAATTTTACAGCCAATACAAAAAACTTCACTAAAACAGTTTCATATCAAGTCATGTAGCATGCTTTATCTCATTATATTATGACAGTCCATTCTTCCCCTTATTACCTCAATTACCTATAGGAATTAAGTCTATTTCATGCATAATTTACCAAACAATTAAGTAGACATGCTGTTTGGTTAGGAGCTACGTCCTACACTAATTAAAAACTACAATCACCAGTAAATCCAAGCAAGCACTCAAGGGTTATGAATAGTTATATCCTTGTTTCTCCTCTTGGCAGGTTTAATTCCCGTCTCCTCTTCACTATCAATCTCCTTTGAAGCATCTAAAAATCCATACAAAAGCATACACACATTATTAGAATTTATTTAAAATAATTCAATTCCTTATTCTATATGCATACAATATAATCAATGAAATTGTCCCAGCTGGGCAGTTTGTATAGTGTTCAGCAAAATAGTCACATCTTTTAATTCGTACATCAGAATTTCGATTAGTTTACATAACTTTAAAGATAATGAAATCCTATATAAGTCCATGTAAGCCTTGTATTTTATTTCGTAACTGATTAATACAATTTTTTTACTTCTTTACCGTCATTCACAGTTTCAAGACAGTTTGAACCACCTAACTTTATTCATTTCTAAAATTTAACTCATAACTCTAAATCAAGTTATGTTTTCTCTCAATGAAAATAGACATAATAAAGATTAATCTATCCAAATTTCATCTCTAAATTCCATGTATATCATTCTTGGTGAATTTTTAAATTTGCTGTCCAGAACCGGATTGTTCTGGAGAGATTTTACCAGCTTCTTTCCTAACATTATTTTTACCAATTCTATCACTATTTTCACTTGCTCAATACTTCTACTCAATAGTAAACTCAATTTCCAGCATTAGTTTCACTCAATTAAACTCTTATAATTTACCATTTCCCTACAAAAAGTCCCTAAATGTATATAGTGGCTCATTCCTCATCATTTCAATAGCAATCTTAAAGTTCTAGCATCTAACATTTATTTCTTAGCAAACATTCAATCTAAATACAAATTCCTAACATTATATCAGCCATGTAAGCAAGATATCTACATGAATTTCTCAATTTCAAATTCAATTCTAAGAAGAATACATGTTACTTTTCTCTCAAGCTTCTTAGACTAAAATTTATAACTTGATCGCTTCAATTTCTTTCTCCTAGACCACCATGCAAGTAAGAATTTTTTTCTCCCTTATTTTCTCTCTAGATCTACGACAAACTTGATGGAGAAGAAGATGAATAGTTCTTTCTCTTTCTTCCCACTATTGTAATCTAATTACAATTAATTTCTAATTATATTTATTTTTATTTTTTATGGAATAAAATTCCATCAGTTTCCATGTGTCATGGTTGGCCATTCTATGCCATTTCCATGTGGAAATGTCCTATATTTCTTTAAAATTAAGCATGCAATCATCCACTTTTGTTTGGCTACAAATTGGTCTTTTTTAATTTTGGTCACTAAATTTTCAATTCCTTCTATTTAGCCACTAATTTTAAGATTTCTTTATGCTTTAATAAAATTGATTTCACATCTAACTTCTCGGCTATGATTTGAGACATTACAAATTCTCCCCCTTAAAATAAATTCGTCCTCGAATTTATACCTGAAGGGAACAAATGTGGATATTTTTCTCTCATTGTTGCTTCAGGTTCCCAGGTAGCTTCTTCTACCTTGTGGTTTCTCCACAAAACTTTCACGAGTGGAACTAACTTATTGCGAAGCCTTCTAACTTCACGATCTAGAATCTTGAATGTTTCCTCTTCTAAAGATAAGCCGGGATTCAGCTCCACATCTTCAGGTTCTAAAACATGTGAGGGATCAAATCTATACTTTCTGAGCATTGAGACATGGAAGACGTTGTGGATCTTAACGAATTCACTAGGGAGTCCTAGTCGATAGGCCACCGGACCAATTCTTTCAATAACTTCAAAAGGTCTAATGAAACGAGGATTGAGCTTGCCTTTCATCCCAAATCTAAGGACTTTCTTCCAAGGTGATACCTTTAGGAAGACTTTGTCTCCAACGTTGTACTGGATGTCTCTCCTTTTTAAGTCTACATAAGCTTTTTGCCTACCGAAGGCCTGCTTTAATCTATCATGAATAATTCAGACTTGCTCTTCAGTTTCCCGGAGCAACTGAGGTCCTAAAACCTTGCTTTCCCACAATTCAGACCAGCACAAGGGAGTTCTGTATCTCCTACCATATAAAGCTTCAAATGGAGCCATTTGGATGGAAGCTTGATAGCTGTTGTTGTAGGCAAACTCTACAAGAGGTAGGGACTTCTCCCAGTTCTTCCTGAAGTCTATAACACATGCTCAGAGCATATCTTCGAGAATTTGAATAACCCTTTTGGATTGTCAATCAGATTGAGGATGGAAGGTTGTGCTTAGATTTAGTTTAGTTCCAATAGCTCGTTGTAAAGATTTCCATAATTGAGAGGTAAATGTGGGATCTCGATCAGAGATTATAGAAGTGGGGATTCCATGTAAACGTATCACCTCACGAATATACATTTCAGCTGTAACCCCCTTAGCCCGGCCTAGACGGTTGACCCAAACTACGAAGGTTACACGGGGAAAACCAAAGTCAACCCGAAAGTCAACCTTGATTCATGACCCTTTTTTTCCTTTTTAATATTGTCTAGATACACGTTAACCCTAAGTGAGTACTCATAAAATACGATTGAGAAAGACACAGCGATCGGATAACATATAGGGACTCAATTGCACTTAATATGAGTTTAGGGACCAAATTGTAATTTCTATAAATTAGATGGTCTATATTGATTTTAAGATTACCAATATGAAATTAGTCATGTTACATGCTTCCCTGCCAAATTTCATCTTAATTGGACATCTCAAGCTCAAGCAATTGCAACCTCACCATTTAGGACTAAAATGTAAAACATGCAAACATTAGAACAATTCAAATTTGTGCCCAACGGTCACCCGTTTCGAAACACCTACCTGTCGTATCGAAACGCTGGATCGAGACACCCACCTGTTTCGAAACATGGCATTCCAGTAGCCAAAACGTTTCAAAACAGCCTCCACCGTTTCGAAACACGAAGGCCATTACAGGATGCCGTTTCGAAACACTAGAGGGTGTTTCGATACGATATGCCCAGAAACTGCAGCAAGGACTGGTTTTTCACTCGAAAACTTAATCTAACACATCCCAATGACTCCTTAACCATACCAACAAGTCAACATACATATAAGGTACCCATTTGGAACACACAAACACAATCATAACCTCAATCATGAAATCTCATTAGTCTAGAGGCATGCTTCCTAATATCAAATCACAAAAAGGCAATCCAACCTCAAAACAAGCAATCAAAACCATTTACAATCCAACAAGCCCAAAACAAACATGCCACAACCTTAGGGAGTTTAACATATCTCCCAAATACAAGATTTGGTTTTTCCATTGCCAATTTATCAAAACTAAAGGGTATGAAAACTTCACCATACGTGAGCTTGGCTTTCCTTGGATGGACTTAGCTTCCTTTATGCCCCAAAACACCTCAATTATCTATATTATCGGTAAAAGAGAGAGCGTAAGCCCAAATGCTTAGTGAGGCATGCTCTAAAGAAAACCAACACAATAATGCACATTTGAAAACACTTTCATTAAAAGCTTTTAAACCACATGATCATCTCTTTCTCATGCTTGGAAAACTTTCAAAGCAATACTTATTGAAACCACATGTACCTTCATTCTATCTCATGCATTAAAACCAATGCAAAACCCATGGCAAGGCCAAAATCATGCTTGTACTCTAAAGCATTTCATAAACAACTACATATGCATTTCTCATAGCATAAATCATTATATCAAGGTACATGTGAATCAAAACCACAACATATTTTATATTGGCATTTCACATCTATTTATTACTCGGATATGCAGAAATCTCACTAGACACTTCCGGTGGCATCTCTCATCACCGTACTCACTCGTCTAGCAACATAGTTTCCGGTGGAATCTCACGTCACCGTACACACATGGCGGAATCTCTCATCGCCACCAAGCTTGGGTATTTCCTAAGTCCTACCCGATGGAATGCCCATCATCGAAATATCTCCCTTTGGCTTAACCAAAGAGCGCGTATGAATTTTTAGTTTATAGTGCACTCTCATCCTATTGATCGATCAATTATATCTGGTAAGTTTCTCAACATCTATGCCAATATATTATGTCAAATCAACATCTCACCTACTATTTTTCATGCATTAAAACTCAACATTCTCATCTCTTTTCAAAACCATAACATTCGCTACACTTCAACATATAAGCTCAAATCTCAACTATACAAAATGTTACTTATTGAAATCATTTCAAGCATCATCTCATGCTATAATTCATGCATAAAAACAGTAGGAATTTATCAATCTAAAACCATGAGCATGTAAAAGCATTTAAAGGGAAAATCACCACATTCTAGAGAGCAATCTAGCCAATACTTACTTCCGGACTTAGGAAGGTGTTTCAAACCTTTCCTAAATCCCCAAACCTTGGTTCTTTGTCCCTCAAGGACTTCTAAAGCCATACGCACTCACCAATTTCGTTTTGCTTGCTTGCCGAAACGCCAATTAAGCTTCCGGATCAACTCCAAAAGTGTCCGAAGATGTATCCCCTATTTCAGACACATAAAATAAGAGGATTAATGCATCATCATGCATTGAAATCTTCAGCTAACACCCTAAAACTCACTGCTCTTCCCAAGCACAATATTTCGGCTACCAAACACAACCGAAAACACCTCCAAACTCTTCCAAAACTTAACCCAGCCAAGATCCATCACTTCTAAACATTTCTAAACATCAATTAGCATCAAAAACAACCCTAATCTCATCCTTATACCTTCAGCTATAACAAAACACCAAAATTACCCCAAAACCACCATTTCCACAAGCAAAAACTTAGGAAAAACAACCTATTCGGGATTGGATTGATAAAACCTCATTTCTAACATCATTTAACATCCAATATACATTAGAAAACCATCTCAAAACAGAGCCCAATCAATTTCCACGAAAATCTTCAAGATCCCTTCCAAAATCTTGAGTTTTAAGCCAAAATCTTGTTTCTAACATTTAAACCATTCATAAATCTTTAATAAAGGATTGTCAACTTGGGAATTTCAGTAAAGAACTGAGTATTTAGAGGAGAAGAACAATCTTACCTCTAAAAGATGATTTCTCCTTGATTTGGGCACGTTTCCATGAAAATACAATGTAGAAATCAAGTGGATTTGTTGAAAGATTGATTAGGAATCAATAAGTGATGGAAATATCATCAATTGAAGTAAAAAATCAAGGTGAATTTTGCTGGAGAAAAAGTGTTTGGTTGATAGGATTTTGAGAGAAAATGAAATGAGAGAAAATTAGAGAAAAGTGGTTATGAAAGTCAAAGGTAGTTTATCACCTTTCTTTTATTTAATTAAATCACCCAAATTGAGGACAAATCTGATGAAAACATTTTTGGTAAATTAGCTCCTTAAAGATTCAAAGTTTCAATTCTTTACAAAATAGTCACTACTAAACTTTGCAAAAATCGCGATTTGGTCACTACACCGAAATGTAGTATTTCCAAACCCTATTTTGTAAAATTGATTTCACCATTCACCTTTATATATTAAATAAGGATTTTTAGATATTTTTCTATATTTTTAAAGCATCCTGAACTAGGCTTTCCTTAAAACTCACTTTTATATTCGAACCGTTTCACAGACCGGTCCGGTTCAGACCCTAAACTTCTAAGCCCAAAATTGGGGTGTTACAACTCTCCCCCTCTTAAGAAATTTTGTCCTCAAAATTTACCTGGAGGAAAAAGGTAAGGAAACTACTTCTTCATGTCATCTTTTCTTTCCCACGTGACTTCCTCAACACCACGATGCCTCCACAACACCTTAACCAACTCAATGGTCTTACCTCGAAGAACTTTATTGTTCGAATCCAGAATCTCAACCGGCTCCTCATCATATGTCAAATCTGGATTCAACTCAACTTCCTCCACATGCATAACATGCGAAGGATCCGATCTATACCTCCGTAACATGGAGACATGAAACACATCATGTATCTTCTTTAACTCTTGTGATAGCCTCAGCTTATACGCAACAGGACCCACACGTTCTATCACTTCATATGGTCCAATATACCTAGGGCTCAACTTACCCTTCCAGCCAAATATCATCACCTTCTTCCAAGGCGAAACCTTCAAGAACATACGGTCACCCACCGCAAACTCAATCTCCTTACACTTCAACTCCGCGTAAGATTTATGTCGATCAGAAGCTGCCTTCAACCGCTCACAAATGAGCTTCACCTTCTCGGTGGTTCCTTTCAACAAAGCTGGCATCGAGACCAACTTCTGACCTGTTTCTGCCCAGCACAGAGGAGTTTTGCACTTCCTCCCATACAAGGCCTCATAAGGTGCCATTTGAATGCTTGCATGATAGCTGTTATTATAAGCAAACTCCACCAAAGGCAAATGCTTCTCCTAAGAGCCTTGAAACTCAATCACGCAGCACCTTAACATATCCTCAAGCACTTGGATAACACGCTCAGACTGTCCTTCCGACTGTGGATGATAAGAAGTACTAAAATTCAGCCGCGTACCCAAAGCTTGATGCAAACATTCCCAAAATCACGATGTAAACCTCGGATCTCTATCCGACACTATAGATTTAGGTATACCATGCAAACGCACAATTTCAGAAATGTATAACTCTGCAAGCTTATCCAAGGTATACGTAGTATGTACAGCTAAGAAATGCGCACACTTTGTAAGGCGATCCACAATCACCCACACCGAATTCTTCTTCGATGGCGACAAAGGTAAACCAGACACAAAGTCCATGGTGATTCTTTCCCACTTCCATTCAAGAATCCTCAACGGTTGCAACAACCCTGAAGGAAACTGATGCTCAGCTTTAACCCGTTGACAAACATTACACTTACTCACATATTCCGCAACATCTTTCTTCAAGCCCACCCAATAGTACTCATCCTTTAGATCACGATACATCTTTGTACTACCTGGGTGCATAGCAAAAGGACTACTATGAGCTTCGGCCAGAATAGTACGCCTCAACTCCACATCATCCGGCACTACTATCTGTCTTCTTAAACATAAAACTCCGTAATCATTAAAACAAAAATCCGATGGTCTATCCTCAGCAATATCCTGAACATGTGGCACCAAAGAATCATCCAATATCTGTTTATCCTTTATCAACTGAACCGGGGATGGTTTCACTTGCAACTCAGCCACAAGACCTCCATCTCGCAAAATGCTTAAGTTAGCAAACATAGCCCTTAACTCTACTGCCACCTTCCTGCTCAAGGCATCCGCCACAACATTAGCTTTTCCCGGATGGTACTCAATCGTTAAATCGTAATATTTAAGCAACTCCACCCAACATCGTTGCCTAAGATTCAACTCTTTCTGAGACATCAAGTACTTCAAACTCTTGTGATCCGTGTACACAGTACACTTCTAACCATATAGATAATGTCTCCAGATCTTCAAAGCAAAAACCACCGCAGCTAACTCAATATCATGTGTAGAATAATTGCGCTCATGCACCTTCAACTGCCGCGATGCATAAGCCACCACCTTACCCTCTTGCATTAGCACACACCCCAAACCAACGTAGGATGTGTCACTGTACACCACAAATTCTTTCCCTGATTCAGGTTGAACAAAGATAGGAGCTTGCGTCAAAGTCGTCTTAAGCATCTCAAAAGCTTGATGTCTTGCTTCTGTCCACTCATACTTAACATCTTTTTGCAACAACTTTGTCAAAGGAGCAGCAATCTTTAAAAATCCATCCACAAACCTCCGGTAATACCCTGCCAACCCAAGGAAACTACGGACTTCATGAACGGACTTAGGAGGCTTCCAATTCATCACCGCCTCAATCTTCTGAGGATCAACACGAATCCCCTCCACCGAAACCACATGACCAAGGAACACAACTTCCTTTAGCCAAAACTCACACTTGCTCAACTTAGCATAAAGCTGATTTTCTAGAAGCGCTTGCAAGACAATCCTCAAGTGGCCTTCATGCTCTTCCTCAGTACGAGAATACACAAGGATATCGTCAATAAACACCACAACAAACTTGTCCAAGTATTTATGGAACACTCTATTCATCATGTCCATGAAAGCAACAGGAGCATTCGTCAAGCCAAACGGCATTACAAGGAACTCATAATGCCCATACCTCGTTCTAAAGGTTGTTTTCGGCACATCCACATCTTTCACCTTAAGCTGATAGTATCCTGACCTTAAGTCAATCTTGGAAAACATAGTTGATCCCTGAAACTGATCAAAAAGATCATCAATCCTTGGCAAGGGATACCTATTCTTGATAGTCAACTTGTTCAGCTGTCGATAATCGATGCACATTCTCATAGTGCCATCCTTCTTCTTCACAAACAAGACCGGTGCACCCCACGGGTACACACTAGGCCGAATGAAGCCACGGTCAAGCAACTCCTGAAGTTGTGTCTTCAACTCCTTTAGCTCCTTAGGTGCCATGCGATAGGGAGCAATGGACACCGGAGTTGTGTTTTCATACAGCTCAATTCCAAACTCCACTTCTCGACTAGGTGGCAATCCATGTAACTCCTCCGGAAACACTCCAGGGAACTCACGTACAGTTCTTATATCTTGAACACGCAATTCCTTAGAACTAGGATTCATCACAAAGGCTAGGTAAGCCTCGCAACCTTGCCTCAGCATTCGACTTGCTTCCAATGTAGACACCACATTGGCAAGAAACTTCACATTCTCACCCACAACCACTACTTCGGAATCATCCGCAAGTTTCAACGAAACTCGCTTGCTTTCAAAATCCACTACAGCTCGATGCTCAACAAGCCAATCCATACCAAGGATTACATCAAAACCATAGAATGGCAATTCCATGAGATCAACAAGAAAGACATGATTTTGCACTTTCAAGGGACATATCCTATACAACTTTCGTGTCACAACCGTTTCACCAAAGGAACTAGTCACACGTATACCAACATCCAAAGACTCAACAGGTAAACCAAGCATTTGAGCATGTTCACACAATATGTATGAGTGTGTAGATCCAGAATCAATCAAAGAAAGTAATGACAAGGATTGCAAAGTAAAAGTACTTGCGATCACATCTGTATCATTCCTTCCCTCACATTGAGCATACACTCGAGCCTGACCACCACCCTAAGGTTGAACGGCCACAACATGTGCTACATTCCTGCCACCATCATCTCTGCGCTGAAAATTACCACGACCGCGCCCACGACCTCTCTGTGCCTCAGCTACTCTCACCAGAGCTTGTC
Source organism: Hibiscus tridactylites (assembly GCA_958450335.1). Classification (NCBI taxonomy): domain Eukaryota; kingdom Viridiplantae; phylum Streptophyta; class Magnoliopsida; order Malvales; family Malvaceae; genus Hibiscus; species Hibiscus tridactylites. Next base: position 26,663,860 of record OY288269.1, on the reverse strand, counting down.
CCTCCTTCAAAGGCTGAGGACAATCTTTCTTCAAATGTCCATGGTTCCCACAATTCCAGCATGTGCCAAGATTACCCCAACACTCACCACCAGGCCGTCTACCACAACAGTTACACTCAGGAGTCCTCAGAACAGCATTAGGTCCTTGCTGACCTCTACCAGGGTTACCACCCCCACGCCTAGCATCATAGTGTGTCCTCCTATCCTTATGCCTCTTGTTGTGATCTCTACCATAATCGCGTTCAGCCGCTCGCTTCCCAGAGCTAGATCCACCCGCTTGACTAGTCAGACCAAGATTTGACTCAATGTCCTTGGCTCTAGAGACCAAGACATCGAAATCTGAGTAATTAGTCGCAAGCATAAAAGTCTTCACATCCGTTACCAACCCATATCAGAATCGTTCGCACCTCTCTCATTCATTAGGGATTAGCTCAGGTGCATACTGACTGAGGCGAACAACTGAATCTCATACTGAGCTAAGTACATGCTACCTTGCATAAGAGACATAAACTCTCTTTTCTTCTCGTCTTGGTAACGTACACCCAAATACTTTCGCTTGAATGCATTCAAGAAGAACATCCAAGTCACCTCATTTTCCTTTATTCCAGAGATAGTGGTCGTCCACCACGTATAAGCATCACCATGCAGCAGTGATACAACACAACCCAGCTTCTGCACATTGTTGCAGTTCATCTGTCCCAAGATTCGCTTGGTGCTCTCCAACCAAGACTCAGATCCTTCTGGAGATAAGCCCATGAACTCAGTCCCTCCTAGATTACGAAGACGTTCCAAAGGCAAACTCACATTGGCATCATCCTAAAGCGCGGCTCCATGAGCTCCAGCTACTGCTGCATGGAAAGCTCCAGCAATAGCCTGAATCAACATGGTCATGTCAGGGGCAGCTTGCCCCTGCACACCATCGGGTCCAACAACCCCAGCGCCAGCTCCATCATTACCAGCTCCAGCACCACCACCACCGGGTGGTCCACCACCGGGGGGAGGAGGAGGTAGATTCTCGGCATTCTCCTCATTCTCATTAGCAGCGGTCGATCTAGTATTGATTCTTAGCTCTCTACGTGGCCCCATTATATAGGAAAACAATGCACTGACAAAACTGCAATAAACATAATTAGGCACAATAAGGTAAGTAATCCAAGTACTCAAGCTCATTTTCGAAAACAATTTCTCTTCATTAGTTTTGATTTGGCAATGGGATTCCCTATTACACTCCAACCATAGCATAGCATCACAACACATCACAATTGAACCAAACATCACTATTCACACAATATTCTTTCACCCAAATGACACATTATGAAATTACACATACATTATGCACCTATCAAACCCCAATTATACGAGAACCTGGCTCTGATACCACCAAATGTAACCCCCTTAGCCCGGCCTAGACGGTTGACCCAAACTACTAAGATTACACGGGGAAAGCCAAAGTCAACCCGAAAGTCAACCTTGATTCACGACCTTTTTTTACTTTTTAATCTTGTCTAGATACACGTTAACCCTAAGTGAGTACTCATAAAATACGATTGAGAAAGACACAACAATCTGATAACATATAGGGACTCAATTGCACTTAATTTGAGTTTAGGGGCCAAATTGTAATTTCTGTAAATTATATGGTCTTCATTGATTTTAAGATTACCAATATGAAATTAGTCATGTTACATGCTTCCTTGCCAAATTTCATCTTAATTGGACTTCTCAAGCTCAAGCAATTGCAACCTCAACATTTAGGACTAAAATGTAAAACATGCAAACATCAGAACAATTCAAATTTGTGCCCAACGGTCAACCGTTTCGAAACACCTACATGCCGTATCGAAACGCTGGATCGAGACACCAACCCGTTTTGAGACCCGTTCCGAAACATGGCATTCCAGTAGCTAAAGCGTTTCGAAACAACCTCCACCGTTTCGAAACACGAAGACCATTACAAGTTGTCGTTTCGAAACACTAGAGGGTGTTTCGATACGGTATGCCCAGAAACTGCAGTAAGGACTGGTTTTTCACTCGAAAACTTATTCTAACACATCCCAATGACTCCCTAACCATACCAACAAGTCAACATACATATAAGGTACCCATTTGGAACACACAAACACAATCATAACCTCAATCATGAAATCTCATAAGTCTAGAGGCATGCTTCCTAATATCAAATCACAAAAAGGCAATCCAACCTCAAAACAAGCAATCAAAACCATTTACAATCCAACAAGCCCAAAACAAACATGCCACAACCTTAGGGAGTTTAACATATCTCCCAAATACAAGATTTGGTTTCCCATTACCAATTTATCAAAACTAAAGGGTATGAAAACTTCACCATACGTGAGCTTGGATTTCCTTGGATGGACTTAGCTTCCTTTATGCCCTAAAACACCTCAATTATCTGTATTATTGGTAAAAGAGAGAGCGTAAGCACAAATGCTTAGTGAGGCATGCTCTAAAGAAAACCAACACAATAATGCACATTTGAAAACACTTTCATTAAAAGCTTTTAAACCACATGCTCATCTCTTTCTCATGCTTGGAAAACTTTCAAAGCAATACTTATTGAAACCACATGTACCTTCATTCTATCTCATGCATTAAAACCAATGCAAAACCCATTCGCAAGGCCAAAATCATGCTTGTACTCTAAAGCATTTCATAAACAACTACATATACATTTCTCATAGCATAAATCATTATATCAAGGTACATGTGAATCAAAACCATAACATATTTTATATTGGCATTTCACATCTATTTATTACTCTGATATGCGGACATCTCACTAGACACTTCCGGTGGCATCTCTCATCACCGTACTCACTCGTCTAGTAACATAGTTTTCGGTGGAATCTCACGTCATTGTACTCACATGGTGGAATCTCTCATCGCCACCAAGCTTGGGTATTTCCCAAGTTCTACTCGATGGAATGCCCATCATCGGAATATCTCCCTTTGGCTTAACCAAAGAGCACGTACGGATTTTTAGTTTATAGTGCACTCTAATCCTATTGATCGATCAATTATATCCGGTAAGTTTCTTAACATCTATGCCAATATATTATGTCAAATCAACATCTCACCTACTGTTTTTCATGCATTAAAACTCAACATTCTCATCTCTTTTCAAAACCATAATATTCCCTACACTTCAACATATAAGCTCAAATCTCAATTATGCAAAATGTTACTTATTGAAATCATTTCAAGCATCATCTCATGCTATAATTCATGCATAAAAACAATAGGAATTTATCAATCTAAAACCTTGAGCATGTAAAAGCATTTAAATGGGCAATCACCACATTCTAGAGAGCAATCTAGCCAATACTTACTTTCGGACTTAGGAAGGTGTTTCAAACCTTTCCTAAATCCCCAAACCTTGGTTCTTTTTCCCTTAAGGACTTCTAAAGCCATACGCACTCACCAATTTCGTTTCGCTTGCTTGCCGAAACACCAATTAAGCTTTCAGATCAACTCCAAAAGTGTCCGAAGATGTCTCCCCTGTTTAAGACACATAAAAGCAGAGGATTAATGCATCATCATGCATTGAAATCTTCAGCCAACACCCCAAAACTCGCTGCTCTTCCCAAACACAACATTTCAGCTACCAAACACAACCGAAAACACCTCCAAACTCTTCCAAAACTTAACCCAGCCAATATCCATCACTTCTAAACATTTCTAAACATCAAATAGCATCAAAAACAACCATAGTCTCGTCCTTATACCTCCAGCTATAACAGAACACCAAAATCACCCCAAAAACCACCATTTCCACAAGCAAAAACTTAGGAAAAACAACCTATTCGGGATTGAATTGATAAAACCTCATTTCTAACATCATTTAACATCCAAAATACATTAGAAAAACCATCTCAAAATAGAGCCCAATCAATTTCCACGAAAATCTTCAAGATCCCTTCCAAAATCTTGAGTTTTAAGCCAAAATCTTGTTTCTAACATTTAAACCATTCATAAATCTTTAATAAAGGATTGACAACTTGGTAATTTCAGTAAAGAACTGAGTATTTAGAGGATAAGAACAATCTTACCTCTAAAAGATGATTTCTCCTTGATTTGGGCAAGTTTCCATGAAAATACAATGTAGAAATCAAGTGGTTTTGTTGAAAGATTGATTAGGAATCAATGAGTGATGGAAATCTCATCAATTGAAGTAAAAATCAAAGTGAATTTTGCTGGAGAAAAAGTGTTTGGTTGATAGGATTTTGAGAGAAAATGAAATGAGAGAAAATTAGAGAAAAGTGGTTATGAAAGTCAAAGGTAGTTTATCACCTTTCTTTTATTTAATTAATTCATTAATTAAATCACCCAAATTAAGGAAAAATCTGATGAAAACATTTTTGGTAAATTAGCTCCTTAAAATTCAAAGTTTCAATCCTTAACAAAATAGTCACTACTAAACTTTGCAAAAATTGCGATTTGGTCACTACACCGAAATGTAGTATTTCCAAACCCTATTTTGTTAAATTGATTTCACCATTCACCTTTATATATTAAATAAGGATTTTTAGATATTTTTCTATATTTTTAAAGCATCCCGAACTAGGCTTTCCTTAAAACTTCCTTTTATATTCGAATTGTTTCACAGACCGGTCTGGTTCAGACCTTAAATTTTCTTAGACCAAAATTTAGGTGTTACATCAGCCAAGATATCTGAACTCATAGTCACCCTAATAAAGATAAAGTGAGCAGAATTTGTAAACCTATCCACGATCACCCATACAACATCATTCTTCCTTGGAGTGAGAGGAAGACCTGTAATAAAGTCCATTGTGATCATTTCCCATTTCCACTGAGGGAGCTTGATTGGCTGAAGCAATCCAGCGGGGACTTGATGCTCAACTTTGATTCTTTGACATGTTAAGTACTTATATACGAAGTCTGTGATAGCTGATTTCATGCTTGGCCACCAATACAACGGTTTCAGGTCTTTGTACATCTTTACCGATCCAGGGTGAATCGATAAAGAACTTTGATGAGCTTCTTGTAATATTTCTCTCTTCAATTCTCCATTATTAGGGAAACAAACCCTATCCTTGATGTATAGTATCCATTCGAATGGATTGAGAAATCAAGATTGGCTTTTGAGTCAAACTTCGAGATGATAGCTTGAAGATCAGGATCAGTTTGCTGAAGATCTTTGATTCTAGTAATCAAGGTAGATTGAACATGAAGTTCTTATAAGAATCCTTGTCTTCGATATACTCAAAGATGAGCATTGATAGCATTAGGAGCTACAAAAGAAATTCTTGGGATTAGACATGTACTTTCGAGGGAAGTTTCAAATTCTAAGGTTTTCAATCGTCTTACCCAAAGTTGGTTTACGACTGAGAGCTTCCGCAACCACATTGGCTTTACCGGGATGATAGTCAATAACTAGATCATAATCTTTCAATAGCTCCATCCATCTTCTTTGTCTCAGATTGAGGTTCTTATGAGTTAAGAGATATTTGAGGCTTCTGTGATCAGTGAGCAGGTAGCACTTCTCACCGAACAAGTAATGCCTCCGGATTTTGAGTGAAAATACAATTGCAGCTAGTCCAATGTTATGAGTAGGGTAGTTGAGCTCATGAGGCTTCAACTGACGTGAGGCGTAAGCTACCACCTTCCCTTCTTGCATTAGGACACACTCAAGTCCCAAATGGGATGCATCAATGTACACGGTGAACTCTTTTCCCGACTCTAGTTGGATAAGAACCGGGGCATGAGTAAGAGCTTGCTTAAGTTGATCAAAGCTCCTTTGTTGCTTCTCCGTCCATTCATAAGGTACATCTTTTCGGAGTAGCTTAGTCAAGGGTGCAGCAATGGATGAGATTCCCTTGACGAAAAGTCTATAATATTTGGCTAAACCGAGAAAGCTTCTAATCTCACTAATATTCCTCGGAGGTCTCCAATCAAGAATGGTTTGGATCTTTCTGGCATCTACTTGGATTCCTTCTGCCGAGATGACATGGCCAAGGAACAAGACTTCCGATAACCAGAATTCACATTTAGTGAACTTTGCAAACAACTGGCATTCTCGGAGAGTTTGCAAGACAATTCGGAGGTGTTTAACACGTTCATCCTTATTCTAGGGGTAGACAAGTATGTCATCAATGAAGACGACGAGAAACTTATCGAGATAAGGTTTCAAAATTCTATTCATGAGGTCCATGAATGTAGCCGAAGCCTTAGTTAACCCAAATGGAATTACAAGGAACTCAAAATGACCATAGCGGGTTCAAAAAGCTGTCTTGGGTACATCTTCTTCTTTTACTTTCATCTGATAATTCCTTGTAGGGCGTGTAGGTGTTCCCTTTTTGTCAGAGCGCAAGTGCACACTCCTGCCAAGTTATAGTATAAAAGATGTCGAATCCCACGAGGATTGGACAACTTGTCTCGTTTCGTAATCCCTGCACTGGGTAAAATAAAAGCACAAGTGAATGGTTGGTTGAGATGAAAAGTAAATGAAAAGACAAGTAATAAAGGAGTGGAGCATGTTGATACAATAGGCAGGGTTATGCTGCCACTTAGTGTGAAAAATGTGTTGTAAAATGGTTGAGTTATCTTGTGTTTCCACGATATATTGTCTCTGCGGGTATGGCGGGCGGCAGGCTACGACCCTGTCACGCGGCCGCAGCGGGTCACTACCATTGCAAGAGTGTACTATCTCGGTAGGTGGAATAGAAAGAAGTCCTGGAGGCAAGTTTGGCAGATACTCCATGTTCAGTAGGATACTCGATAGTGATTCCTCCTATTTCTAGGTTAGGATGCTCGAGAGTTAACGTGATGTAGGTAATACCTAGCAATCTCAGAGTCAACCTAACACAGGCTAGTCAACTCGGTTGGTAATCCCTTTTAGCCGCTGAAATTTGTGGACTTGTGTGGAACCAAGTTAGTCACGCCTCAGCACATTGTGACCGTACTTAACCCTTTCGTGAGCCTTGCACTTTCGTACCCGACAAATGGATTCTCTCAAGTGACTGGTGTAGAATAATTGAAAGAATGAAGAGTAATGGATGAAGCAAACTTGGAATATATTATTGAAAAATAACTCAAAACCTTAAACAATCGTTTCACAACTAGTTTACAACATAACCCTAACCCAAGTATAGTTTAGAACATGGCGGCGGCAGAGAACACTAGCAAAGTCTATATAAAACCTAAGATGATTTGAAATAGGAGTACAATGGGTATTTATACATTATTGACTAGGTTAAGTCCTCCTTAAAGTAGAATTCCTCGAAATTAGCTTTCCATCTTTAATATGACATTAAAATGTGACTTCTTTGCGTAGAATATAGACTTTATCCCGTTTGCCTTAGCCCGCAAGTAATCTTGAGATTTTTGCTTCGACGGCTCTGGCCGCTGCTACAGATGTCGGAAAATTAAGTGGTTGCCAGAGATAGACTAAGGTTTTTTAGAACTTCAAATCGCACATCGGTTCTCCAACTTCCATAGTCAGCTGCCGTAGGCAGCAAAGTCGGCGGCAACTCTATTCGGAAGCAAGGTTGGTAGCAACTGTCTTCTGCTGGAACTATATTAGTACAACTCCTAGGTTTTTTCTTTCAGCCTTGACTTCTCAACTCCTTGGTTCCCTCTTTCAGATGTTAGTACCTACAAAAAAAAAATACACAAAAACAATATCTCTTGCTTATCAAATAAATGATAATCTATAAAGGCAAGGTAAACAAAGAAATACTGTAAAATGCCATGCATGCACCTACTTATGCCTAAAATGTGCTTAAAACAGTAATAATGAGAGTTGGAATGTGCATGAAATATAGGACTTATGGACACTTTACATACCTCAACCTTAGGTCAATCTTTGAAAACATTGCAGCATCCTTAAGCTGATCGAATAGATCTTCAATCCTTGGCAAAGGATACTTGTTCTTGATAGTGAGCTTGTTCAGTTGTCTGTAATCAATACAGAGTCTCATCGTTCCATCCTTCTGTTTCATGAATAAGACTGGAGCACCCTAGGGAGACGAGCTAGGTCTGATGAAACCTTTATCTTGTAGTTACTGAAGTTGTTTCTTTAATTCCTTCAGCTCAATATGTGCCATTCTGTAGGGAGTGATGGACATCAGATTCGTCCTAGGCTAGACTTCGATCCCGAATTCTACTTCTCCGATTGGAGGGAGACCATGGAGTTCCTCGGAAAAACATCAGTAAATTAAGATACAAGTGGGATAGTTAATAATCCAAATTCATATTCATCTCGTAAAGCCATGGAAACAAACACCGATGTAGATTTCTTATCAATAAGCAAGATATACTCTTTCCTTAAACCCTGGAGGTATAGTCTCTTATTTCGACAATCAATCCAAGCTTCATGTTTTGCTAACCAGTCTAACACTAATACTAGGTCAAATTCACATGCAGGTAGTACAAACAAATCAATTTGAAAGGGCATGCTTCGAATGGTGATGGGAGAGTCTTTGCACACTATGTTGATATTCATTAAACCTCCTACTGGATTTGATACTACAAGACTATTAGCAACTACTTCAGGCTTCAAATTCACTTTCACAAGCATAGCAGAACATATAAATGAATGAGTTGATCCTGAATCAATCAAGGCATGTGCAGAGCTTATATTTAATTCAATCGTACCTGCAATGACATCAGAAGATTCTTCATCTTTTGTTCCCCAAATGTGATAGATCTGAGCAGGGGCCTGAGATTCCTGATGAGTAGGAGCATTAGAATAACTTGATTTGCCTTTTCCTTTGTTCCCAGATTGAGCATGTTTGGGGCCTTTGTTTCGGTTGGATTGCATAGAGCTCGAACGGACAGGGGCTCGAGCTGCAGCTTTATCACCTTTTTGGGGACAATCTCTGATATAGTGGCCATCCCCACCACATGCATAACACAAATTAGACTGTAATCGGCACTGGCCTCGGTGAAGCTTCTGACAGAATTTGCAAGAAGGAATTTTTTCTAAACTTCTCGTGCTATTAACTGAGATAATCGGGACTGCAAGCTTATCCACCGATTGATGTATCGGTGTGAAATTGCCTCTCGGAGCTGATGTGTTGGCCGGTGAACTTTCCTTGTGATGTTTAGCCTTTCTATATTGGTAGTGAGGTTTATCGTCTCGTTTCTGCTTCTTGTCACTTCGGTTTCCACCTTTTCTCTTCTCTACGGCTTTCATCTTAGCCTCGGTTGCAATAGCCCGATTCACCAAATTTTGGAAGTCCGTAATCCCAAGGGCTGTGAACATGGAACCGAGTTCGTCATTGAGACCATCAGTGAATTTTTGACACTTCTCTTCTTCAGTCTTTATATATTCTGAGTCATATTTTCAATACTTGTAGAAATCGGCCACATATTGTTCAATGGGACAGTTAGCTTGCATAAGGTACAAGAAACACCTTCTACGTTCAGCCAGGTATTGTTCACTTATGTTCAGGGTCGTTGTTTCCTACCAACTCAAGGTTTCATCCGCCAAAAGAGCTATTGCACATTCCAATTTATGCTCTTCTGAGCATTGCAGTTGTTTGGTTAGAATTTGAGTTGTACGATCTAACCAATATTCTACGTCTTCCGGCTTTTCTTCATTAACACCAGCGAAAGTGTAAGCTCAATATTGAGCAAGTTTGTCTATAGGAGCTCTGCTTGGTGCAGCAGCAGCTGGAGCAGGACGGTCTTGCTTAAGGTTTATTATGAGCTGGTCGAACATCTCCTTCATGCTAAGGAGACATTCCCTTTGGGCATTCTGAATAACCTGAGCTTCTGGTTGAGGAGCAACTTGGGGTGGAGGCGGAGCTTGTTGTGAATGGGTCTATCTCATCTCCACTCTATCTCCATCAGTGGATGATCCTACGAAACTTTCATCGTCACGAACCAGACTTGTTTCAGACATACTACGACTGGTAAACAAGGAAGAGATTTCGATTAAGCAAGAACACAAGCACATTATGATATACAACTCATAGGTGGCATAGTTCAATCCTATATGATGCATGCAACTCGATTTAGTCATTTTCATTTCATTTCATTTCAAGTATGCTAACATATAACACATTTAAATATCATACTTTATAACTTATAATTATAAATCTAGTACAAAGATACATGTATGGTAACATATAACACATATCCTATTTGTCATTTTCATTTCATTTCAAGTATGCTAGACAACAAATAAATTTTCAGCATATATATCTCCATTTCACATTTAAATATCATACTTTATAACATATAATTACCAATCCAATACAAAGATACATGTATGATAACATATAACACATCCTATTTGTCATTTTCATTTCATTTCAAGTATACTAGACAACTAATAAATTTCCAGCATATATATCTCCATTACGCATTTAAATATCATATTTTATAACATATAATTATCAATCCAATACAAAGATACATGTATGATAACATATAACACATATCCTATTTGTCATTTTCATTTCATTTAAAGTATGCTAGACAATCAATAAATTTCCAGCATATATATTATCAAAATACATTTCAAATTCAAGTCTTTCTTTAGTTCTTTTAATTATGTTATGCCTTGGTATTAGTAGGACAAGGTAAACGAGTCACGTGTTAAGGTGCCAAGCACTGGATCGTATTAACGTACCAAGTACCGAATCATGTTAAGGTGTCAGCTATACCAGACTGTAAGGTACACAAAGTACCAATCATATAACCATATCAATTGAGCTGTAGACTCTAGGCATGCCTTAATACGTAAAATCATCTAACAACCAAGGGCTTATAAGATCTTTTACTTATACAACTTTGCATATTGAATCCTTATAAGCATACTTATAAAATCAGTTTCATGGAAACAAATTACCATCATATCAATTCAAGTTATAAGCCTCATATCATTCTTAAACATATCATGTTATCAAGCAAGCAAATCAATTTTACAGCCAATACAAACAATTTCACTAAAACGGTTTTATATCAAGTCATGTAGCATGCTTTATCACATTATATTATGACAGACCATTCTTCCCCTTTTTACCTCAATTACCCATAGTAATTAAGTCTATTTCATGCATAATTTATCAAAAAATTAAGTAGACATGATGTTTGGTTAGGAGTTAAGTCCTAACACTAATTAAAAACTACACTCACAGCAAATCCAAGCAAGCACTCAAGGGTTATGAATAGTTATCTCCTTGTTTCTCCTCTTGGCAAGTTCAATTCTCGTCTCCTCTTCACTATCAATCTCCTTTGAAGCCTCTAACAAATCCATATAAAATCATATACACATTATTATAATTTATTTAAACTAATTCAATTCCTTATTCTTTATGCATACAATATAATCAATGAAACTGTCCCAACTGGGCAGTTTGTATAGTGTTCACTAAAATAGTCATATATTTTAATCCGTACATTGTAATTTCGATTAATTTATATCATTTTAAAGATAATAAAATCCTCTATCAGTCCATGTAAGCCTTGTATTTTTTTTATTAACCAATTAATACAGTTTTTACTTCTTTACCATCATTCACAGTTTCAAGACAGTTTGAACCATCTAACCTTATTCATTTCCATATTTTAACTCATAACTCCAAATAAAGTATGTTTTTTCTCAATGAAAATAGACATATTAAGTATTGATCTATCCAAATTTCATCCCTAAATTCCATGTATATCATTCTTGGTGAATTTTTAAAGTTGTTGTCCAGAACAGGACTGTTCTGGACAGATTTTACCAACTTGTTTCCTAACATTATTTTTACCAATTCTATCACCATTTTCACTTGTTCAATACTTCTACTCAATAGTAAACTCAATTTTTAGCATTAGTTTTACTCAATTAAACCGTTATAATTTACCATTTTTCTACAAAACAGTCCCTAAATGTATATAGTGCGTAATTCCTGATCAATTCAATAGCATTCTTAAAGTTCTAGCATCTAACTTTTATTTCTTAGAAAACATTCAATCTAAATATAAAATTCCTAACATTATTTCAGTCATGTAAGCAAGATATCTACATGAATTTCTCAATTTCAAACTCAATTCTAAGAAGAATACATTTTAACTTTCTCTCAAGCTTCTTAGACTAAAATTTATAACTTGACTGGTTCAATTTCTTTCTCCTAGACCACCATGCAAGAAACTTGATGGGGAAGAAGATGAATAGTCCTTTCTCTTTCTTCCCACTATTGTAATCTAATTGCAATTAATTTCTAATTATTTTTATTTTTATTTTTTTATGGAATAAAATTCCATCAATTTCCATGTGTCATGGCTGGCCATTCTATGCCATTTCCATGGGGAAATGTCCTCTATTTCTTTAAAATTCCGCATGCAATCATCCACTTTTGTTTGGTTACAAATTGGTCCTTTTTTAATTTTGGTCACTAAATTTTCAATTCAGCCTATTTAGCCACTAATTTCAAGATTTCTTTATGCTTTAATAAAATTTATTTCACATCTAACTTCTAGGCTTTGATTTGGGACATTACATTGCCTACCTTTGCCTCATGGCCTTGTAAGAGGATCCTAAGGTAACCTCTAACTCATCTAATTTTGATTTTATATATGATAAGCTTCAAGAAGCATATGATGAGTTACAAGAAGTATATGATGAATTGGTTGAGAAATATAAGGAATCAATTTTGAAAAACAAGAAAATCATTTCCAATTTAAAAAGCCAAAACGATTCTTTATCTAAAACCAATTTGGAACTTGAAAAGAAGGTTTTAGTTTTACAAGATAGTCAAAATATTTTAAGAAAGAAAATATTGACTTGAACAACCTTCTTTCCAAGTTTCATGATCTTCACCATAAAGAGGTGAATGATTTCAAAGTTTCTTTAAGCAAAGTTGGTTCAACTACTTTTGAAAAGGAACAATCTTCTAAAACAAACTATGTGAAAAGAAACTTTGTTAACCACAAACAAAGAGGCTTCCAAAGGCCCTCTAGAGGTAAGAGGGTTAGAAGTGTATGAGTTCCTAAGAAACTAGTAGTTTCTAACAACCTTAATGATATTTCTTCTTGGATTCCTAAGGGAACCAAGCTTTTGGGAGCTAATTTCCATGGACCCAAAATTATTTGGGTACCAAAAACCAAGAATTAATTCTTTGTTTGTAGGGGGAGCATTGCTACAAGGCCAAAGCTTCAAGTCAAAACACATGGTACCTTGATATTGGATGCTCAAGACACATGACTGGTGACAAGAGTAGATTCTTGGAACTAAAGCCAAAAAGTGAAGTAGTGACATTTGGTGACAACTCCAAAGGCCATATTGAAGGATTTGGCTTCATTGGTAATCACTCTTCCATACTCATTGATAATGTTTCATATGTCAACGGTCTAAAACATAATTTGTTGAGCATTAATCATTTATGTGATAAAGGTTTTAATGTTCACTTTTATATAAATGCTTGTAAAATCTTGAACATTGAAACTAACAAAATAATGCTTATAGGTCATCTCATAGGTAATATATATGTGGTGCATTTAGATGACATGCATATTTCTAATGCATGCTTTGTAGCTAAGGATGAACATGATTCATGGTTATAGCATAGGAAACTAGGACATGCTAGTATGAGTGTTTATGAGTGTTTTAGAAAAATTGGTTTCCATAGATGTAGTAAGAGGTTTACTTAAGCTAAAAAAATTTCTAAATAAAATTTGTGATGCTTGTGCTAAGGTTACTCTTTAAAGAAAAACACCTTATGAGATTTTGAAATCTAAAAAGCCTATATTAGCTATTTTCATCCTTTTGGATGCAAGTGTCTTGTTTTAAATAATGGAAAAGAAAATTTAGGCAAATTTGATGCTAAAAGTGATGAAGCTATTTTTCTAGGTTACTCTTTAAAATCTAAAGCCTATCGTGTATTTAACAAAATAACCATAGTTGTTGATGAGTCTATTCATGCGGTTTTCGATGATAACCTCTTTCCGAGGAATGATTCTTGTGATGACGATGATGTAGGAATCATTGAAGCCAATGATGCCGGGCAATCATGAAAGGTGGATGAGGTTCCAAACAAAGATGAAGAAGCACAAGATCCACCTCTAGAGGCCTTGAAGGACATGACTCTTGAGGAAAAGGAAGTGAGCTACCCAAGAGAGTACAACTATGTCAAAGGTGATGACATTTTGGGTGATCTATCCAAAGGGGTAACCACTAGATTCTCTTAAACTTATGAATAATGTTGCATTCATTTTATGCATAGAGCCTAAGAATATAAAAAAGCATTAAATGACGATTTTTGGATATTGGTCATGCAAGAAGAATTAAATCATTTTGAGAGGAGTCGAGTTTGGACATTAGTTGATAGGTCTAGTAATAAATCTACTATAGGGACTAAATGGGTTCTAAAAAACAAACTAGATGAGAGTGGTAACATAGTGAGAAACAAGGCTAGACTTGTTGCTCAAGGTTACACTCAAGAAGAGGGAATCGATTTTGATGAAACATATGCGCCTGTAGCTAGGATGGAAGCTATTAAGATGCTTCTTGTATTTGCATGCTATCATGAATTTAAGCTTTTTCAAATAGATTTCAAGAGTGCATTTTTAAATTGTTTTATAAATGAAGAGGTGTATGTGGAACAACCACCCATTTTTAAAGATCCTAAATTTCCAAATCGTGTTTTTAAACTTACTAAAGCTTTATACGATTTGAAACAAGCTCCTAGAGCTTGGTATGAAAAGCTTTCAAGCTTTTTGATTAAAAAAGGTTTTGAAAAAGGAAAGGTGGACACTACACTCTTTAGTAAAAGAAATGGCAAAGACATCTCAGTAGTTCAAATATATGTTGATGATATAATTTTTGGTTCTACTAATGAGTTGTTTTGCCAATAGTTTGCTAAGTTAATGCAAGGTGAATTTGAGATGAGCATGATGGTGGAGCTCTCATTCTTCTCGGGACTCCAAATCAAACAAAGGAAGGACGACACCTTCATTAAGCAAGCTAAATACATCAAGAACATGCTCAAGTGTCGATTTAAAGCTTTATCGTTCTATGATTTGCTCTTTGCTTTACCTTATCACAAGTAGACCTGGAATTATGTTTAGTGTTTTCTTGTGTGCTAGGTTTCAAGCCAGTCCTAGAAAATCACACCTTATAGCCGTTAAAAGAATCTTTAGATACCTTAGAGACACGCCATGTTTAGGCCTTTGGTATTCTAGAGACTTCTCCTTTGATTTGCATGCTTTCTCGGATGCGAATTATGGGGGATGTAAGATAGATAGAAAGAGTACCTCCATAACATGTCAATTCCTTGGTAGTATACTCATATATTGGTTCCCTAAGAAACAAAATAGTGTAGCATTATCTACCACTGAAGCGAAATACATATCGACCGAAAGTTATTGTGCCCAAGTCCTTTAGATCAAGCAACAACTTTTAGATTATGGTGTTGACGTAGGTACCATACCCCTAAAGTGTGATAACACTAGTGTCATATGTCTCACTAAGAATCTCATCCACCATTCTAGAACCAAACACATAGAAATAAGACAACATTTCATTAGGGATCATGTCCTGAAAAATAATGTAGTTCTAGAGTATGTTAGCACCTTGAATCAATTAGCGGACATCTTTACCAAACCTCTAGAAAAAGAACTTTTTTGGACTCTTAGGAGAGAGTTAGGTCTAACTAACCTTTCTTGACCCTTTAGAGCCTCTTAAGTTCAAAAACTTGCTTGAATTTGATTGATGTATGTGCTTATGTGTTTTTGCTTCTTTAAGCATCTATGCTTGTTGCTAGGGGGAATGTGTATTTGTTTTAGTCCATTCTTGCAGTTCATACTTCTTTTACATGCATTTAGATTCGATTGAAATCAAATTTTTGAGCTCTTTGATGCCCAAAATGCACTTTCTGGCACATTTATATAGAAACAGCTCAAAGCATTTCGATACGCGGTCTTGAATGTATGCGTATATTGCATTTTCTAGCACAAGGGTATCAAAATGGGTCAAAGCGTTTCGATACGGGCTCTTGGATATATGGCCAAACTGGTTTCTGGCAAAAACGATATCGAAACGGCTAAAAAGCGTTTCGATACAGGCATCATGGTGTTTCGGTACAGGTCTAACATGTACCGGTACAGGCTCTTGTTTCGATACAGTTTTAAAAAACGTACCGGTACACTTGTTTTGATACGCCACGTGGCGTATCGGTACGCGTGGCCATAGAAGTTTAAAAGAGTCATTAAAAGGGTTTCCAACTTTAAATCCACTTTTATTCAAACTCAAACTCTTTTGAAACCCTAGTTCTCCCTCTTGGGGGCGAATTGTGGCACTTCCTCTTAGAGGCGAATTGTGGTATTCTCTCTTGAAGGCAAATAGTGGCACTTCCTCTTGGAGGAAAATGGTGGCACTCCCTCTTGGAGGCTTGATGATGGCACTATTTTTGATGCAAATGGTTGCACTTCATTTTGAAGGTAAATGGTGGCACTCTGTCTTAGAGGTGAATGGTGGCACTCCGTCTTGGAGGAAAATGGTGGCACTCCATCTTAAAGGCAAAATGGTAGCACTCTATCTTGAAGGTGAATTGTGGCTCTCCCTCTTGGAGGCAAATGATTTTATGTCTCGAGGGAGACGAGATATGTTTCAAGGGAAACGGTCTCAAGTAAGACAGTTGTGATTCAAATATCTCAAGGGAGACACAATCATGTTTCAATGGAAATGGTCTCAATGGAGATAAAGTTGTGTTTTGAGGCAAACAATCTCAAGGGAGATAAAAATTTGTTTCAAGAGAAACGATCTTAAAAACATATGGAGGTTTTGAAAATTAATATCTCAAGAGAGATTTGAGAAAACGTCCTCAAGAGAGGAAAATCATTTATTGAAGAATCATTCTCTATGAGGATATTAAAAAGTGTCTTCAAGAGAGGAAAGTCATTTCTTTGAAGAAAACATCCTCGAGAAAGGATTATGAAAGTTTGAATCGATTTTTTAAATGTCCTCAAGAGAGGTTTCGAAAATTAATATGTATCAAAAGAGATTCAAAAAAGTGTCCTCGAGAGAGGAAAGTCAATTTTTGAAGAAAAACATCCATGAGAGCGCATTGTGAAAGTTTGAAAACTTTTACAAAAGTGATTTTTTAAAAAATGTCCTCGAGAGTGGAGGATTAAGATTTGAGAGAAAATATCCTCGAGAGAGGATTGTGAAAGTTTGGAAAAAGACTTTTTTGGAAAATTTCCTAGAGTGAGGAGAATTGAATTTTGTTGAAAATGTTAGAAAACATCTCAAATGGGTCTTAAAAACATCATACCTTAAAATTTAAGGACCTTGTACAGGATCGAAACTATAATGTTTAAGTGAACATTGTCGTGCAAATTTATCAATGATGCAGACGTCATGCATGTTTTGTGACTACTTAGTGCAATGCATGTCAACGATGAATGCATGTCAATGATGCATGTGAAGTCTTTCTTTTCATGATTTGGTCATCCTTTCTCTAATTGTGAAGTATCTTCATCACGGATCACGACAATTTGTTTTTTTCTCCCAATGAACTTTGTCCCGCCAGCTTTCATCTTCTTCTTTTCCCTTTGCCTTATTTCTTGATTTCAAGCTTTTGAGTCAAAGCAACTCTCATCAATTTCAAAAAACATTTTTCATTCTCAAGAGAGATTATATTTGAAAACATTTTTTCAATTCTCAAAACATGACAAGCTCACGAAAACATTTCTCAAAATGAAATGTACCCCTCACTCTAGGCTCACAATTAAAATACTTCATAAAATATGAGTTTATTGAATATCGAGCAAATCAACAACTTTTAATCTTTCAAAGTTATAGTTCTTTGACATGTGTCGAGACAATTTTTGGTTTTAAGGTGTGAGATGACTTGGGGAAGGAGTGTGTTTTGAAGATTGGCTTTTTCTAAATGAGACACGATTCTTCAAATGTTCACAGGTTTTTTTTCAGAAATGATCAAGTGATCTCGACAATTTCGTGTACGACTCTTGGAATTTTCCGCAAACTAGTGGTGTTTAAAATTACCCGACCCGGTTGACCTGGCCCAATTACCTGATGACCCGATGCAAAATAGGCGGGTAATTATAGGTTTATTTTTTCTCAGGTCGGGTACCCAGCCCGGTAATTATCACGGGTACTCGGGTCGGGCTTAGGCCGAAAATATGGCTCCAGTTGGGTACCCGACTACCCGATAATATGTATGTATATTATATTTTCATTTTAATTAATTAAATATATATATATTAATTAAAATTAAAAAAACAGACGGGGCCTACCTAAACAAAACAAAACACTTCGACCTTCTTTTTCCTCCAAATCCCTAAATTGAAATCCCTAAAAAATCGTATAGGCTCCTCCATCGCTCCTCACTCTCGTGAGTCGTCGATCCCGTTCAGTGTCTTGTCGACTCGTCGTTCGATCATCCATCGTCGTTCACTCCTTCATCGTCATTCGAAAGTATCAACAATTCAACAACAAGCCAAAGTCTCCCCTCTCTCCGTCCGGCAAGCAAGCAGCCAAGCACATGTAATTTCTTTTCAAAGTTGATTTGTTTTTATATTACATAGATATATTGTTTCTATCTTTGATTAGGTTTTATTCTGCAAGTGATTTGATAAATATTGTTGTTTATGTATACTTTGTATTTATGGTTTATTTATTTAATTTAAGTGTTACCAAGTTAGTAGGCAGCATTTGTATAGTTACAATCATTGCCATGTTTTTAGTTTCACTGTGAATTTCCATCTTTGATTTTTGTTCAAAACTGGTTCTGTTTTCAGTTTAATTTTTGTTCAAAATTAGTTCTTAAACTCTATCTTGAGATTATATAATTCGAACTTTTATTAGATATGTACATTTTTTTATAAAATTAATTGGTTAAAAAAAGAGGCGGGTACTCGGTACCCGGGTTTTACGAGTACTCGAGTAGCGGGTGCCCGAATGTAATGGTCGGGTCACGAGTCGAGCAATGAGATACTCGGATGAAACGGGTACCTGATTTTTCGGGTACCCAAACCCCGAGTACCCGACAATGAACACCCCTACCGCAAACCTCAAATTCTTGTTAATGCTTTCTAGGTGAGTGAAACTTCATCAAACATTTGGGGGACCACTTCTCATGTGTCAGCCATGCAAAAATAATTTTCATACTCAAGTCGTCTTTTTAGATTTTAAACTTGAATCAACCTATGGTCCCAAAATGCCCTTTGTAGGTTTTTATCTTGAACCCTCATTTTTTTTCTTCTTTTTTTATTATCCTATCATGCATGAGAGATTTAAAAATTTTCTGTAAATAAAAGAATTAACACCAAGAAGTGGCATAGATACTAAAGATAAACTCTTTAATTCAAATATTCATGTATGATCAAAGATGAACTTTATAGGCACGTAACGTAAGCTATGATTTAGGGTTATGAAAGAAAATATATATAGGTTAAAACGAGGGTTCAAGGGTGAATAAACTAAGGATCAATCATTTCTGACAAAAATCTAATTCCTACTTTGCTCAATTTGAATCCGCTTCCACATATTTTTGTTTATTTTTCTTTGATCGCTCTAGACTTTCTATTTTTCAGTTTTCATCAGAGAGTTCATTTCCTTCATCTTATTTTCATTTTCGAAGATTCACGACCTTCCCACGATTATTGGATCTGAAATTGTGAACAATATTGTGTTGCATATCTCAATTAGACTCAAGATAGTTTTTTTGACGAGGGACTCCAAATGTGTGCTTCTCGTTCTGTACATTTCATATTTTTTTTCTTTTTCTTTTCCTTTTTTTCTTTATTCTTTTCAATTTTTTTCTTTTGTCTTTTTTTCCTTTTTCGCCTTTTCCATGAATGTATTCAATATTTTTTTGATTTGAGAACAAGTCACCTCTTATAGCTGAAACAATCTTCTTATTCTTTGCCCCTAGTTTATAAGGCCTCATCCTCATGGTGTAATTGACTCGCGTGAGCAAATTTTTGCTTTTGCCCCCAATTTGAAAGGTGATCCTTGGTTAGGGTTTATTTTAAAGGAAATTACATTAGGCTCAAACTGGACAACAATGTATAATTTTCTTTTTTTTTTGTGAAAAAAGAAAATAAAGGAATGTCATTCATCATTTCATATATAGATATCTTCTTAAAAAGAGTTATCATTAAAATAATCGATATTCAAAGTTAACTCATTTATTCATAGAACCATCTAAATTCAAATAATGCATGGTAGTTTAATATCTTTTTTTTTTATTTTTTATTTTTTTTTCTTCTTCTTAATTTTTTTCTTGCATGCCCCAACTATTTGGCTTACTCGTAAAATCAACATGGGATGTCCCACCTTATCTTATTGTGGGAAGATTCACACACCAATGAACGGATTTCATGCCTTTGACGTGTATGTTGAAAAAAAATTAATTTTGTGCCTAAGGAGGCGAAGGTGTGACTTGGAAGTCGTACTTGTGAAAGGCTAGTTTTTGTGTCAAAGTTGACCTTACAAGCCTTTCATGAATACATTTCAAGTGAAAAGATCAAGAGATCTATGTTTCGATTCCGAGTGGAAGAAGGTTTAAATCTTGCTAGCTCATAGCATGAATTTTGAAAGCTCATTTATAGATTATCGTTCGATTTATGAGTCTTTTTAAAATTTCATTTATTTATTTGCTCAAAAAAATTGACAGATCAAAAAGTCTAAAAATGTCTCATAATTATTTACAAAGAATAATTTTTCAAAGACAAAGAGTTTTCTTCGTGTGGGCATCTGTATCAGAACTGTGTTCGGGTTTGGGAGTCGATTACGCGCAAGAATGTTAAAGCACCCTCGCGACGCCCAAAATTAGTACCTAAAATGAGTTGCGTTGTCTAAAAAAAAAAAAAGAAGAAATGCAAAGTTAGTTATAATAATATAAAAAATAAAACATAAATGGAATGAAGTAATAAAAATAATAAACATCACAGACGTTAGTTAAAAAATGAAATAGTAATATGTACTATTAACTAGTAATATAGATACTAATGAAAGTGAAAAAATCTAAAGCCCAACACGTTTGAGCTCAAACGTTGGACCCATTCGTAGGCTGCTGCAGCGGGCTCAATCAAGAGTTGATCGGACTTTTCACCTTATGGACCTGTACGGTTCACTTAAAGAAAAAATTCCTTCTCTCCTTTGTAATTCTCATTCATTGTTTCTTCTCCAAAGAAAGGAAAAAAAAATTCCATTTTCTCTGTGATGTTGTTCGTCTTCTCTTCCATCGTTGTCACTGTCGATGTCTTACTGGGTTTGATTTTTGAAAGCAAATTGAAAAGGGTCGTCGCGCTTTCATTGCCGCCACCGCGAATCACCGCCGATCATTGTGTTTCGCCCATGAAATGGCTCCAAATTCTTCCCCTTCGCCCTCTTTTCTTATCGTTTGGTCTAGCTTTCCCAAAACCCATGCTAGTTCATTGGGATTTACCATCTGAGCACTGTAACTGCACTTCCCAATTTGATTGTTCTCTCCTTGCTCTCTCACTTTTCTTATTTGTGTATTTTCATTGTTTGTGGCCATTGGTGGTTACCAGATTTGATTTACGAGTATATTTGGCGTCAGAGTTGATTTGGTCGAGTAGTTTAGAGGGAATGTCGGGTACTTTTTTGTAAGGGGAGAATGGCTGATTCAAGGATTTTGGGTATTGTGATGGTGGCCGAGAGGCCTAGGTAATGCTCATCGAATAAGCACATGGGTGCTAGATTGGTTCGGTGAACACAATGGAATTTAGATAGTGTGGTGTGCGGACGGTAGTTGATTACTTGTCGTAGTTTGGGGTGATGGTCGGTTGTGGTTATGCCTGAGTGTATAGTAAAAGGTTTGATGGGGTAAATTTGGCAAGGATGGTTGTTGCGGAGCACCAAGGTACTGAGTTTGGGGCTAGGCTCGGTGTTTGGAGAAAGTGAGCATGGTGCTCGATAGTCGAGCAATGGCTGAGAGGTGCTAGCAGGGGGCTAATCGGACGTTGGTGTCCGAGTTGAGTAATGGATGTGAGGAGTTAGTTTCCGAAAAATCAGGGATTACTTGAATATAGGAGTGGCGTGCAAGTTTGAGTTTTTATTATTTTTTATGTTTTTTTTATTTTTTGTATTTTTTATTTATTTGGACATGGCCCACATAATTTTGATACAGGTAAATTTTGAGTTCTACATTTTTTCTTGCCTTGGAAAAAAATTGTTGCTTTATTATTTCTTTACTCTAGCATCAATTTTTTATTTATTTTGAGCTTTGTTTTAAAATTTTAAGTTTTTTTAGGAGCTAGATGCATACTACGTGTTAAATGGAAGTTTAGTTTCCTAAACTAGAGATCAATTGCCAAGCAGACCTAGCATTACTATTCAACTAGCATATGCAAACTAAAGATTTTCAATTTCATCATCGGACATAATAATCTAGAACAAATTAAACAATACTAGCAAAGTGTTAGCAATCTTTCAAAATTTAACTGAGGCAAAATTATTTTTTTAGTAGTTTGGTATGCATGACTAAACTTAATCTTCAAGGCAACAAAATGCAAACAAAAATATAGACATGGCAACAGAATGCATGGCATACTTAATGTGAAGATACACACCCCCAAACTAAAGGTGTGCATTGTCCTCAATGCATGAAAACGGCACCTATATACAACTAAAACAATAAAATGCATGAACATGTGAATTCAATGATATGAAATGTAAAAGATTTTAGGAAGAGGAGGACTCCCCTTCGAAGCTTTGCAGTCGTGAAACACAGGTCTTTCTCTTGACAAAGCTCCCTTGACTAGCAGCCATGTGTTTATTTCTATTTAAGCTATGCTTTGATGCTGTTGTGGAGGCTCCTACGCCACAGAGGACCTCCTCAATAATCCTCATCAGCTCAGAGGCGGCGAGGACGTCAGTGGCAGCAGATACGGCAGGTGTAACAAGTGTTGCAGTAGTTTGAGCTTGGATTCTTTCTTCTTCTGATTAAGGTGGCGTATTTGTTCTATAGATTAAACTTGTACTAGCGAGACTAGAACGATGGCATTAGATTGGGTCGGGGTGTGGACAGATTGTGGACTGGCTGACATGTCATCCTTGGCAAGGAGGTCGGCAGGGAACTCATGGATTGTTGGCAATGTATGGACAAACATGTCCTCAAGTGTTTTCTTCATGGCATGGTCCTTGGCATGAACATACCAGCAAAGCATCGAGTTCTGTTCCTCGGCTTTCTTCAACTTCTGGAGAATAATCTTCTGGCGTTGATTCATCTGGGAAAGCATTGCCACTGAATAGTTGTCATCAAAATCGCATGTTCTGCCTTTGGCACAGTCTCGACAGTCTTTTGTTTGCCTTTTTCCTTTGACTCTATGGCAGTCAACTGTTGTAAAGTGTCCACAATTTCTATATTTTGTGCATATTCCATCTCATTTTATTGTTGTTTTTCAGTACATTTTAGGCATAATTAGGTTCATGCATTGCATTCTACAATATTCTTTATTTTTCCATGCTTTTTATTGATTATCTCTTATTTGGTAAGTAAAATGTATTGTTCTAGTTTAGTTTTAGTTTCAAGTACTAGAAGCTGGCAAGAGGAGAGAGGAGATGAGGACATGATGCTGAGCAGCAGACCAAGGAGATGTACTTATGCAGATCCAGACAGAAACAACAGCTGTCGAGTAGCTGCCCCTGCCATACCTGCCGCCCAAGACAATAAGCTGAGGAATTGGAGAATTGAAGTGCGATTTGTAGAGCAGAAAATCTTGATTCTAACGATGCCATCCACTCAAATTTATAATGTCTGTAGCAGTAGATAGAGCCGCTGAAGGAGGAGAACGAGATAACTTGCGGAGCAAGGCAACATGAAGAAGTCCACATTCAACTCAAAGAAGTCAAAATTAAAGGTTGCATTTAATGCAAAAGCTACTTTGAAGACTTCTACTCCAAGGAGGTCTTGACCTAGATAATGCCTATATATACTCAATGTATTCTTACTTCAAGACAACTTAGGTTTTCCCTTAAGCATAGTTTAGGTTTTCTTGCCGTCAATTATGTTCTAAATTCTTCTTTGGGTTATGTTGTAAACTAGTGTGAGAACGGTTGTTTAGGAGTTAAGTTTGTTTTTGCAATAAAGCTTTCAAGGTTTTCTTATTTCATGTTCTTCATAGTTTTCAATTAAGGCGGAAGATTAATTGTCTATTATCCATTTGTTCGATATCGAGAGAGTCTAACTCACAAAAGGAGTAAGTACGGTCTTCACCTTAATCAAGTGTTGATCAATCTAGCCTAGACATAGGTTAGGGTTTAAGGCGACTAAAAGAGAACGAACAAAACATCGTTGTCTTTGCACGATTCACGCTGCGACTGGTATTATCTACAGTGGGCATCAACAACATTCTGACTTAGACATAAGCGGGATCACTTTCGAAGCATTCTGCCGAGCGTTGAAGTACTTTCGAGTTTGCCGTCGAGACACACACTCGTTCTACTGTCGAGGCAGCGAAAGCGTCACAGCAGCCAATCTGCCATCTCCCGCCGAGGCAACAAAGTCTGGCAGCGCAAAACATCTTACCCTATTCAGCGCAGTTTCACACTAGGGAGCAACATAATCTGACCCATCCTATCATTCTGATCTCTTCTCTATCATTTACTTGTGTTTATTTATTTTTAATTCTTTTACAAACTGAACTTATTTTTAATTCCCTTGTGCAGGAATCACAATTCGAGTTTGAGCTGTCCAATCCCTGTGGGAGACGATATCTTATATACTATAACTTGAGAGGAGTGTGCACTTGCGCTAATAGTTAGAGAATACCTAAACGCTCTAGAAGTTTTTGGCGCCGTTGCCGGGGATTGGTAACAGCGAAATTTGTTTTTATTTTTGCATTTTTATTTTTATTTGGATTTAATTTTTAGTTTTTATTATTTTTATTTTAATCAAAAAAAGAATTTTATAGTTTCTTTTGCTAGTGCATGACCAGATCAAATCCAAAGGCGAAATCGTTTTCTTTGACGACATTGAATGAAGAGCAAGAGAACTCAAGAAATAAGTCAGATAAGCTCTAGGGAAAGCCACGGAAAAGGGAAAAGCAAAAGCAACAATGGTGAATGGCTAAGACGACAACCCTGCCATCGATGCCTGTATCGGCAGAGATGGGCAGCAAGACCCGCCACCCAGAGAACAACAACAAGTTCCACCCAGGCAACAACCCCTAATTCCGCCCAGGCAGCCACAATATGTTCGAACCACCAGAGACTACTTAGAGCATGATTTTAGAGTATTTGATCCTACTGTGACAGAGCCTGAGATTGAGGCAGACCACTTTGAATTAAAGCTCGTAATGTTCAATATGATCAGCATCTTGGGGCAATTTGGAGGGTCTGGCACAGAAGATGCTCGGCAACACTTAAAAGGATTCCTGGACATATGCAGAGCATTCAAAATACACGGAGTCCACCAAGATGTGCTAAGGATGAGGTTATTTCCCTATTCACTTAGGGATAGGGCAAAGTAATGGCTAAACAACCAGCCAGTAGGGTCATTCAATACATGGAAAGAGCTGTGCAAGGAGTTCTTGGATCGTTTTAGCCCATCTAATGTCACAAACAAATTGAGAAACAAAATCACAGTCTTCCGACAAGGGGATGACGAGCCGATGTATGAAGCATGGGAGCGGTACCAACATATGCTAAATAACTACCCCCTTCACGGTTTCCTAGCTTGGACACAGGTGTCGATGTTTTACAACGGGGTGAATTACCCAACTCGAATGATGATCGACGCCTCAGCCAACGAAATCATCATCGATAGACCACTAGAGGAGGCACTACGGATCCTGAACCAGCCGCAAAGAATGACTATAAGTACCCAACAGCCCGCTGAGGCGGCATTAGGCGGCCAACAGCAGTGAACGAAGTGGAAGCCTCAGAATCTGTCAATGCCCACCTCGACAAATTGACAGAGCTGGTTATGAACATGGTAAAACCCACTGGAAAAGTCTATGAGGCCAAGGCTATAGAGCCATTTTGTAATGAGTATGAGGGCAACCACGATTCCTCCGAATGTACTGCATCTACCAATTTCATGGGAGGATACGAGAGAAACAGCAGGCCAACCACGAACACATACAACCCTTGATGGAGAAATCACCCAAACTTCGCCTGGAGCAATCCTAAAATTGCTGCAAATCCACAACAGCAACAGGGAGGCTACCAGTAGAACCAGTCCAGACAACAAGCTCAACAACCACAGAACAATTCACTAGAAGCAACTTTACAAACTTTTATGTCAAATACTAGTGAATTTATTGTTCATACTAATAAGTTTATTGATAAAACTAAGTCGTTTATGGATAGGACGGAGATGAGGATGAACAACCAGGAAGCTGCGATAAAAAACCTGGAGACCCAATTTGGGCAATTCACGGAGATCTTTAGCAGTAGGACGATGGGTGCAGCATCCAGTAGTACAGAGGTAACAACTAAACCCACATATGAGCAGTGCAAAGCCATATCAACCAGAAGTGGGAAACAATTGGATGAACCCAGAGTGGAAAAGCCAGCTAAGGAACAGGCAACACAAAAGGAACTACCTGCCGCGACAGCATCAACACCAGCCACCATGGCAGATGAGACTGACAACAGCCCTGAGGCAGATGATCCTCAGATCAAGTTCCCATGCAAGGAACGTATAGAGGACATCCGCATGCCAGCACCTTTCCCCAAGAGACTTAAGCAACAGAAGCAGGAGCACCAGTTCAGGAAATTCTTGGATATTCTGAAGCAGGTGCACATAAATATCCCTCTCATCGAAGCAATCCAGAACATGCCCAACTATGCAAAATATCTAAGGGACATTGTTTCCAAGAGGAAAAGAATTGGGGAATTTGAAATAGTTGTTGTGACAGAGAAGTGCATAGTTAGCTACACAACAAGTTGCCGCCCAAGCAATCATATACGGGCAGTTTTGTTATACAATGCAAATTTGGCAGCAACCATGCAACTAAAGCCCTGTGCGACTTAGGAGCCAGCATCAACCTGATGCCTAAGGCAGTTTTCAACAAGCTAGGAATTGGGCAAGCCAAACCCACATCCATCATGCTGAAACTTGTTGATCACTCATTCGTACAACCGAAGGGCAAGATCGAAGACATCTTAGTTCGAGTGGGCAACCTTATTTTTCCAGCAGACTTCCTCATATTAGACTGTGAGGCCGATGAAAACGCCCCTATCATCCTTGGGCGACCATTTTTGGCCACAAGTAGAACGTTAATAGATGTGGAGCATGGGGAGCTGATCATGAGGGTAGACAATTAGAGCATCAAGCTAAATGTGTTGCAACCCTCAGCAAAGGAAAAGGAAGGATGCCCAGGCCGCCAAAATCAGCACAAAGACAGGTCAAGACAGTAGCTGTCACGGTAGACCTAAGGGCAAGCTGAAGGACCCAACAGCACACCACCTTTCAGAACATGAGGACCCCCCGGGAGGGAGAGATAAGAAACACAACCTCAGGAAGTGGTTATGTATGGGAGATGCACCCAAATGCACTCCCAACATAACTTAATTAATTTTATTTTTATTTTCTTTATTTTTATGTTTTAGGAATATAATTTAATTTATTGCAATTTGTTTTCGTTAGGATTAGATTTTAAATCTATTTTTCATATTTTTATTTTTCAGAGTTTATTTTAAGTATTTAATTATTTTATTTTTATTTCAGGCTTTAAGAATAAAAGAGTTGGATCAAGAAGAAGGCCCAACAAGGAGCTCACCCACCATCTCGCCAAGACAGCCAAGGGCGGCCCAGCGTAGAAAGCTCGTAACGGCTAGTTGCCCGCTAACGGATAGCTGCCAACGACTACATAAATAACATGCAAAAATCTTGTAACGTGCGCGAGACAACTTGAACGTTAGACATTTAATGCCGCCACGGCACCTCTCGGCAACGTTTATTTAAACATCACTCATCTCATTCATTCACTTTACTTTCACCTCCTTGTTATCTTATTCTTGAATCCACTGCTCTCTTTCTAATTATCTTCTTTTAACTTTCAGTTTACATCTAAGTCGTCTAACACATGGCATGAGCATCCCAATCTAAACCCATCTTCCAACGCTTCTTCTCCCGTTATGATGAAAAGAGGTACAGAACCCAGTTCGCAAAGCAAGCCATTTGGGAGGAACAAGGGTTCTATTACTCTAAGCAGACATGAGATCTTGGCCTACAACCTGCTCTGTTCGAGAAGATACACAAAAAAGGTTGGGTGATGTTCGCACGCCAGCCAGAGGCAGCAAACATCACGATGGTCAGGGAATTTTACGCCCACAACCCTCGCTCATAGCTACCATTCGTGTTTGTATGAGGGGAGCCTGTCAAGTTAAACACTGCCGTCATCAACATCTTTTACGGATTAGAGATGGACGACAACCTTTACGAAGAATGGAGGCAGTTACTGATGGCAGTCAACTACGACAGACTAAAGGCCAAGATGTGCGAGCCCAACACGCCGTGGTTGCAGAAAAGCATGGTGGCTCAGTGCAACGCCGCCTAATGTTGCCCGAGCCGATGCTATGGAACATTTTCATTAAACGGCGTCTGCTGCCCACCTCCCACAGCTCCATAGTAGACCGACCGCGCCTCGCACTCATCCACAGCATCATGGTGAACCGGCCCATCAATGTTGGAGAAATTATTTGCAAAAAGATCCACAACTGTTTCTGTAAGACCAAGGGTCGGTTGTACTTCCCGTCTCTCATCACCGGCTTTTGGGCCAACTTCCATGTGCCCTTCGATCCAGAAGGTGAGATGACAACTACGAAGGAGGGTTGGACCAGAAAAGTCTGCATGTAGATGACGCAGACCCAAGAGACAGAACCTATCACTCCAAGCCAGCCCTCTACCGCCCAGCTAGCTACACCAGCCGCCCAGGAAGTACTGAAGTTGCCCAGCCCAATGAGTTCATTGCTCAACTGCGAACTCTCATTGACAACAACAAAAGAATAGAGAAATAGCAGATTACCTTCATGAAGTACGTGGGGGAGGTCTAAGATGCCTTTGTGGCATATCTCCTTCTGAAATTTCAAAATGACGGCCCTACACTGCCAGCCTTCCCCGCTGACCTTGCCGCCGCAGCTGCACCTAGAGAAGGCACACCATCAGAAGCAGTTGCCGACAACAGCAGCAGTAGTAACAGCCCCAATGACAATAGATCCTCCAGCAGAAACAAAGGAGGAGGCCACAAGGAAGAGAAAACGGTATATCATCTCCGCTGAGTCAGAGGACAAGGAGTCAGATTCCGAGCCAGAAAAAAGTAAAACACCTCGAGAAGAACCTCGCCAAACTCCTAAGAGAGTACAGTCATCGTGGACAGCAAAGGTCTCATCTGCCAAGTCTGCCACCCAGACATCTGCCGGCCGCCGCCTTGTCATCCAATCCTCATCCTTTTCCTCTGCAGCCAAGACCCAAGCCTCCTCTCAGCCCTTAACAACCTTTTAGAGTTTTTTTCTTTCTTTTCTTCTCTTTACTTTATTTTTCTGTTTTTATCTTAATTATTTTACTGGTTTTCTATTTGTATGTTATTTTGTGTATTGAGGGCAATGCCCGTCTCGAGTTTAGGGGGTTTAGCACTTATTTTGTTAGGCATAACCAGTGCATACTAGGTTGCATTTTGTACTTGCCTTGAAAAATTAATTGAAAAGGAAAAAAAATGTTAGAACGTGTGCCAATGATAGGATAGCCGACTTAAAATTTTTTTGCACCAATTAAAAAATCTTTAAATTTGGGGAAAGCATGAAGTAAACTTAGGATTTTTCTATAATTGCCAAAAATTAAAACACTACTATTACTTACTGAATTTGTTAAAATTTCTGATAAACATTGCCTGCTTGAATTATTTGAAAAATTCTAACATTGGTTGCAAGAAGTTGTTTTGACAGGCAACAAACAGAAAAAGAAGCATTGCCACGGCGGGAAAGAAATTTTTATTATGTCTTTCCCTAGAGGTGCCTAAAATAGGCTCTAGGAAGAATCATGTACAAGGACACTCCGCTGCTATCAAAGTCCATGAATATGAAAATCCTTGAAGTGACGAACAAATTAGCATGAGTGAATGAAAGTCTTCACGGGATGACTCTGCTCAATGGGTTCGGGATTTTGTAGTTTGCTCCTATCTTAATTTCAGACCTAGAGAGTAGTTGTGATAAGATGAAGCCCTTATAGTCATGATTAAATAAATGTGCTTACTTATGCTGCCTCGGTAGCAACCTTATATACCATGATAGCATCTTTATTTATTTAGAGTATTCTGCATATTCAGCATGTTCACGGTTTCTGCACACACTAGACTGGCATTATAGTTTAATTCTGAGGTAATTTATGCTCTTCTCCTTTCACTAATATAATGTAGGTGCCACGACCTTGAGGCGTTAAATCAAGTTTAAAATAGATTTTTTTTCTTTCTAATTAGTTTAAAGGGCAAGTATGTTTAAGGTTGCTTTGCTTGAGGACAAACAATAGTTCAAGTTTGGGGGTGTGTAAAGTGTCCATAAGTTCTATATTTTGTGCACATTCCATCTCATATTATTTTTGTTTTATGTACATTTTAGGCATAATTAGGTTCATGCATTGCATTCTACAATATTCTTTACTTTGTCATGCTTTTTATTGATTATCTCTTATTTGGTAAGGAAAATGTATTGTTCTAGTTCAGTTTTAGTTTCAAGTACTAGAAGCTGGCATAAGGAGAGAGGAGTCGAGGACATGATGCTAAGGAAACAGACCAAGGATTTGTACTGATGTAGATCCAAACAGAGACAGCAGCTATCGAGCAGCTGCCACCGCCATACATGCGGCCCAAGACAGCAGGCTGAGGAATTGGAGAATTGGAGTGTGATTTGTAGAGCATAAAATCTTGATTCTAACGATGTCATCTACTCAATTTTCTGATGCTTGTAGCAGTAGACAAAGCCACCGAAGGAGGAGAATGAGATAACTTGCGGAGCAAGGCAACATGAAGAAGTCCACATGAAAAAGCTACTTTGAAGACTTCTACTCCAAGGAGGACTTGACCTAGCTAATGCACATACATACTCAATGTATTCTTACTTCAAGACAACTTAGGTTTTCCTTTAGGCATAGTTTAGGTTTTCTTGCAGTCGATTATGTTCTAAATTCTTCTTTGCGTTTGGGTTATGTTGTAAACTAGTGTGAGAACGGTTGTTTAGAAGTTAAGTTTGTTTTTGCAATAAAGCTTCCAAGGTTTGCTTATTTCGTGTTCTTCATAGTTTTAATTAAGGCGAAAGATTAATTGTCTACTATCCATTTGTTTGGTATCGAGAGAATCGAACTCACGAAAGGACTAAGTACGGTCTTCACCTTAATCAAATGTTGATCAATCCAGCCTAGACATAGGTTAGGGTTTAAGGCGGCTAAAAGAGAACGAACAAAACATTGTTGTCTTTGCACGATTCACGCAACGATTGGTATTATCTGCAGTGGGCATCAACAACATTCTGTCTTAGACATAAGCGGGATCACTTTCAAAGCATTCTACCAAGCTTTGAAGTACTGTCGAGACACACATCCGTTCCACTACCGAGGCAGCGAAAGCGTCACAACAGCCAATCTACCATCTCCCGCTGAGGCAGCAAAGTCTGGTAGCGCAAAACAACTTACCCTATTGAACGTAGTTTCACACTAGGGAGCAACATAATCTAACCCAACCTATCAATATGATCTCTTCTCTATCATTTACGTGTGTTTATTTATTTTTATTTCCTTTACAAACTAAACTTATTTGTACATTTAAATTTCATTGTGCAGGAATCCCAATTCGAGTTTAAGCTGTCCAATCCTCGTGGGAGACGATATCTGATATACTATAACTTGACAGGAGTGTGCACTTCCGCTCATATTTGGAGAACACCTAAATGCTCTACAACTGTCTTCACAGGGTAGGGTTTATGGTGGTCCCCTTGCTCTTTTAAATGCTATCTGAATCAAACTATGGCACATCGTGGTGCATGTAAATGGTAAAAATTAGAGATGGAAAAAGTAATATTCCATTAGTCTTACCAGCACACTTGAAGGTCTCATCTTGATGAGCCGACCAACATTGATTTTGTGGCCAGCCATGATTGAATGCGATAGTTCCATTCTCTCCTCCAAAACTATCTCGTTGTGGGTGGTCGGTATAAGATTTGCCTTTAAGAAGTGATTCCACCCCCGCGGCTGAGAATTTAAAGCCACCTTTTCAACGTCTAGTTGCCTTTTGATGACACTTTCCATGTGGTTCTGACCTTACAATGTTCCTTCAACATTGTCTTCCTCTTGGTATCATCCAAGGATTCTGCAAATCTGGTGTGTTTTTCCTCTGCACTATCCAAAGTAAACATATCATTTATATAACCTTCATCAAAACATACACATTTACCTGGCGCCATTAAAAAGGGCGAGTCTTTGGTTGTCAAGTGGGCGTAGAATTCTCGAACGATGTTGGCATAGACATCCACTGGTTGTTGGCAAAATTTTTCCCATTTATGCGCCTTTACCACCGAGATAAATTCTGGGGACTAGCCCAAGTTTGCTTCGTTTTTTAACTTAAAACCCTTATCATAGTAGAAGGTTCTTGAGGCAAAGTTCTCTTCGTGTTTCTTGTGAATCTCCTCGTTAAAAAAGATCTTGAAAGGCGTGGATGAGGAAAATATGGGAATATGTTGAAGAATTTAAAGGGTTTTTTCGAGAGAAGAAGAAGAGTGATTCTTGGTTTCTTGCTTGATAAAGAAACTAAAGAGAAAAGTGAAAGTTTTAATCCTTGTATTGGTTATGGTATTAAATAGATGGAAGGGTGAAAGATTGAGTGTTTAATTAAGCGTGATTAATGTGGCCGGTTGGGTTAGTGATGGGCTTTTGCGTGTTTGGGGAAAAGAAAATTGATGATTTGATAAGGGTTTAAGTGATAAGATGGAGAGGAAAAAGGGTGAAGTGATAAGCTGATTAGGTTGATTTTTTTTATTTCAACTTATCACTTTTAGGCGGCTAGGGTAATTTCCATACTTAGAAAAAAATCACTCTCTTCTTGGGTCGAGCTCTATCAAGCCTTGTGCGGCTAGGGTAACTTTCTTTTCTCTAAATTTTCAATCTCCCCATGCCAAGCCTTTGCCTTGGCATTCTACCTGGCACATAAAACCTGCACTTACTCAAAGGTAAACCTTTCAACGCAACAAAGGAAAAATCAAAATTAAAAGAAAGAAAAGTAAATGAGAAAAAGAAAAAAATACTGAAAAAGAAAAATATCTAGCCTAATATATATAAAAATAAAACCATGATGATGATGTTCATGGAACCTCTGCTAGGAGGACAACCTTCTTGGAATCCTTTTGAGTACTATCCAAATAGTATTTTGAATTCCTCTAACTCGTTCATGTCCAATAAGTGTTTTCCACCAGCAACTTTCCACTCTATATTGAGCTTTTTGTTTGATCAATAAGCTCTATGTTCAAATTCCACTAGTAAGTGGCTTACCTTCCCAAACACGAGCCTATAGGGAGAAGTTCCCAACGTAGTCTTAAAGGCTATTCTGTAAGCCCAAAAGGAATCATCTAGTCTTAAGGACTAGTCCTTCCTCAATGGATTCATAGTTTTCTCCAGAATCTGCTTGATCTCTTTGTTTGAGATCTCTGTTTGGCTATTTGTATAAGGATGGTAAGCTGTGGCAATGTGTTGCTGGATTCCATACCTGCACAGAGCACTAGAGATTAAATTACACTTAAAATGTGTATCTTCATCATAAATGATGGCTATGGGAGCACCAGATCTCGTGAAGATGTTCTTATGCAGGAACTTGGCAACAACCTTGGCATCTTTGTTGGGAGTGCAACGACCTCAACCCACTTAGAAACATAATCAATGACCACAAGAATATGGAGATTGCCAAATGATGGGAGAAAAGGACCCATGAAGTCTATCCCACATACGTCAAACAACTCCACTAGCATAATATTCTGAAGTGGCAGTTGATGTCTGCACGAGATGTTACATGTCCGCTGGCATCGGTCACATGCCTTGGCAAAGTAATGAGCATCTTTAAACAGCGTGGGCCAAAAGAAACCTAAGTGCAACACTTTGATTGTGGTCTTCATTCCATCAAAGTGGCCTCCATATGGCACTACATGGCACAATTGCAAAATATTGTGTTTCTTATCCTCTGGCACACATCGGTGGATCACTTGGTCGGCACAATGTTTAAATAACATGGGCTCATCCCAATAGTACTGCCGCACATCTCGCAGAAAACATTTCCTGACATTGCTTGTCAGATCTAGTGGCATGATATTACTTACCATGTAGTTGACCATGTCAATGTATCATGGAATAGAATCGAATGCAAGCAAGTGTTCATCAGGGAATTCATCTCTAATGGTAGTGGCTCTACCTTTCTCAAGGTGATGTTCTAATCTTGAATATGGCCAGCTACCAAGTTTTCACTCCCCATCTTATCTCGAATCTTGAGATAAAACTCTTGCAATAAGAGGGTTCATCGGATCAGTCTGGGCTTGGCATCCTTCTTCGTCAAGAGGTATTTCAATGCAGAGTGATTTGTATACACCACAACTTTATTACCAACTAAGTAAGATGTGAATTTATCAAATGCAAATACAACCTCGAGAAATTCTTTCTCGGTAGTGGTATAGTTTTGTTGTGCTTCATTCAATGTCCAGCTGGTATAGTAAATGGTATAAAAAATCTTGCCACACCTCTATCCCTATAGAGCTCCATCGACATAGTCACTGGCATCACACATGAGCTCGAAGAGTGTTGAGTGTGTAAAAGTTCTATATTTTACCCCCTATTTAACCCATATTTCTGCTGCATTCAAGCATAATTCATTGCATTTAGGTTAGATTTCAATTATACATCACAATTATATCAAATGGCACAGTTTCTACTAAAATTGGTTGCTTTTGCAGGTAGCTGCAGTAACATATGGAAGGCAGTGGACAAGCAGATGCTGGGCAGTGAGGAAGCAGAGCTGGAACTGGATTTGCAGACGAGGAGGACGATGCTGCCATAGCCGCTGCCGTGGTAGCCAAGGACGACAGCAATGGTGAAGAGAAGAAGTGAAGTGGTCCTCGACAGAAAGAGAAAATTAAGCCGGTCTGTCGTGGAGCACCCTTATATTTTTCCAAGCCCTAGATTAGAATGAAGGCCAAGCCCAAAGTTCAAGGAAAAAACTCCAAGCAAGAAGGAAGGACGAATTGAAGATATATGATCTGAAGATTCAGTCTTTAATAGAGTTGTACTTTAAATTAAACTTGTATTCTTGCCATATTAGAAAACTTGAACTCAAGGCCTATATAAAGGCATGTAATTCGACCTAGGGAAGGATATCTTACTCTCTAGCCTTCTTCTCAAAACCCTAGTCGTTTCCCCCCTTCTCATCATGTTCTAAACTTCCCCTAGGGCTAAGGGTTGATTTTGTAAAGTAGTTGCAAGGATTGCATTTGTTTTAGGAATTTTTCTGTTCAATAAAATTGACTTCAAGTTTGCTTATTCTGGTTTTCAACATCTTGGAAGAGTATCGGGAGAGCATTGTCAGATTACACATTTACTTAATATCGGGAGAGTTAAGTATACGAAAGGAATAAGTATGGGTTCTCCAGTTTATGGTTGAACTATCTCAGACCTAGGGATAGGACGAGGTTAAGTGGCTAAGGAAGAATTCAACAACATCGGTGTTCATCCTTCGATTCACGTCGGGAGGTATCATCAAAGACGTGTTCATCGACAGACTTGAACCTAGGGATAAGCCAAGGCACAACAGAGATTCTTTCCAAACTTGAAGTACAGAGTTGTGTGATCGCTGCCGCGACAAACAACAGACCGCTGTCGCGACAGGTGCTGCCGCGACAGGCGCAACGACAGAACAGAGATTCCTAGACTTTGCAACACCTACACTACTGAGCAATTCAATACCGGCCCATTCTCTCTATCCTGAATTCTTTACTCTTTTATTTTCAGTATTCTCTATTATCTCGTGACAACATTTAAACTATTTCTTTTCCCCTTAGTGCAGAAAACTAAGGTTGAAGCTATTAGCCAGTCCCTGTGGAGACGATATCCGATACTTACGTATCACTTTACTACTTGCGTCGTGTACACTTTCACTACATTGCGATTGACACTTTTACACGCAACAAGTTTTTGGCGCCGTTGCCGAGGACTGGCAACATATCTTTACCCTATCTTTTACTGCACTTCTTTTATTTTTTTGTTTTTACTTGGATTGTTCAACATGTACCTTTCACAAGGTCTTTTGTTTGCTTATGCGCAGATCTCAACGAGGAAAAGAACCTGAGCACCAGTTAGATCCTGAAATCGAACGAACGTGCAATCTCAGGAAAAGAGTCCGCCTCCTCGTAGAAAGAAACGAATTCCTGGAGGAACAATTAGAAGCAACGGTGAACGAAAGGCACGAAGAAAGAAGGAACAACCAAGGGAATCCCCAGGGTCCTGAAGATCCTGTCGGAGATGGGAGGAACGAACAACCTGCCGCTGCCGCACGCCGGTCATGCCGAGACTACATGATCAATGATCATGTGGAACTAGAAACCACCCTGCCAGACGTAGAAGCTGAAAATTTCGAGCTCAAACCTGTCTTGTTCAGCATGATTAATAACGCTGGCCAATTTAGTGGTGCTGCTACAGAGGATGCTAGGGAGCATCTGAAGACATTCCAGGAAATATGTGGTTCGTTTAGACTACCATAAGTTAATCTGGAGATACTGAGGCTTCGGTTATTTCCTCATTCATTGAGGGACAAGGCAAAAACTTGGTGGAATAAACTAACACCAGGTTCAATACGAACTTGGGTAGATTTAACTCGTGAATTTTTGTCTCGTTTTAATCCTTCACATTTATCTGAGTGATTACGTAACGAAATTGCTACTTTTCAACAGGAAGATGACGAGCCAATGCACGAGGCATGGGACAGATTTACCACCCTATTGAGGAACTGCCCAATGCATGGATTCCCCGTTTGGAACCAGGTAATTAAGTTTTATAATGCTGCCAATTTACAGACTCGTATGAGAATTGATTCAGCAGCAAATGGATTGTTGTTGGACAAAGATCCAGAAGACGTAATGGTAGTATTGAAAAACCTGGCAAAGAATGAGGAACAGTTTCCTACATCAAGAAGAGGGGGTAAACGAGTACTAGCTGTGAAAGATTATGAGGCCGACAGTTCCCTAAAAACACAGGTGGCATATCTCACAAAGGCAGTGAAAAAGCTCTTGAAAGAAGATTCACAACTTGTCTACTCCGCTGAAGAGGTATGTGAAATTTGTGATGGGAATCACAGTTC
Source organism: Hibiscus tridactylites (assembly GCA_958450335.1). Classification (NCBI taxonomy): domain Eukaryota; kingdom Viridiplantae; phylum Streptophyta; class Magnoliopsida; order Malvales; family Malvaceae; genus Hibiscus; species Hibiscus tridactylites. Next base: position 26,626,576 of record OY288269.1, on the reverse strand, counting down.
GGAAGATTGTCCACTACAGTTAGAGGAAGGGATGTACGTTGGAAACTACAACAAACAGAATTACAATTCCAACAACTACAATCCCAATTGGAGAAAGAATCCCAAGTTCTCTTGGAGCAACCCTAACAATGCCCTGAATCCTCAAGTATAGAACACTCAGAATCAGGGGGACCAAGATTACTGACTTGGCAACAATCGCAACAGCAGCAGCAACAGCCACCAGCTGCCACAACTAGTATACTAGAGCAGACCTTGGCTACGTTCATGTCCCAAACAGGAACTTACATTGAGAACATGAATCACTTCGACAAGAAGACTGAGTCATTCATGGAAAAAACAGAGATGCGGATGACCAACCATGAAGCTACTCTAAAATCACTGGAGACACAGATGGGTCAGGTTTCCCAGCATATTAAACTGAGGCAGAATGGAAGATTTCCTAGCGATACTGAAAACGCTAGACAACCCACACATAAGCAGTGTAAAGCCATCACGACAAGGAGTGGGAAGAAATTACCAGGGCCATAGAAGGAAGCTGAATCAGTTAAGGAACCAGCCTTGGAGTCGACTGCCGAGAACGCTGCCCCGGCAGATGACAAACAGCCTGCTGCCAATGAACCTGTCACGACAATAGAAGGGGCAGAGGAGAAAGATGAAGAACCTAAGCCTCCTCAGATTCGAATGCAGTGGGAAGGACGTATTGCTGATTATCGTCCTCCACCTCCTTATCCTCAGCGGTTACAGAAATTGAAACAGGAGTCCCAGCTTAAGAAGATCTACGATATTTTTAAGCAGGTCCACATCAACATTCTGCTGTTAGATGCTATCAAGGAGATGCCTGGTTATGCCAAATTTCTCAAGGATACCATGTCGAAGAAATCCAGAATTGGGGGATTTGAAACGGTTAAAATGACAGAGGAATGCATGAGTATTTTGCACAAGCATCCACCCCAGAAGAAGAAGGATCCTGGGAGCTTCATCATACCTTGCATAATCGGAGCTAAATTTGTGGGTAAGGCACTTTGTGATCTTGGTGCTAGTATAAATTTAATGCCCAAATCTGTTTTTCAAAAATTAGGTATTGGAAAAGCTCGGCCCACAACAGTCGTACTGCAGCTGGCAGACCGCTCTTACGTTCATCCAGAAGGGAAAACTGAAGATATTCTGGTAAGAGTGGATAAATTTATTTTTCCTGCTGACTTTCTTGTTTTAGATTGTGAAGCAGATGAGAATGCACCAATCATCCTGGGGCGACCCTTCTTAGCCAAAGGAAGATCATTGATTGATGTGGAAAAAAGAGAACTCACTATGAGAGTGAACGATCAAGAGATCAAGTTGAGTGTTCTCCAGGCAATAAAACATGCTGCTGCAAAAGAAGAATGCAAGGATATCACTGAAGTTATCCTTGACCAACCCTGCATCAGGTCGGGCTGCCATGACATCAAAATTGGCCACTGCCCCAGCAACCATTTAGAAGACTGTCACGGCAGCGACGACGACAGCAGCTCCTCAGAATCTGATATATCTGATACTGAAGATCAAGAGGAGGTAAACTGGATAGGCAATTGTCCAGGTAAGTTATTCGAACCCTTAAACTATACCTCGAATGAACATATAGTCCAAAAGCCATCAACTGCAGAGCCACCTGTTCTAGATCTTAAGCCCCTGCCAGGGCAGCTTAAATATATTTTCCTTGGTTTAAATGATACGTTGCCCGTAATCATCTCTTCCAAGTTGATGCAGGAACAGGAACAGCAGCTGATAGGGATGCTACAGCAGCACAAAAAGGCTATTGGATGGACGATAGCTGATATCCAAGGCATCAGTCCGGCACTATGCATGCATAAAATCCTTTAGAGGATGATCACAAGCCAACCATTGATGCCTAGAGACGTCTAAACGATGCTATGCGAGAGGTGGTTCGTAAGAAGATCATCAAATGGCTAGATGCTGGAATAATTTATGCCATCTCGGATAGCAAGTGGGTGAGCCCGGTGCAATGTGTTCCCAAGAAAGGAGGAATAACTGTGGTAACCAACGAAGAAAACGAGTTACTCCCAAACAGGACTGTGACCGTTTGGAGGGTTTGTATGGACTACCGGAAGCTTAACAAAGCTACCCGGAAGGACCACTTTCCCCTGCCTTTTATTGATCAAATGCTTGATAGATTAGTGGGAAAGCCTTACTACTGTTTTCTTGATGGATACTCAGGTTACAACCAAATAGCCATTACACCAGAAGATCAAGAGAAGACGACATTCACTTGCCCATACGTTACTTACGCTTTTCGAAGGATGCCATTTGGACTTTGTAATGCACCAGCAACCTTTCAAATGTGTATGATGGCAATATTCTCCGATATGGTGGAGGATTTCCTGGAGATATTCATGGATGATTTCTCTGTCTTTGGAGACAATTTTGAAAGCTTCCTAGGCAACCTACAGAAAGTGCTCGAGAGATGTGAGAAAGCAAACTTGGTATTGAACTGGGAGAAATGTCACTTCATGGTGGATGAAGGGATAGTCCTAGGCCATAAAGTAAGCTGTCGCGGCATAGAAGTCGACAAAGCTAAGATCGAGGTAATTGAAAAGTTGCCGCCACCCACCACAGTCAAGGGAATCAGGAGTTTCTTAGGGAATGCTGGTTTTTATCGGAGGTTTGTAGCAAACTTTTCGAAGATCACCAAACCCTTGTGCCATCTTCTAGAGCAGAACTGTCCCTTCGACTTCAACACTAAATGTACTGAGGCATTCAAGGTTCTGAAAGAAAAGCTGGTAACAGCTCCAATAGTACAACCACCAGATTGGAAACTACCATTTGAGATCATGTGTGATGATAGTGACTATGCTGTCGGGGCAGCACTTGTTCAGAGGAAAGACAAGCTCTTTCATGTTATATACTATGCTAGCAAAACCCTGAACGACGCCCAAGTAAACTACACCACAATGGAGAAGGAACTGTTAACTGTGGTGTTCTCGATTGACAAGTTTCGTTCATATATACTTGGAACAAAGGTCATAGTCCACACATACCACTCTGCATTAAAGTATATGTTCGTCAAAAAGGATGAAAAACCTAGACTGATACGTTGGATTCTGCTACTGCAAGAGTTCGACCTTGAGATCAAGGACAAAAAGGGGACAGAGAACCAAGTTGCAGATCACTTGTCAAGGTTAGAGAAGGGAAAGAGTCTCCCAACAGATGAGACACACATACTGGAGACCTTCCCTGACGAGCAGTTGTTCGCTGCTACAAGCATTGCCGCGACAGCCAGGGCGGCAAGTAAGTTTTCTGAACTCCCATGGTATGCTGATTTCGTTAATTATTTAGTTAGCAGAATAACTCCTCCTGACCTTAACTATCAAGCTAGAAAGAGGTTCCAAAATGATGTTAAGCATTATTATTGGGATGAACCTCTTCTTTTCAAATATTGTGCAGATCAGGTTATCAGGAGATGCGTACCACATGATGAACAGGAAGTTGTGCTTCATCACTGCCATGCTTCACAATATAGAGGACACTTAGGTGGTAACAAAACTGCTGCCAAAGTTTTGCAGTCTGGATTCTATTGGCCGTCACTATTCAAGGATGCCCAGACATTCTACAAAAACTGTGACAAATGTTAACGGACTGGAAATATCTCAAGAAGACATGAGATGCCGCTGCAAAACATTCTTGAAGTCGAGATCTTCGATGTTTGGGGGATTGATTTTATGGGACCATTCACAGCTTCATGTGGGAACTTATATATCCTCCTGGCAGTGGACTATGTGTCCAAATGGGTTGAAGCAATCGCTACTCAGAAAAAACGATGCCAAGACGGTTTAGAGGTTTTTGCATAAAAACATATTTTCCAGATTTGGCATCCCCAAAGCGATCATCAGTGATGAAGGGAGGCATTTCGATAATAGGGTTATAGATGCTGCCTTAAAAAAGTATGGTGTCAAACATCGGATCGCAACAGCATACCACCCTCAGACCAATGGACATGCTGAAATATCCAACAGAGAGGTTAAGAACATTCTTGAAAAGATGGTTAAGCCAACTCGGAAGGACTGGTCTCTACACCTTAATGATGCATTATGGGCCTAAAGAACAACATTCAAAACTCCATTGGGAACGTCACCCTACCGGTTGATTTATGAAAAAACATGCCATCTACCTGTTGAGATTGAGCACAGAGCCTACTAGGCCATCAAGGCAGTGAATATAGACTTGGAAAAGGCAGGACAGAAAAGGGTGCTTGACTTGAATGAGATAGAAGATATTCGAGCAATGGTTTATGACAACGCAAGGATTTACAAAGACAAGACAAAGAAGTGGCATGACAAGAAGTTGCTGCCACGACAGTTCTGCCCAGGGCAGCTTGTGTTGTTGTTCAACTCTAGGTTGAAACTCTTCCCAGGAAAGTTGAAATCTAGGTGGTCCGGCCCATTCCAAGTGGCGCAAGTTTTTCCCCACGGTGCCATCACAATCAGATCTTTAAAAGACGGGAACCAATTTAAAGTCAATGGACAAAGATTGAAGCATTATCAGGGGACTAAGCCCTAAGAATGCAGGAAGTGGTTACTTTAGGAGATGCCCCTCCTGGCATCCCTAATTTAACCTAATTTTATTTTTATTAATATTTATTATTTATATATATATATATATATATATATATATATTAGGTAATTAGAATTATTTTATTTTTAGGAACTAAGTTTTTATTTTATTATTTTTAGGAAATAAAGGAGACAGGGAGAAGAGGAGAAGTGAATTCAGCCCACCATCTTTCCATCACCCTAAAAAGCCCAACTTAGGAGCTTGTCGTTTCAGCTGCCGCGACAGACGCGGAAAATCCAGCCTGTCAACACGCTATCGCGGCAGACACGCAAACGCGTAACAGACACAGAAACGTGTGACAGACGCGTCAGAAACTGCGTAACAGCTGGCCCCGTTATTCGCGCTTGTCGTTACAGCTCCAACGGGCAGCAAACTCCCCCTCTATATAAACCCCGTTTTACTATTCATTTTTCACTCACTTTTACTCTCTCTACTCGTTTCCTCTAGAATTTCATTTGCTTCATTTTCTTTTCCACAGTCCTTGCAATATGAGTACGAGAAATACCCGTCGTAGTGCTGCCTCAGGATCTGCCCCAGCAGCATCCACTCCCAGCTCCTTCCAGGTCAGAGACATGTGGGAGGAGAAAGGTTTCATTTACACCACCAGAACGGAGAACCTTGGGCTACAACCGTTCATAGCCCGCAAAATCAGAGCCCTGTAGTGGCAGATATTTGCCGAGCAGCCAGAGAAAATGAACGTAACTCTCGTCCGGGAATTTTATGCTGCCATCGACAGTAGGGAAGCGAAAGCAGTAACGGTCCGAGGAAAAGAGGTACCATTTGAGCACGAATACATCAACACCCTCTATGGGTTCTACGTTGGGAGAAAGGAAGACGACCACAAGAGATTTGTCGAGAGCTTGAAACCGGCAGATTACGATGTTGTTATGGCAGAACTCACAGACGAAGGAACCGAGTGGAATACTGATCCTAAACATTCAAGGACGGTTAAAAGAGTTCAACTCACTCCGGAAGCCAAGCTTTGGAACGCTTTCATCAATAAGAGGATTATGCCTTCCTCGCACAACACAACGGTAGACCAACCAAGGTTAGCCCTCATCCATTCAATTCTAAAAGAGAGGCCAATTAACGTTGGCAGATACGTTCGGGAGGGAATAATGGATTCTGCATACCGGCCGTCAGGACCACTCTTCTTCCCATACCTCATAACTGCCCTCTGCCGCGGCCACAACGTACCTGAAGCTGTCGAAGATTTGAGAGTCTGAGGCAAAGGGTGGACGGAAAGGAACATCTTCAGCCTGATGGAGCTAAAGCTACCACGCCCCTGTCGTCCTTCGACCCCACTACCACGGCAGGTGAGCCGACAAAGCCAACCCAAACCGAACCGGCTGCCACATAACCCAAGCAGCCCACCGCAGTAGCTTCCCCAGCAGACTCCTCAACACAAATACTTGATGCCCTGTAGAAAATGGAAGAACGACAGCTGGGCCTGATGAGTTTCATCCGAGACTTCACCACAGCAACGGTACACTTCATTAAAACAACTCTTAATTTTCATGATGTACTGTTCCCTGCCTTCCCCGACCATTATTTTGCTGCCCCCACAGCTGCCCATACCCCTACCCCTGCTGCCACACCAAGAACGCCATATGCCGCGTCCACTCCGACCCCGGCCACAACAACTACAGGCGGCAGCCGCACGACTGAGATATCTTCTAGGGGAGCAAAGAGAAAAGAACCCACGTCAGACCTCGACAGGTATATAGCTGTCTTCTCCTCCTCTGAAATTTGGGCGGCATCCGATGACGAATCCTCTGTCAAGTGGAATCTGCCCAAGGAGTTCACCCCGGTCAAACAGCAGAAACCAGGCTCCGGAGTCGATCCATCCAACAAAGAAAAATCTAACGGCAGCAACAACAGTAGCAGCAGCGGTATTAGCAGCAGCAGCAACAGCTCCGAGAAGGTTCAGGTATTGGAGAAACAACCCTATATCTCCTCTACCCGCATCCAACCTCCACGGGAAGCCAAGACCAATACCACCTCTGCCTCTCCCATCCATCTGCCGGCACCGACAAGGATAGTCACTGCCCGCCGGCAGATTCGTATCAGCAGCAGTAGCAGCTCCGAGGAGGTTCAAGTATTGGAGAAACAACCCTATATCTCCCCTACCCGCATCCAACCTCCACTGGAAGCCAAGACCAAGACCACCTCTGCCTCTCCCATCCATATGCCGGCACCGACAAGGAAAGTCACTGCCCGCCGGCAGATTCGTATCAGCAGCAGCAGCGGCGGCGACGACGACAACACTTGAAAATTTAAGTTTCTTATCTTATTTTTGATGTCTGTCATTTTGTTATATTTTGTGATGTTATTTTTCTTTTTCTTTTTCATTTCTGTCATTTGCATTGAGGGCAATGCAACCCTTGAGTTTGGGGGTGGCATCCCTCCATTAATGAAGTGTCTTCAAGTTTAAAAATTGTGTCTTTTACTTAGTTTATTTTTGCTAAAAAAATTAAAAAAATGAAATTTTGGCTTAAATCTTTGAACTGAACTTACCTGCCGTGACAGCCTCTATCGTGGCAGTGCCTTTAGGCTAATTTAGGAGCAGTTTAGAGTCTTAATATAGTTCTGATTCTTAAACACCCTTGTGACTTTTATACTGTCTAGAACTCTGCTAGTGAACTAGAATAGAAAAGCTTAACACTTGAGTTGCCCCTAGAGGTGCTTAACATTGGCTCTAGGAAAAGAAGTTAAGAAAAATAGACTCAATACACCTAGAGGTGCCCGAAACCGGCTCTAGGAAGTTAGCTAGAGGTGCCCGAAACCGGCTCTAGTCAAACTTAAGCTTGAGAAAATAGAATCGAGTCTAAATAAAAACTAAAGGAGCCTAAGAATTGCCTCCAAAAAGATGAAAATTGGCATAAAAATTCAAGTTAGAAGCTTAGCTATTCTAGTAAACTAAGGGAGTCTTGGCATATAATTTTTCACAAGCATGCACGCACTACACGAGAATTATAGCAAGGTTCTGGATGAATCCTGAATTATCCAACAAGGTGTTGCTCACAATAGGGAATGAATGGTAGGTAAGGAGAAGTTCACTATTTTAAGCCAAACAAAAATTTTGTATTTCTTTTTTAGGTTTGAATTGCTTGAGGGCAAACAAAAACTTGAGTTTGGGGGTGTGTTGAGTGTGTAAAAGTTCTATATTTTACCCCCTATTTAACCCATATTTCTACTGCATTCAAGCATAATTCATTGCATTTAGGTTAGATTTCATTTATACATCACAATTATATCAAATGGCACAGTTTCTACTGAAATTGGTTGCTTTTGCAGGTAGCTGCAGTAACAGATGGAAGGCGGTGGAGAAGCAGACGGTGGGCAGTGAGGAAGCAGAGCTGGAACTAGATTTGCAGATGAGGAGGACGATGCTGCCAAGGCCGCTGCCGTGGCAGCCAAGGACGACAGCAATGGTGAAGAGAAGAAGTGAAGTGGGCCTCGACAGAAAGAGAAAATTAAGTCGGTCTGTCGTGGAGCACCCTTATATTTTTCCAAGCCCTAGATCAGAATGAAGGTCAAGCCCAAAGTTCAAGGAAGAAACTCCAAGCAAGAAGGAAGGACGGATTGAAGATATATACTCTGAAGATTTAGTCTTTAATAGAGTTGTACTTTAAATTAAACTTGTATTCTTGCCATATCAGAAAACTTGAACCCAAGGCCTATATAAAGGCATGTAATTCGACCTAGAGAAAGATATCTTATTCTCTAGCCTTCTTCTCAAAATCCTAGTCGTTTTCCCCTTCTCAACATGTTCTAAACTTCCCCTAGGGCTAAGGGTTGATTTTGTAAAGTAGTTGCAAGGATTGCATTTGTTCTAGGAATTTTTCTGTTCAATAAAATAGACTTCAAGTTTGCTTATTCTGGTTTTCAACATCTTGCAAGAGTATCGAGAGAGCATTGTGAGATTACACATTTTCTTAATATCGAGAGAGTTAAGTATACGAAAGGAATAAGTACGGGTTCTCCAGTTTATGGTTGAACTATCTCGGACCTAGGGATAGGACGAGGTTAAGTGGCTAAGGAAGAATTCAACAACATTGGTGTTCATCCTTCGATTCACGCTGAGAGGTATCATCAAAGACGTGTTCATCGACAGACTTGGACCTAGGGATAGGCCAAGGCACAACAGGGATTCTTGCCAAGCTTAAAGTACAGAGTTGTGTGATCGCTGCCACGACAAACAACAGACCGTTGCCGCGACAGGTGCTGCCGCGACAGGCGTAACGACATAACAAAGATTCCTAGACTTTGCAACACATGCACTACTTAGCAATTCAATATCGGCCCATTCTCTCTATCCTGAATTCTTTACTCTTTTATTTTCAGTATTCTCTATTATCTCGTGACAACATTTAAACTATTTCTTTTCCCCTTCGTGGAGAAAACTAAGGTTGAAGCTATTAGCCCAGTCCCTATGGAGACGATATCCGATACTTACGTATCACTTTACTACTTGCATCGTGTACACTTGCACTACATTGAGATAGACACTTTTACACGCAACAAAGAGCTCATTCCAATATGGTGCCATAACTATGGGAGCATTGATCAACCTATCTTTCAGTTCCTGAAATGTTTGTAAACATGAATCATCAAACGCAAGTATGGAATTTTGTTCTAAAAGCAAGCATAAAGGTTTAGAAATTTTAGAAAAATCTTTAATGAAATGGCGTAAAAAAACCTGTGTGTCCCAAAAAACTTCTTATACCTTTTACACTTGCAGGAGGTGGCAATTGTTTGATTACCTCCACTTTTGCCTTGTCAACTTCCAGGCCTCACTTATCACTCCATGACCGAGAACTATGCCTTCCTTCACTATGAAGTGGCATTTCTCTCAGTTCAAGACCAAGTTAGTCTCAATACATCTCCTCAAAACAAGCTCTATATTCTGAAGGCATTCCTCAAATGTCTTGCCAAACACCGAGAAGTCATCCATGAAAACTTCTAGGTTGGTCTCAATCATGTCTGAAAAGATAGACATCATGCAACGTTGGAACGTTGTCGGAGCATTACACAGTCCAAAGGGCATTCTTCTAAAAGTGAATGTCCCATATGGACAGGTGAATGTGGTCTTCTCATGATCTTTTGGAGCTATGTCAATCTGATTATATCCTGAATAACCGTCTAGGAAGCAATAGAATGCCTTACCTACTAGTCTGTCCAACATTTGATCGATAAAGGGTAGTGAAAAGTGATCTTTCCTTGTGGCATTGTTTACCTTTCTATAGTCCATGCACACTCTCCAATCGGTAATAGTTCTGGAAGGAATTAACTCATCATTGTTGTTTTTAAGCGCGGACATACAACCTTTCTTTGGCACACATTGCACCGGGCTAACCCACGAGCTATAAGAAATGGGATAGATTATCCTGGCATCCAGCCACTTGATAATTTATTTTTTCACTACCTCTTTCATTCTCGGTTCATTGTTTTCTGGCCCTCAATTGTTTTGTCATGATATTCTTCTAGAATTATTTTGTGCATGCAAATGGTTGGGCTTATTCAACGGATATTAGCTAAGTTCCATCCCAACGCCTTGTAATTGCTTAAAATTTCCAACAATCTTTCCTCATGATCATTAGTTAGATCAGCAACAATGATCACTAGCAAGGTTGAGTGTTTACCTAAGTAGGCATATCTGAGGTGCTCTAGCAATGATTTTAGTTCCAATTCAGGTGGCTCCTCAATGGATGGTTTAGTTTCCACGATCTCTTTGCCAGCTAACTCTAGTGGCTCTGGATGTCTGAAATAGCTTACCTTACCTCTTCTAAATTTGTTCCTTCAATGTCTTCACTTGTTTCTTTTTCACTATCTAACTCATTGGCATCATCATCAATATCTTGGCAAAATTGTGTCACGCCCACATTAAAAATGGGCTCAATCATTTCATCAACTTAGCGTTCCTCGGATTCATCTGCGTATTTAAGAGCTTGAAACACATTAAATATAACATGCTGATCATTCATACGCATAATTAATTCTCCTTTCTTAACATTAATCAAAGCTCTACATATGACAAGGAATGATCTGCCCAATATAATTGGGAGATTCACATCTGCCTCATAATCTAAAATAATAAAGTCAGCTGGGAATATGAATTTGTCTACCTTTACCAACACATCCTCAATCTTACCTTAGAATGTGCAAAGGATCAGTCTGCCAACTGAAGTGTTATTGTGGTAGGCCTTGCTTCGACGCCAAGCTTTCTGAAAACTAACATTGGCATCAAATTGATGTTGGCTCCTAGGTCACATAGTGCCTTACCCATGAATCTGTTACCAATGGTACAGGGAAAAGTAAAATTTCTCGGATCTTTCAGCTTCAGTGGCAACTGATTGAATATTATTGCACTACATCCCTCGGTGAGAGCTACAATCTAAAAATCACCCGATTTCCTTTTCTTGAATTAGATGTCCTTCGTGACTTTAACATAATGGGCATTTGCTCGAGAGCTTCCACCAATGGTATATTGATCTGCAATTTCTTAAGGACTTCCAAGAAGTGCTTAAATTGTCGATACTGCTTGTACTTCCGTAGTCTTTGTGGAAATGGTGTAGGTGGATAAGCATATGCTGGCTCCGTCGGCTTTGCTAAGGTTTTGTTGGCATCCGACTGAGGCCTGGCACCAGACTGAGGTCATGCATCACTTATGTCCACTTCTTTCTTCTCTTCTTCTTTTGGTTCATCTATCGGTCCTTTCTCTTCCTCATGACAGTTAATTGGCTTATTGACTGGTGTCTCAGCCTCGCATTGTTTGCCACTCTGAAGAGTTACAACTCTGCATTGTTCATTGCCTCTATGCATGGCATCCTCTATATCACTTGGCAAAGCTCCCTAGGGTTTATTGTTGAGTGCACTGACAATCTGTCCAATATGTACCTCCAAGTTTCACATAGATGCTGCCAAACTCTAGACAGTTGCATCATTCCTCTCCATGTAATCTGTCAAAGTCCCCTGGTTGTTCCTTTGCCTTGCATAAAAATTGTTTTGTGCCCTCTGCGCATTTTGATGGAAACCTTGCTGGGCATTGTTGTTATGTTGCTTGGCATTATATTGGTTACCTCTTTGATTTCCCCAAGCTAAATTTAGGTGTTGTCTCCATCCCGCATTATAAGTATTGGAATTCGGATTATAATTACGATTAAAATTATGAACAAAATTTATTGACTTAGGGTTGGCAGGGCAATCTTCCATATGATGATCCTCTCCACACATTGTACAGAATGGGTCTAATGCTTTCACTTCTTGGGATTCATTACTCTTTTGCAAAGTTCTCACCATGCTAGTAAGATTGGAAATCTCATCCTGGATGAATGTAAGTTCATATATCTGTAATTTCCCACCAATTTTAGTCCTGGTCCCAAGTCTTGCAATAGGATACTCGAAAAAATTAGTTGAAATCCTCTCAAGGATGCCAACTGCCTCTTTATAATTTTTGTTAAGCACGGACAATAGTTCTGGCTTGTGCATTGAGTCCATTGTAGAAGGTCTCCACTTGGGTCCAATTTTGGGAATCCATGCATGGGACACCTCCTCAACATGTCCTTAAATTTCTCCCAGGCATCATATAAGGTCTCATCATCAGCATTAGGGATGTAAAAACAGGTAATCGGACGGGTTTCAGGTTGGGTACTGTCAGGTCGGGTAAAATCGGGTACAGGTCATTTCAGGTCATTTTTCTATTTTAACTCGACTCGGGTCGGGTGCGGGTCCATTTCAGGTCGGGTCCATTTCAGGTCGGGTCCATTTCAGATCGGGTCCATTTCAGGTCGGGTCCATTTCAGGTCGGGTTCATTTCAGGTTGGGTCAAAACGGGTCGGGTCTGAAGCAGATAATTGACACGTTAATTCGGGTTCGGATACACTTCAGGTCGGGTCCATTTCAGATCGGGTCCATTTCAGGTCGGGTCCGTTTCAGGTCGGGTCCATTTCAGGTCGGGTCCATTTCAGGTCGGTTGCATTTCAGGTCGGGTGCATTTCAGGTCGGGTAATTTTAGGTCGGGTAATTCAGGTCGGGGTATTTTTAGGATTGAAATTCGTATTGAGTTTGAGTTTGGTACAACCGTATAAGTAGTCGATAGAATTTAGGTTGGCATTCGTCAATCATCATTGATTTGGAGTTAATTATTTAAAGTCATATCAAATTAAAATTATAAAACATTGGAGTAATTAAAAAATACTAAAAAAGGGTCAATTTGGATTAAAAATAAAGTTTCACGGATTATAATGAACAAAATTATCAAATTAAAATTATAAAACATTAGACAAATTTAAAAGAAAACAATGAAAAGGGGTCAATTTGGAATAAAAATAAAATTTTGGGGACTATAATGAACAAAAATATCAAATTAAAAGTATAAAAATTAGAGTAATTAAAATAACAATAAGTAGATGTCAATTTAGAATAAAAATAAATTTTTAAGGTCTAGAATGAACAAAATTTCAAATTAAAATTATAAAACATGATGAATTAAAATATATATAAGGGACATTATGGAATTAAAATAAAGTTAAGGGACTAGAATGAAGAAAATATCAAATTAAAATAATAAAACATTTGACAAATTAAAAAAATGTGGGTCAATTTGGAATATAAATAAAGTTTTAGGGTCTAGAAGATGAAAATATCAAATTAAAATTATAAAACATTGGACGAATTAAAAAAACAATGAATAGGGGTCAATTTGGAATTGAAATAAAGTTAAAGGGACTAGAATGAACAAAGTACAAATTAAAATTATAAAACATCAGATGAAATAAAAAAACAATAAATAAGGGTCAATTTGGAATTGAACTAAAGTTTAGGGGACCAGAATGAACAAAATATCAACTTAAAATTATAAAACATCGGACTAATTAAAATAAAGTTAAGAGACTAAAATGAACAAAATATCAAATTGATATATACATATACATGTATTATGTATTGTTATAATTAATTAAATAAAAATATTACCATATTAAAAATGAATAAAATTTATATCTATATATATACACATATATATATAAATATACATATATTATGATATATACATATACATGTATTATGTATTGTTATAATTAATTAAACATATGCATATATATATACTAAAACACACATGTATACATACATACTAAAATACATATATATGCATGTATTTAAGTTTTAGTATGTATATACATGTATGTAAGTAAGTTTTAGTATGCATATATTGTTATATATATATATATATATATATATATATATATATATATATATATATATATATATATATATACTAGAACATACATATTTGTATGTATATATGTATACCCCTAAACAATACTCATAAACCTCAACCCTTAAATCTTATAATCACTAATAATTAGAGTACAAGCCTAATCCCCTAATCTTTAAACTAATCTCATAACCTCAAATAATTAAGTTGACACATTTACCCCTAAACCCCAAACATGAATATCTAAATCTTACAAACACTATTCACTAATAATTAGAGTGCAAGCCTAATCACATAATCCCTAAACTAATCTCATAGCCCCAAGCAATCAACTTGACACACTTACTCTTAAACCCTAAACATAAACCCATAAATCTAACAAACAAAATAAATTGAAACGTAAAAGGACAAATCTAAAAATAAATTAAAACTAAATTATTAATTAGAGCCCAAATCACAAATGAATAAAATTATTAAACCTAATTACTTACCAAATCTTTATACGAGGACCAAATTAAATTTAAAGCAAACCAAAAAGTTTAATAATTAATTAATTTATGACGCATGGCCTAATTAAATAAAATTTAAAGAAACTAAACCAAAAGTTAAGACTAAAAAAATAAACTAAAACCTAAAAAACTTAAACTCTAACCATCTAATTAAGGAAGGACCTAAAGGATAATAAACCCCTAAATAAAAAATCTCAATTGCCCTCTCAATCTTGTTTCATATTGGCGGCAAATTTTCCCCCCTCCCCCACCACACTTTCATATGGCGGTAAAATCTCCCCCCCCCCCCCCCCGCCCCAATTTTATTTTTGTTTGATATGGTGCCAAAACCCTCCATAATTTCCTATCAATCAAAAATACTTTCCCCCCATTAATTCAAAAAAACTTTCTCCTAAACTAACAAATGTTTTTTTATTATTTTAATAGTTATAATTAAATTTTTTAATAAAAGATTTTTTAAATTTAATGATCACCATTAATAAATTGATTTAAATTTTAAATAATTTGTTTTAAATTCATCCATCACAACTTATTAATTTAATAAAACTTTAAAATTTTTAATATTTTTAATAAATTAAATTTAAGTATGTTAATTTTTATTAAACTTCACAAATAATTTATATTGAACGAGTTAGTATTAAATTAATTTAATAAATTAATACTTTACATTTATCAACACTTTAAATTTATCAAATTGTAGACTTCTTCACTTCTTCAACTATATATCAGGTAAATATCAAGTCAGATCAATATCAGTTCAGGTTAAAAATAGGTCGGGTTCAAAGCAGGTCGGGTCAATTAACAGGTCGGGTTCAAAACAGGTCGGGTCCAAAACAGGTCGGGTTCAAAACAGGTCGGGTTCAAAACAGGTCGGGTCCAAAACAGGTCGGGTTCATTTCAGGTCGGGTAAAATCGGATATCGGGTCAATTCAGTCGGGTAAATTCGGTTATCTGCCAGGTCGGCTTCGGGTTCGGGTTCGTTTCAGTCGGACGCAGGTCGGGTTTCAGGTCCACAGTAACAGGTCCAATTCGGGTTCGGGTCGTTTTCAGTCGGACGCAGATCGGGTTCAGTTACTACAGTAACAGGTCAAATTCGAGTTCGGGTCAACAACAGTCGGTTACAGATCGGGTTCGGGTCAACAAATCTTCGGGTCAAATCAGGTTCTGACTCAAGCAGGTTTCAGTCGGGTTTCCAGGTCGGGTCAGCTTTTTACATCCCTAATCAGCATGCCTAAATGTAATAATCTCACTTCTCAGCTTGGCAGTGAGTTTAGGTGGTTGGAAACGTAGTAAATTTTTTTAGCATAGATATCCCCATGAGGTGATAGAACTAGGTGGCAAAGAACTTAGCCACATTTTTGCTCTATCTCTCAAGGAAAAGGTGAATAATTTTGGCTTCACTATATCTTCCAATACTCTTGGTTGTTGACATAGCTGGCAAACCTAAATGAATTGCTACAAGTGTTACCTCGGATCTCCAGTAGGTGATCCATCAAATTTTACCTCATTCAAAAATATTTGTATCATCACTGGTTTGAGTTCAAAATTCGGTGTATTTACCTCGGGACCAATTAGTCCTGGCATTAAATTGTCTATGTTTGGTGTCGAGTGCTCTCTAATAGGTCTCTCTTCCTCCATATTAACGGCTAGGGCAGTAGGAGCTGGCGGTATTCCATTGTCTTGGTCACCACCTCCATTGCCTTGTTGAGACATCTCTCGAACTTTTTTCTTTAACCTTCGTAGGGTTCTTTCGATTTTCAGATCGTATGGTCAATCTTTCACCACATGGTGGTTTTTGGTCAAACATCGATCAAAACAAATAAATCAAGTAAAACAAAAAACAAGTAAAAATTAAAACAACAGATTATGTCGCAATCCCCGAAAAAAGCGCCAAAAACTTGTCGACTTTGCCAACGATTGGTAAAACATAAAATATTTAGTGTAAAATGCAAAAGAATATTGTCAAGGTGAGTCTTAGGCGTGCAAGTATACACGGTCAACAAGTAATACATCAGGAAGTTGAGTATCAAATCCACAAGGATTTACCAAGAACTTATTTGCTCAATGTTTACTTGTTTGAAAGAATTAAAAGTGTTTGAAATGTTTCGGGTTTCTGATTAAAAAGATGGCAAAAACAGTGTAGTGAAAATGAAAGCAGTCTGGCAACGAAGTGTTCAATTGAATGATGAGCGTTGGCAAGAGATGCTTAGATTTCACGCTACTTATGCCAGCCTTAAATAATGTTTTGCCTTGGTTTATTGATGAGCGGATTAAAGACAATATTACCTCTGTCGATGACAATACCCTAAGTTAACCACAAATAAACTCCTATATGTCTATAGTGAAGTTTTCCATTAATTAACTTAATTAAGTGCCAATCTTTACTCCTAAGGGGTAGACTGACTTTCGAAGTAAGTTCATCTACTTGAACTTCTTCTTTCGAAGCTTCTTGCCTTATTATCTGGCGACTGATCGTTGCCCCTTAAGTCTGTTAAGATATTAAGGTGCAATAAGCATGCAATGCCAACTATCGTATGACAATGAATTTAGAAAAATTATGTACTAGCAGATGGAAAATAATGCCAAGGCATTCTAAATATTAAAAATCAAATATAAAATAAGCGTTAATCGAAAACATCCCCAACCAACTGAAAAGACTTAGTTCATAGTTGGGTGTCTAACCAAAAAACATAATCGTTTAATATCATCATTTTTAAAATAAAAACAAATAAAACTTAGAGAATGGGCAGGAAGGAGATTCGTCAATGCAGCCCTTTCGAATGCTCCAGAGCTCTCAGTCTTTGCTGGTCGAACCACGTCACCTCTCGGTTCACCACGGTGCAGCCTCTCTTCAATTCCCCGTTTTAAGTGCTTGCTCGATCTCTTTAAATAGGTTTGCGTGGGAACCCTAGGATAAGCCTCTGAGTTTAAAATTTAAATGCACAAGGGATAAGACGCGTGATCATCTTATCTAGATTTGAATCCTAGGGCTGACGTGTACAAGGTCCAACAAAAACTTTGACCGGTCATCGGATATCAATTCTTTGCCAGCCGAGCTTGGTATCGTTTGGTCCCTTTGTGCCAACATTGCTTCGGTAATTCCCTGTTTCCTTTCATGTGTTATGTGCTAGCGCTTCTCTGCCAAGCATGCCTGCATGTGTCCTGCATCATAACCAGCAAAATAACCCTTCACACTGGCAATGGAATAACTCCTTAACTCCTTATGTAAATGCATGATTTTATCATCTAAATGTAACTAAATGTACTTAAAGGGCAAGCAAAGGTATTGTAAAAGTACTTTTGAGAAGTTAACAATAATCACAAACTTTAAATATAGATAGTAAAACATACATACATTTTATCAAATGAAAGTGTAAAAAGGAAAATACTTTGATACACAAGATTGTGTAAACTTTAGTTTACACAAGCCTTTCAATTTTAGGATTTAAAGTTTAAGGTTTTAGGTTAGGCTTTAGGGATTTAGTGTGTAGGGTATAGAATTTAAGGTTTATAATTAAAATTTAGAGTTTAAGGTTTAACGTTTAGGTTTTAAGATGCTAGGGTTTGAGATTTATATTTTAAATTTTATAGCAGAGTTATATAAATTTTCTTTACACAACTTGTATCTAAAAAAAATAACCCGTGTAAAAAATAGTATAACCGATCAGTCAATAGCCCTTCTTTTACAAAAGAGTATATTAGCTCTAATCTAAGTGTTTGACTTTAAATCTTAGACATAATATTAACTTTATTGTATGTACTGTTACAAATAGCCAATCGCAAGACTAACTATGCAATCCTTTAAATTAGAATGAATAGCTAGGTTTCATCGACGGTAGCTCAAAAACAAATAAAATTTCACGAACTCATATATTCTCGATGCATCAATTTCAATCTGTGTATTTTTAGTCTTTCTCTTGTAAAATAAAAAACTCTAAGTCCCAAATAATTATCCAAAAACACTTTGATTGCGAAATCTCATTTACTCAAAAGTAAAATTAAGACTCTAACTCTCAAAAATTAATCTTAAAACAATTCGATTACGCTTGTAATAGTGAACTAGGTTGAAAAGAAAAGGTTGCGGGGCTTGAAGAACTCATCGATGAGGCGTATAACAATATTTTTTTTAACAGAAGACTTGAAAATCATTATGAAATAAAAAGTCAAACACATAATTTGACAAAAAAAACTTTAAGCACCTAAATGAAAATAAATATAATTTGAGTACTTATTTTGCGGTTAAACCGCTAATAATTTATGCAATATAATAATCTTTTCAGTTAGAGCAATTTTTTGATTCAAATTAAATATCCTTTAGAATTAATACTTAGTCAACATAACACATTCATGTAATATTACTCTGAAGAATTTGAGAGATTATCTTCACCAATATGATATGTGAAGAATAAAATCTTACTCCAAACATGAAACAAAAGTAGAATTCTACAAAATTTTGAAATATTCTTCAAGACAAAAGATTTTTTTTGAATACCTCAAATAAATCCATCTAAAATTCTCAGTATAGGTAGAAGAAAACACGAAAAAACTTGTCTCCTCAAAAATATTAGAAATGCCAACTCTTTTTCTTCTCATATCTTTGAGTTAAAAATCTAGTCTTGCACTATTTTAACTGCAAAAGCAACCATCTCCTTTTAACTCGCAACGATTGATGTATGCTTGCAGTAGCATTATGTTAAGTAACATTGATTATTTGAGTTGAACTTTAAGGCCTTGAAGCTTTGCAATTTGGTCCTTCAATGACTTACAAGAAAAATTGGAAGATTATCATGACATGCGCTGATTCTTGTATGGATCCATAATAGTAAAGCAACCTGCAAGCAAAGTTGGTTCAAAGTCTATAATTCAGAAGACTAGACTCCTGCAGAAGAAAAAGGATTTGACCAATCAAACCTTTTTGTTTTGTGTGCATATTTTTGGCATTTAAGCCCTCTCCTATGAGATGATTTCAAAATGTCAACGTTTTCAGGAAAAATTAAAACAGCAGTATCGGTAACCAGAAACCCCACTGCAGAAAGTCAGACACCCACAATTGAAGCCCCTCGTGAGCATCTACAGTTGTCAGATGAACTTATGATGCGCCTTTTTACTCATATATTGTACTAGTTCTAGTTCAAGATTAAGGGAGTAAAAATAGGATAAACTACTCCAATGGTTACTTTTGCTTAATAATTATTCACTTTTACTCACCGAATTTAAAAAAGTGTAATTCTGGTCACTTCTATTCTCATTTTATAACGTTTTGGGTACTGGACCATTAAAAGTCGTTAGTTTGATGATGTGACACGCTAGTAAAAGTGGTTAAATTTTAATTTGACTCCTAAACTTTAGATAAAATATTAATTTGACCTATAAACCTTAGATAACTATCCAGTTGACAAAATCATCCTCTCATCTATTTTTTTCACAAATTTCCTATGATTTCTCTCTAAGATTCTTGAATTTTCTCATTGATTTATTACTTTTCAAACATAAATGAACACAAATCTTTATCTAGTTTGAAAAATATTATAAAACAAAACATCCCAAGAAGACTCCCCCAAGTTGTTGATTTCTCATTTTGCTCCAAGAAAGGGTTTTTCTTGATTCAACATTTTGATTTGAGGAAACTTTTTTTTCAAGATAATAAAATAATTTCTTAACTTTTTTCAAGTTATTTAAACTGTAAGAATAAGCTTTCTATCATTATTTTCAAAAATTAATGTCATCTTCAACTGTGAGCTTTCTTATAGAGTATTAATTGTGATTTGGGTCTTAGTACATTTTATGACTAAATGAAACTTATTCTAACTTAGATTCTTGGTATAAAGGAGTTTGTGAATGAAAGAATTGAGAAAGAATAACTATAATGAAATTCTTGAAGAAAATTTTGGTATGCTTTCGAAAATTTCAAACAATAAGGGATTGGATTGGTTAAATAAATATTTTATCTAAAGTTTAGTGGTGAAATTACTATGTTGACTTATGAGGTGTTCGATTCCTTCAACCGATCTTGCTCACCAAGGGGTGGAGAAGTGGAAATTTTGGGTGGATGTGGTGTGGAAGCTAAAAGATAGATGACACAATGATTTTAGAGTGGTTCAACCTTCTAACCAAGGTCTACATCCACTACCTTAGCTTCCCACTAAGGATTTCCAATCAATCCACTATTGACTCGTCTCCCTTTCTAGGCTTAGGAGGAAACTCTTATACACCGATCAAACTTTCTACCCAAAGCCTTGATCAAAGCCTCTTTACAATGAGAAAAGATAAGCAAACTTAAATCTCTCTAATAGGTGATTGTTTGCACAAATAAGCTATCACCAAAAACCTAAAACACTTGAGCAAATTTGACAATTTTGGCTCACTAGTGTTTGTCTTTAAAAAGAAATAACAATTTAAGTACAAAGACAATTCTTGATCATTTGTTGATTAACAATTGAAGCATTTACTAGTACTTGATGTTTGGGGGTCCTTTTTATACTCCTTAAAGAGTTTGTAGCTGTTACTAGCCGTTGGGATGAATTGGAGCCGTTGAGGACTTTATTTCTCTTCATTAATGTTGTTTTGCAGCCTTCCGTATCGATACACATAGACCCGTATCGGTACGACCTTCATCAGAAACTAGTTGTTGGGCTCTTGCCAGCCTAGGCGTATTGATATGGTATGACGTTTAAAAGACCGTTGGGAAATATGACCATTGGGGTTGTTAAGCTGGGATCGGTACGCTGACTAGGCGTATCGATATGATCCCTCGCCATATCGAAACGGCCAAGCCTGTTTCGATACGAGTTTTGGCAGTGACCAAACTGGACAAAAAAGGTATCGATACGGGTTGAACCGTATCGGTACGGACATGTTGAAAACACAAGTTTGGCTGTTTAAAAGCATGAAAAATCATACCAAAAACCTTTTAAAATACCTCAAACATGATTTCAGGTTGTTTGGACTTAAAACCTAGTTTTAAATTCTTTTCAAATTAGTCCAAAACATTTTTCAATTATTATATCAAAACACCAGTTCTACAATCTCCCCCTTTTTGATATAATAAAATCAACTTGAAAAATTGTTTGGGATTCTCCCCCTTTAAGTTTAAAAATGTGAATAAGAGATTAAAGATATGAAATCAAGTAAAGCTCCCCCTTATTCATTTAAACATTCAATTTTTCAAACCATTTCTCCCCTTTTTGTTATATCAAAAAGAATTTAAAACATTAAGTTCAAAATAGCTATAGAGACAAAAAAAATTGATAAAAAAATAAGAATTGGGTTTTAAAATGGCCCCCCTTACTCAAAGCATCATAAAAATGTTAGTCCAACATATATGATCATCTAGTTGAAATAAATGAAAAATGAATCAAATAAAAGCAAAAACAACTAGATTTTTACCAACACTTGAACCCAAGAGATGATGTGAAACCTTCCTTCTTAAAGTGTTCTTCCTTGTGTGCATGGAGCTCCCCCTCAAAGTTTGACTTGTTGATCAGTCTCCATCACACCTAGCAAAAGACAATCAAGTAATTTTTGGTATCCAAATTTCTTTGGATCCATAGACGTTAGTAGCACAAACTTTAGTCCCCTTAGGAATCCATTTTTCAATTTCATCCTTTTTAGTTGAAGTACTAAGTCCTTTTGAGACCCAAACACTTCTAAAACATTTTCCTTTTACAAATCTAGGGGCACTAGATTGTTTTACATAAAAGTTTGATTTTCCAAAATCATTTTTCTTTTATTTTTCCAAAAAAAATCATTTTTTCTTTTGAAGTTCATTGGAAATCAAATTCTTTTCTTTTTGAACTTTAAGAAGCAAATTTTGTAAATCAAAACATTTTTGTTCAAAATCTTTCAATTTTGCTTCAAGTTCAAGATTTGTTTTGGAAAGCAAATCATTTTTAATATTTATTTTTGAAATCAACTTTTTGTTATTGGAAAATGATGCCTTGAATTCCAAAAGCAAATCATCCTAGGCATCTTGCAACTCATCAAATGTATATGAATTTGAAATAGATTAGTTAGAAGTTACCTCCCCCTCATTGAGGGCCATCAAGCATAGGTGGGCTACTTCATCATCGGTGGAGTCTTCATCGCTCCATGTGGCCACATATGCTTGCTTTGAAGATGATCCCTTCTTGTTGGACTTATGGGATTCCTTCATCTTCTTCCTCGATTCATGCTTGGAATTTTCCATTTCGCTCTTCATGAACCGGACAAATTTGTTGAAGAGATAGGCCATCTCTTCATCTTAACTCTCCTCCTCACTAGAATCTATATGATGACAAGTGGAGGATTTGAGAGCAATGTCATTTGTGTTGATGCCAAGCCCTTTAATCTTCTTCTCTCCCATAGCTCTAATTTCTTCCATCTTCTTCCCATCTTCTTTATTCTTCTTCATGATTTGATGAGTAAGGAGTGACCCCATGAGTTCATCAAGATTCAAGGTCTTCAAATTCTTGGCTTCGATGATGGCGGTCCTCTTTGAGTCTCATGACTCGAGAAGTGAGTAGATGAGCTTTCGGACAAGCTTTTCCTCTGGGATGACTTCTCTATATCCTTTGAGATCATTGGTGAAAGTGGAGAACCTATCAAACATCTTCTCGATGTTCTCTTCCGGATCCATTTTGAAGTTCTCATACTCTAAGGTGAGGAGCCCAATCTTGGTCTCCTTAACTTCATAGGTTCCCTCGTATGTGACTTCAAGCTTGTTCCATACCTCATTGGCACTCTCACAAGAAGACATCTTCACATAGATGGTTGGGCCAAATGCACAAAAGAGGATGTGCAAGGCTTTGCAATTTAGCTTCATCTTCTTGCGATTGTCGGCACTCCACTACGCTTTGCTTCGTCGAGGCACGAACGGACCATCTTCAACTATGTCCCATAGCTTGTAGTCTCTTGACTTAATGAAAAACTTCATCTTTGTCTTCCAATGGGCATAGTGAGTTCCGTCGAAGAAGGGCGGTTTGTCGATGGATTGCGCCATTGAGCCGGTTGTGTGAAATGATGATCGAGCTTGTTGGATTTTCTCAATAGGATGTTAATCCTCTTCAATTGAGCCAAGCTCTAATACCAATTGTTGAGTTATGAGGTGCTCGATTCCTTCAACCGATCTTGCTCACCAAGTGTCGGAGAAATGGAAATTTTGGGTGGATGTGGTGTGGAAGCTAAAAGATAGATGACACAATGATTTTAGAGTGGTTCAACTTTCTAACCAAGGTCTACATCCACTACCTTAGCTTCACACTAAAGATTTCCAATCAATCCACTATCGATCCATCCCCTTTTCTAGGCTTAGGAGGAAACCCTTATACACCGATCAAGCTTTCTACCCAAAGTCTTGATCTAACCCTCTTTACAAAAAGAAAAGATAAGCAAACTTAAATCCCTCTAAAAGGTGATTGTTTGCACAAATAAGCTTTCACCCAAAACCTAAAACACTTGAGCAAATTTGACAATTTTGGCTCACTAGTGTTTGTCTATATAAAGAAATAACAATTTAAGTACAAAGACAATTCTTGATCATTTATTGATTAACAATTGAAGCATTTACCATTACTTGATGCTTGGAGGTCCCTTTTATACTCCTTAAAGAGTTTGTAGCCGTTACTAGCCATTGGGGATGAATTGGAGCCGTTGAGGACTTTATTTCCCTTCATTAATGATGTTCTGTAGCCTTCTGTATCGATACGCATGGACCCGTATCGGTACAACCTTCATCAGAAACTAGCCGTTGGGCTCTTGCCAGCCTAGGCGTATCGATACGCTTGAGGGCGTATCAGTACAATATGACGTTTAAAAGACCGTTGGGGTTGTTAAACTGGGATCGGTACGCTGACTAGGTGTATCGATACGATCACTCACCGTATCGAAACATGCTTGGCTGTTTCGATACGGGTTTTGGCAGTGACCAAACTGGGCAAAAAAGGTATCGATACGGGTTGGACCGTATCAGTACGAACATATTGAAAACACAAGTTTGGCTGTTTAAAAGCATGAAAAATCTTGCCAAAAACCTTTTAAAATACCTCAATCATAATTTCAAGTTGTTTGGACTTAAAACCAAGTTTTAAATTCTTTTCAAATTAGTCCAAAACATTTTTCAATTATTATATCAAAACACTAGTTCTACATAATATTTTATATGAATTTAAGGGGTTAAATTAAAATTCAACTCCTTTTACTAATATGTCATGATATCAAACTAACAACACTTAACGTCTCAGTGACCAAAACGTTATAAATAAAAATAAATTATTTTAAGTTAAGATAATAAGTGAAAATAAAAGAGATATAAGTTTAAGTCATTTTTTATTTTATTTATTTACCTTGAATAGTCTAAAAGTGATTACAAGGTGGTATATGTTTATATAAATTCTTAATCATGTGACAATGGTCACACACAATGCAAACAAAGCAATTGAACTCGAGTTTCTTAAGATGAATATCATCCGCTTTTCTACTGATACCATCGTTGGGTTTTTAAGTCATTTTTTATTTGTATAAAGCATGAATAGATACAAAATGACTTTTTTTCTTTCTACTTTTCCATCTATGTTTTTATTTTTTATTTTTTATTCTATCGAGCAAAGTATAAAATATATGTTTAGAACTATATATAAAATCTACATTACCAACATTCAAAGTAAACCAAATAGCATTTTTTATTAACGTTTTTTTACAGAGTAAGCCATTCTCAATCCAAAAGAGAAAATCAATAACATATGTATGTATTTTGAATGATATTGAACATTTACTGCTTACTCCAATTTCCTCTTCGTAGTGAATGTCTAGTAAAAACATAATTGCGTTTTTGTATCGGCTTAATTTATTTAATTCATATAGAGAGTTAGATTCTCTTACACTATGTAAAAGTTGAAAGTTTTACATCTTTCTTAGACCGTTGGATGAAAGTAAATGGATGAATGAGATCAACAATAGAAAATGCGAAGATTATCACTTGAAAAAAATAAGAAAATAATCTTAGTCATTTATTACCATAATCTAATAGTCCAAAAAAAAGTATAAAAATAATTGAGTTTTACACAGTGTAACACACACACACATATTGAGTTTTATAATGTGTAATTGGATCATATCTCATATATATATATATTGACAAATTCTAAATCTAATCCTAATTCTACTTAAATGGAGGGAAATGAGACTATCAAATATTGTTGTTCACTCCTATGGTCAATGTTGGATTTGAAGTAGATACATACTTTCACACCTTTAGTAAGAAAAATATTTTATAATCTCTTACGAATTATGAAATTTTAAATTAGTACAATGAAAAATTATACTTTACCCCTCAAAGTTTGTGGTTTTGTTCTGACCCATAAATATTTTTTAAATTCATCTCTACATATTATGACAGTTTAATGTATGTTATATATATATATATATATATATATATATATATATATATATATATATATATATATATATATATATATATATATATATATATATATATATATATAGCATTATGTATTGATACTTGTCAATTGGAAAATTCGGATTGATTTTAGATCAAATCAGTTTAACAGGTTTTAAAAATTTTAAGATTGTAAATTTATATTCAGATTAATTTTAAGGTTTAGTTATTTTCAATTCATCCCAATTCGAGTTCAGATTGAATTTTGGAATTTCAGTTAAAACTAATAGATCAAAAGTATATCAAATATCCATCAAATTATACTAAAAATTTAGGGGTGCAAAATTATAAAATTTTAGGAGATACAAAATTATATATTCAGTAAAAAAATACAAAAGATATATCTAAATTATAGGAGATTTAAAATTTTTAGATGGTGCGAGTGTCTCAGCTTCCCTCGATTCATCCGTGATTATCTGTATTTGATTTATCCCACCGAACCAATAGTTCCTATATCTTACTGTGGCCTTTTTCTCGGACACACTGCACATGACATCCATAAATTTCTCTTCTTCTCATCCAACTAACTCTCTGATGCCAATTTCAAAGAATTTGCATGCTCGAGATTGTGAGAGTGATGTCTCGTTTTCATTTACCAACCTCTTTATTACCCTCAACTGTCCCCCACCTTTCAATCTCTTATATATATACGGCAATTCCATGTAAGCTTGCTAACTCAAGTGAACAACCATTTCATAATATCTAGAAATGGGTAGGTCATGTGCATTTTTTGTAGTATTTGTTTTGGTAGCTATGCATGCAAGTCATGCACGTATAGTGCCTGGCGATGATGGCCTCGTTCGCCAGCAAACAATGATGTCTGATAGCGCAAAGGAGCAAGCCAATGCAACAAAGGAAGATTCACCAAAGGCTAACGGCATTGATGAGGAGAAGAACTTTATTTACGGTGGTGTTGGCGGCTATGCAGGCGTGGTTGGCGGTCTGCCTTTGCTTGGTGGCCTTGGTGGTGCCGCTGGAATAGGTGGTCTAGGTGGGATGGGAGGATTAGGTGGTTTAGGTGGTGGAGCAGGAGGTGCTGATGGAGATGGACTTGGTGGCCCAACTAGCAGTGGCGTTCTTCCGCATCCTTAATGTTATTGTTAAGTAGAATGTTTTTATTTTTCTGATGTCTAAATTTATCTGGTATTTGCATTGTGTTCCATTAATTAGGCATTTAGGTTTTCCAGGTTGCTGATGTTAGATACAGTTAGAGGTTGATGTCCTTTGTCTAGTGTAATTTGTAGAGGTTTCTTTGGGGTCTTTCTTGTTGCATTATCGTTTATCCTAGAAAGTTTCTTCATGCTCTTTCGTCAACGCATGCTATGTAATTGTATCGCTTTCTGCACGAGCTTCGCATTTTCCCATACTTTCCTTTTTAAAATTATTAGTTCATATCTTAAAATATATTTATATCTATATCTAGTTATTCTGTTATTAAGTTACATGGATCTAAGGGGAGAGTATAAAGAAATGTGTGCTAATTTACGGCTAATAAACGAAAGGTTGTTAGAACCGTTCGATGAATATTTTATTTAAAAATTTTAATTTTGATTATTGAATTAAAAATATTATGTAACCAAGACTTGATTGTTGCCCTAAAGTATCGATATTTATTGACTAGTATTAAAACTTGTGGTGACATAGTGAATAAATATCGAAACTTACTTGAGAGTATCAAAACTTGGCGTAGAATATGTTGGGACATTTGCAACCTAAAATTTTTGCAAACTTTATAATATTTTAGGTTCAACGAGTAACATTTTAGGTTAAAGATAGGTCTTGAAAAGTACTTATGAGTATCGATACTCGTCATGATTATACCTCGAAACCTCATTTGTTTCATAATATTTTGGGTTTGCTGCTGAAATTGTCTCGAATCCTCACTCAAGTACTTTCATATCTTCATTTCGAACAAAGCGAAGGCAGTCTTGACAATAATCAAGACATTTACATTCTCAATTTTTCCATTTCCAACAAAGCGAAAGTAACAATCAAAATCCTAAATTTTTATTTTTGCAAAAATACTTAAAATTCTAGCCTAGGACATTACTATTCAATGAATTATGAATAGTAATATACATTACATATACAGGGACGGACCTATGATTTTATGTTAGGGGGCGAACTTTTATATAAACTACGGTGACACAAGTCAATGCAAAATAACAATCATAATTATAATTCTTCTCCTCGGCTTATCTCAAATAAAATTTAAGGGGGTGCAAAATTAGATATTGACAACAAAATATAAAAAAATACCTATACTATAAAGTAATTTAAAATTTTTAGGGGGCGGCTGCCCAGCACCCCTCGTTCTATCCATGTACATATATACTAAAAGAGTTGTAGCAAAATATTAAATTATTACTCATTTACATTGAACATTATAACAATATCTATTAAAAGAGAAATAATAACATATAATAAATGCAAGAGATCAATTAAAAAGAATTAATGTAATACTTACATGTTTGCATCTCTCAGGGGTCACTTAAAATACATTTTGTATTAGGATATATAAGTTATTATATGTTGTTTTCTTCATACATCTACTTTTAAATTAAAATTAATCGAGAGATTATTGACTTATAATAAATGCATCTAAAGAGAGTAAAATATTTAGGATTGTGATATTTTAATTTTAAAGTTTCAACTAGAGAAAAACCTTATTAAAAATATAAAAATTTAAAAACTAAAAATAAGAATCCGGGTCGCATAGCCGTTCAATCCCAAAATTGCGGTTCGGGCCTACCCGTGAACCCTTGAAATTTAGCAAGTGGAGTATCTAACCTGATTTTTTTTAAAAAAAAAAATACAAAATAATACATAATTTTTTTATCGGATCATTGGATCATGTATTTTGGGTAACAAATTTCACTAGACCTTAGGCGTTAACAATACGGATCACATGCACATTGACAATTGGGGAGGTTTAGTTACGGTCCAGCTACATGGAAACTACAACGATTGATTCTCCTTCCCAATTATTTTTCAGAGTTCATGGTGCCTGGGCAAGCTCATTGGGATGTTGATAAAGTCAAGCGAACATTTCTCGCCACTAATGCAACAACATCCTCTCGGTTCCTATAGCTCGTGATTGTCAAGACACCATTATATGGGGACAGCACGACTCAGGTACGTACACGGTTAAGTCCGGTTACCTATACTTCTAATGACATCTTCCTCCTGTTTGCAGGCCTTCCCGAATTTGGAAAGCCCTCTCCAAACTCTAAGTTTTTTCCAAAGTTAAGACTTTTGGCTGGCGTCCCAAACATGAAGCCCTACCTACGAGGAATAAGATCCTTGCTGCAGGTATTGGCCCTGTGAGCTATCCTTTCTGCTAAACAAGCCCAAAAGCTGCACTACATGCTTTACGTGAATGCAATAACTCAAAGAAAGCTTTGGGCATGGTGGACATTCCCACCTATGTAGCCTTAAGCTCGATAGACTATGCTCTTGATTGGTTTGAAAAAATAATTGTCACCCTTTGTAACACCCAGGTTTGGGGGTCGGGTGAAATTAAAATAATAAAATAATATTTTAGGCCTCGTGTTTTCAAAACAAATAAATTTTGTTTGACTTATTTTAAACCAAGCCCAAATAGCCATGGATATCCTCCTTTTGTAAATACCTTATTTGATTAAGGGTAAAATAGTCTTTGGCTTTTAAATTTAAAACAAACATTAAAAATAACTTTTTGGCTCATCTTCTTCCCCACCCATTTTCCATTTCCACGACAAAAACTCCCCTTCCCCTTGAGTTACTATTCCATCACCATTCTTCCTCATCTTTGGTGATTTTTGAAAGGTAAACCCATATTTGACTTGTCCTCACTTTCGTCTACATGTTGGTACCCATAGATTTCATTAAAACCCATGGTTTTGTATTTTGGTGTTTTGAAGTTTTGGATTAAAAATGTCATCTTTGTTAGCTTTAACTCATGTTTTTGATTTGTTGAGGTTATATAAGTTATTTGCTATCTAAAAGGTCCAACATATGTAATTTTACAAGGTTTCATAATGATTCCCAAAATTGGGTTTTAGAGAGGTTTTAGGTTGGTTTTTGGGGCTATTTTGGGTGAAGTCTTGATGGTTGATGGTTGTATGATGGTTGAGGGTTGTTTTGGAAGCTTTTAGGTGTATTAAAAGTATTGAAATCATTGGTTTTAGGCTGTGCATAAGGGCTGCTCGAAAATGGCATTTTTGGGGTTGTCTTTAGCTTGAAATCATGTGATTTGTGCTTGGTTTGTGTCCCGGGTTTGCTACAGTGTTTGTGGACTGAAATATGGTTATTTTGATTGTGTTGAATTGTTTAGAGACAAGGAATTGTGTTGGTGAAGCCTCGGGAACGAATCCGGAACCGTTGGGAGCTTAATCGGCTAGAGTTGTTGAGCTTGGATTAGTCGGTGAGTGGTTAATGATTTCAACTTGGTTTAAATTGGTTTTCGAACGTTGGTTCAAGCATGTGAACCTAGGTTGGGCTTGGTAAACTCACCTAGAGTTGAGATTAGAGTGATAGCCTGATCTCAAGCTTAGTTTAGGAGACCTTTGGTTGAACTTCTAAATGCTTGTTATGCCTCATGTTTTAATTGTGATTATTGTGGTTATGTATATTGTGTTATACATGTGTATTGAGGCTTGATATTTGATGCATTGTTAAATGCATGTGGTTATGGAATGTGGTTGTGCATGATGGTAAATCATGGTGAGTACGTGCTAAGCACGGAAGTTGGTATGAAATGATGTTGTGAAAGGTTATGAAATGTATTAGTATTGACACTAGTATGCTTGGGTACAATGATCGATCATTAGGATGTTTAGTGTGCAAACGAGAGTCGAAATGCACGCGTGGTCTTGGTGAAGGTAGTCATCAAGATGGAGTATGGGTTCGCCCGGAAATCTTCATATATATCTTAGTCGGTGATGAGTGGAATCCCCTCCGCGTGAAACGGTGATGAGTGTAATCCCACCGTAAGGTAATGGTTGTGTTGTTGGATGTGAGTTCCAACGGTTATCCGCGTATTCAGGTCATATCTAGGTGCCAATACGGTTTGTGGAATATGTTTGCTCATACATTGATATATGTGTTCCATATGTTGTGTTTATGGGCTTGTTGAGCATGGCATAATATTGAGTTTATGTTCATGCATCATATGTATTTGACTCTTGTGGTTTCAAAGGTAAGAACTCATGCATTCTACCTTGTTTGTGTTGCTCGTGCTTGGACCCTGCATTGTCGAGGTTTGTTTTATGAGCTTACCCTCACTAAGCTTTATGTTTACGCTCTCTTTTGTTCGACAATGCAGATCATTAGTTCGTGGTTTTCTTGTGCAAGGAGAGGGCCTCCAAATGTGCTATTTGAGCTTTTGATATCATCAAGTATGAATTTCTATGTTAATCATGTTATAGACCAGCAATGGGTTTTGTGTGTTTGGATTTATGTTGTTGTTGGTGTTAGGAGCATGTTAGACTCCTTGTTGATGTTATGGTATGGCTTGTGGATGCCTTGTATTGAATTGTAAACCATGCTTTATCACTTATCTTGAATGCTATGTGTATGTTGGCTTTAAGGCATGAAACCTTAAGATGCAATATATGTCTCTTTTGTGGTGAATGCTTGACCCTTTGAACGTATGACCTTTACATGTATGTGATGTGTTTTGAGTGTTTTTATAATAGGGTGTATGCCTCTAGAGTCTATGAGTGCTTGACGTGTTTGCTTCTTGAAGTCGTTGAGGGCGTTTGGGATCGTTTAGAGATGTTTAAATATGATTTTGGAAACTCATAGACTGTAGGTGTTTCGAAACGAGTTGTGCTGTTTCGGAACGAGTGTGGTTCTAGGGCCACCCGTATCGGAACGCGTTCCTGTACGATTTGGCTACTGTGAGCCCCTGTTCTGATACGAGTCTCGAAACACTTTGGCCACTGTGAACGCCTGTTCCAGAACGAGTTTCGGAACGTCTAGGCGAAATGGGTCCTTGTTCTAAAACGAGGTGGATGAGTTTCGGTACGGGTGCCTGGCTTTTCAAACTGGAGCCCGTGTTTCGAAAGGAGCAATGTCTGTTTCGAAACACAGGCCTGAAAATGGGCTTTTGACATCTCTAAAGGGTCTCTAGGGTTGGGCTTAGGCCCTGTTTGCTGTTAGGCTTTTCGTGAGCCTTGTCTTCCGCTGTTGCTTCACACATAGGTTAATTAATGTATCTAGAAAAGATAATAATAAATGAAAAAGTTTTCTCGGGTTGTTAACCGAAGTGAAGCCTTAACGGGTTTCACCTCGGTTATCCCCGTGTAGCCCACTCGGACCGGTCAGTCGCACGGACCGAGACGAGGAAGTTACACTTGTTGGTATCAGAGCCTGAGATTTCCGAGACCTTGGGCAGGTAAGTGAGGTAAGTTAAATTTTTATATTGCAATTGCACGGTGTTTGCTTGCCATGTAAGTATGTTTGCTTGCTTATCAAGTATGCTTTGATGTATGCTTGTTTGTTCGTGTATGTATGTTGTTTGAAGCATGTTGAGTAGAGTCTCATTGCTTCTATTACATCGAAAAAGGATTTTTTAAGTGAGGGAAACATACTTGAGCCACTTGGACCCTTGCCCTTGCAAACCCAAGTTTTGTATGTTGTTGTTGTAGTTGTTATCGGTGAGCGGTTATGTCGAGGCCTAGAGGTAGACCGAGGTTGGTTCATTAGGAACCCCGTGTTGCGGCTCCTGTTAATGAGCCGGTGGTTGGAGTAGAGGCTCCTGTGGAAGAGCCTCCTGTTGGAGTCGGAGCTCCTCCACCACCACCACCTCCTCAGCCTGAAGTGGGAGGCGAGGCTGGAGCTGAGGGAGCGGGACCTCAGGTTGGTCAGGGTGGCCAAGGTCCTGTGGGGATAGATATGGCTCCGCTAGTTCTAGCTATAGCGAGAGCGTTTCAGGCTGTAGTTGCCGGAGCTCAGGCTGCAGCTCAGCCGAGAGGTGATGATGCTAGCTTACCATTAGAGAGGCTTCGTAGCCTAGGGGCAGAAGAGTTCAGAGGATCTACACCTGAGAGATCTGAGTTGTGGCTAGAGAAGACAATACGTATTCTAGCTCAGATGGGATGTGTTGGAGCTCACAAGTTAGGCTGTGTGGTTTCTTTGCTTTAGGGTGATGCCTACACCTGGTGGGTCACCATTACTTCCGGTGTGCCTGAGGCCGAGATCAGTTAGAACTTTTTTGAGACTGCTTTCCGAAAAAGGTATTTGGGCTCGAGATATCTGGATGCGAAGAAGCGCGAGTTCATGGCTCTTGTTCAGGGAGACACTTCAGTGACAAATTATGAGATTCGCTTTGCCGACTGAGTCAGTATGCTCCAGAGTTGGTTCCTACTGAGAGGGACCGTTGTAATCGGTTCAGATATGTACTTCATGAGGAACTCAAGAGGTACACCTTGGCTTCAGATTATTCTGATTTTGATGTCTTGGTCGCTAGGGCCAAGGACATCGAGCATAGCTTGGGGCTGACCAAGCGTTCAGAAGGATCCAGTTCAGGGAAGAGGCACAACAACTTTGATCGTGGTGATGCCAAGAGGCATCGGGGCAGTGGACATCAATTTGACCATAGGCGTGGCGGTGGCCACCATGGTAGAGGCCATCAGAGCCATAGAGCTGGAGGGTGTTTTCCCGAGTGCACTCGTTGTGGGAGACAACATTCAGGAGAGTGTTGGGTTAATTTTCATGCTTGCTGGAACTGTGGATCGAGAGACCACTTTAAAAGAGTGTGTCCGCATCAGGCGGCAGAAGCACCAATTCAAGCTCAGGCTCATGCGAGAGCGATTGACTATCAGAGAGGCCGTGGGCGCGGTCGTGGTTACTTCTAGCCGAGGGCTGATGCACCTAGGATAGAGGCACCGATGAATCTTGCTCATGTTGTGCCAGTACAGCTAGAGGTCGGTGGACCAGCTAGAGTCTACGCACAGAGAGAGGCAGGGAATGAAAAAGATGTGATAACAGGTAATTTTGAGTTACAGTCCATGTCTTTGCTTTCCTTAGTTGATTCGGGTTCCACACATTCTTACATTTTGAGTGAGCATGCAAAGAAGTTAGAAATCCCTGTTGAGATCTTATATGTAGGGATGCATGTGACTAGTTCCTTTGGTGAGACAGTTGTAGTTAGACGAATGTATATGAGGTGTCCGTTGAAAATTCAGGGTCATGTGTTTCCGGTTGATATGATGGAGCTTCCGTTCTACGGTTTTGATATTATTTTGGGTATGGATTGGTTGGTAGAGCACGGAGCTACTGTAGATTTTGAGACAACGAGAATTTTGTTGAAGCTTTTTGATGACTATGAGGTAGTGGTAGTAGGCGAGAATGTTAAGTTATTGTCGAATGTTGTGTCAGCTTTAGAAGCTCATAGGTTGATGGATTCTGGTTGTGGGGATTATTTAGCGTATGTGATGAATCCAAATATGAGCGAGGTTAGATCGAAAGATATCAAAACAGTTTGTGATTTTCCGGATGTGTTTCCAGAGAAGTTACCAGGTTTGCCTCCTGACAGAGATGTAGAGTTTGACACTGAGACTGTTTCAGGGTCTACTCCAGTTTTTATTGCTCCGTACCGTATGGCTCCGAAAGAGTTGAAAAGTCAGCTTAAGAAGTTGTTAGACCGTGGTTTTATTAGGCCTAGTAGTTCGCCTTGGGGGTGCTCCCGTGTTGTTTGTGAAGAAGAAGGATGGCAGTATGAGGATGTGTATCGACTACAGGCAGTTGAACCAGTTGACAGTAAAGAACAAGTATTTGTTGCCTCGTATAGATGACTTGTTTGATCAGTTGAGGGGTGCCTTAGTATTTTTGAAGATAGATTTGAGATCAGGGTACTATCAGTTGAAGGTGAAAGAATGTGATGTTCCGAAGACAGCTTTTAGGACTAGATATGGTCATTATGAGTTCCTTGTGATGCCGTTTGGGCTCATGAATGCACCAGCAGCTTTCATGGATATGATGAACAAAGTTTTCCGAGACTATCTAGACCGATTTGTAGTCGTTTTCATAGATGACATCCTTGTGTACTCGAGATCAGAAGAAGAGCATGATGAGCATTTGAGACTTGTCTTACAGAGATTGATAAGTAATCAGTTGTATGCTAAGCTTAGTAAATGTGAGTTCTGGATTTAAGAGGTTGTGTTTCTTGGCCATGTGGTATCAGCTGAAGGTATCTGCATTGATCCGATGAAGATTGAAGCTATTGTTGAGTGGAAACAACCTAAGTTAGTGACAGAGATTAGGAGTTTCCTAGGACTAGCTGGTTACTATAGGAGGTTCGTTGATGGGTTCTCTAGAGTAACTACTCCGTTGACTAAATTGTTGCAAAAAGGAGTGAACTTTGAGTGGTCAGATGCGAGACATAAGGCTTTTGAAAAATTGAAAGAATCTTTGACGAATGCTCTAGTGTTAGTACAACCAGTTTCAAGGAAAAAGTTCATGATCTATAGCGATGCTTCATACATATGTTTAGGTTGTGTTCTGATGCAAGAAAGAAGAGTTGTTGCCTATGCTTCGAAACAGTTGAAGGTGCATGAGAAGAACTACCCTACGTACGACATTGAGTTAGCCGCAGTTGTGTTTGCGTTGAAGATTTGGCGTCACTACTTGTATGGTGAGAAGTGCACGGTTTACATTGACCATAAAAGCTTGAAGTATTTGATGACTCATAGAGAGTTGAACTTGAGACAGAGAAGATGGCTTGAGCTGTTGAAAGACTATGACTTGAATATCGAGTACCATTCGGGTAAGGCAAATGTAGTAGCCGATGCATTGAGCAGAAAAGTTGTAGTCGAGTTGTGAGCTATGTTTTCTAGACTGAGTGTATATGATGTTGGTGGTTTGATCACCGAGTTGCAAGTGAAGCCATCGTTGATTCAGATGATCCGAGAGAAATAGTTGCAAGATGTATCTTTAGCTTCACATGTTCAGGACATTGTAGAAGGTAGACCGACATAGTACAGTTTCAGTGATGAGAATGTGTTGTGTTTCAGAGACAGAGTGGTTGTACCTCAAGATGTTGAGTTGAGACGTATGATTCTAAGCGAAACACATTCGAGTTATTTTTCTATGCATCCGGGTAGTACTAAGATGTACCGAGATTTGAAGAATGATTATTTATGGGTTAGTTTGAAGAAGGATGTAGCCGAATATATGAGCCGTTGCATGGTTTGTTAGAGAGTGAAGGCAGAACATCAGGTTCCTTCAGGTTTGTTACAACCTTTGAAGATTCCGAAATGGAAATGGGAGAGAATCACTATGGACTTTGTGTCAGGGTTACCGTTGTCTCCTTCAAAGAAGAATTCTGTTTGGGTGATAGTTGATAGATTCACTAAGTGTGCTCACTTATTAGCAGTGAACACTACAGATTCTTTAGACAAGTTGGCAAATTTGTACATCCACGAGATTGTGAGGTTGCATGGAGTTCCGAAGTCTATTGTATCAGACAGATATCTGAGATTCACAACGAGGTTCTGGGGTTGTTTGAATAGTGCCCTAGGTAGACGTTTGCATTTTAGTACTTCTTATCATCTACAGTTAGATGGACTGTCAGAGCGAGTGATACAGATCTTAGAGGATATGCTTCGTTGTTGTGTGATTGACTTCCAGGGTTCTTGGGAGAAGCATTTACCCCTAGTCGAGTTTGCTTACAACAACAGTTACCAGGCTAGTATACAGATGGCTCCTTATGAGGCTTTGTATGGTAGACGATGTAGGACTCCGATTTGTTGGGCTGAAACGGGTCAGAAATTGTTACCTATGCAGGATTTGCTTAAGGGGACTACCGAAAAAGTGAAGTTGATTTGTGACCGTTTGAAAGTAGCTTCCGATCGTCAAAAATCTTATGCTGATTTGAAGAGAAAAGAGATGAGTTTTCAGTGGGTGAGACAATGTTTCTGAAAGTATCTCAGGGGAAGAAGGTAATGAGATTTGGCCGGAAAGGCAAGTTGAGTTTGAGGTTTATTGGTCCGTTTGAGATAGTTGAGCGGATTGAGCCAGTAGCTTACCGTTTGAGATTGCCTTCAAAGTTAGAGAAGAACCATGATGTTTTTTCATGTGTCGATGCTTAGGAGATATAGATCAGATCCGTCTCATGTTATGCCCGTCGAGGAGATAGAACTGAATCCGGATTTGTCTTACAATGAAGAACCGGTTGAAATACTTGCTTCTGATAGCAAGGTGTTGCGTGGTAAGACCATAGAGTTGTTCAAACTGTTGTGGAGACATAGAGGCATGGAAGAGGCCACGTGGGAGAGGAAAGCTGATATGCTTGAGCAGTTTCCGTACTTGTTTTCGTCAAGTAATTTTAGGGACGAAATTCCTTAAGTGGAGGAGAGTTGTAACACCCGGGTTTGGGG
Organism: Hibiscus tridactylites; assembly: GCA_958450335.1. Classification (NCBI taxonomy): domain Eukaryota; kingdom Viridiplantae; phylum Streptophyta; class Magnoliopsida; order Malvales; family Malvaceae; genus Hibiscus; species Hibiscus tridactylites. The sequence goes on along the minus strand of OY288269.1, from coordinate 26,589,451 downwards.
GTCGGGTGAAATTAAAATAATAAAATAATATTTTGGGCCTCGTGTATTCAAAACAAATAAATTATGTTGGACTTATTTTAAACCAAGCCCAAATAGCCATGGATATCCTCCTTTTGTAAATACCTTATTTCATTAAGGGTAAAATAGTCTTTGGCTTTTAAATTTAAAACAAACATTAAAAATAACTTTTTGGCTCATCTTCTTCCCCACCCAGTTTCCATTTCCACGACAAAAACTCCCCTTCCCCTTGAGTTAATATTCCATCACCATTTTTCCTCATCTTTGGTGATTTTTGAAAGGTAAACCCATATTTGACTTGTCCTCACTTTCCTGTACATGTTGGTACCCTTAGATTTCATTAAAACTCATGGTTTTGTATTTTGGTGTTTTGAAGTTTTGGATTAAAAATGTCATATTTGTTAGCTTTAACTCATGTTTTTGATTTGTTGAGGTTATATAAGTTATTTGCTATCTAAAAGGTCCAACGTATGTAATTTTTACAAGGTTTTATAATGATTCCCGAAATTAGGTTTTAGAGAGGTTTTAGATGGGTTTTAGGTTGGTTTTTGGGGCTGTTTTGGGTGAAGTCTTGATGGCTGATGGTTGTATGATGGTTGGGGGGTTGTTTTAGAAGCTTTTAGGTGTATTAAAAGTATTGGAATCAATGGTTTTAGGCTGTGCATAATGGCTGCTCGAAAATGGCATTAGGTTGAAATCATGTGATTTGTGCTTGGTTTGTGTCCCGGGTTTGCTACAGTGTTAGTGGACTGAAATATGATTATTTTGATTGTGTTGAATTGTTTAGAGACAAGTAATTGTGTTGGTGAAGCCTCGGGAACGAATCCGGAACTATTGGGAGCTTAATCGGCTAGAGTTGTTGAGCTTGGATTAGTCGGTGAGTGGTTAATGATTTCAACTTGGTTTAAATTGGTTTTCAAACCTTGGTTCAAGCATGTGGACCTAGGTTGGGCTTGGTAAACCCACCTAGAGTTGAGATTAGAGTGGTAGCCTAATCTCAAGCTTAGTTTAGGAGACCTTTGGTTTAACTTCTAAATGCTTGTTATGCCTCATGTTTTAATTGTGATTATTGTGGTTACGTATATTGTGTTATACACGTGTATTGAGGCTTGATATTTGATGCATTGTTAAATGCATGTGGTTATGGAATGTGGTTGTGCATTATGGTAAATCATGGTGAGTACGTGCTAAGCACGGAAGTTGGTATGAAATGGTGTTGTGAAAGGTTATAAAATGTATTAGTATTGGCACTAGTATGCTTGGGGTACAATGATAGATCATTAGGATGTTTAGTGTGCACACGAGAGTCGAAATGCGCGCGTAGTCTTGGTGATGGTAGTCATCAAGATGAAGTACTGGTTCACCTGGAAATCTTCATATATATGTTAGTCGGTGATGAGTGGAATCACATCGACGGGGCGTGAGGTTGAGTGGAATCCCCTCCGTGTGAAACCGTGATGAGTGTAATCCCACCGTAAGGTAATGGTTGTGTTGTTGGATGTGAGTTCCAACGGTTATTCGCGTATTTGGGTCATAGCTAGGTGCCAATACAGTTTGTGGAATGTGTTTGATAATACATTGATATATGTGTTCCATATGTTGTGTTTATGGGCTTGTTGAGCATGGCATAATATTGAGTTTATGTTCATGCATCATATGTATTTGACTCTTGTGGTTTTAAAGGTAAGAACTCATGCATTCAACCTTGGTTGTGTTGCTAGTGCTTGGACCCTGCATTGTCGAGGTTTGTTTTCTGAGCTTACCCTCACTAAGCTTTATGCTTACCCTCTCTTTTGTTCGACAATACAGATCCTTAGTTCGTGGGTTGCTTGTGCAAGGAGAGGGCCTTCAAGTGTGCTATTTGAGCTTTTGATATCATCAAGTATGAATTTCTATGTTAATGATGTAATAGACAAGCAATGAGTTTTATGTGTTTGGATTTATGTTGTTGTTGGTGTTAGGAGCATGTTAGACTCCTTGTTGATGTTATGGTATGGCTTGTGGATGCCTCGTATTGAATTGTAAACCATGCTTTATCTCTTATCTTGAATGCTATGTGTATGTTGGCTTTAAGGCATGAAACCTTAAGATGCAATATATGTCTCTTTTGTGGTGAATGCTTGACCCTTTGAACGTATGACCTTTACATGTATGTGATGTGTTTTGAGGGTGTTTATAATAAGGTATATGCCTCTAGAGTCTATGGGTGCTTGATGTGTTTGCTTCTTGAAGTCGTTGAGGGCGTTTGGGATCGTTATTGAGATGTTTAAATCTGATTTTGGAAACTCACAGACTGCAGGTGTTTCGAAACGGGTTGTGCTGTTTCGGAACGGGTGTGGTTCCAGGGCCACCCGTATCGGAACACGTTCCGGTACGGTTTGGCTACTATAAGCCCCTGTTCTGATACGAGTCTCGAAACACTTTGGCCATTGTGAACGCCTGCTCCGGAACGAGTTTCGAAAAGTCTAGGCAAAATGGGACCCTATTTCGAAATGGGGGGGATGTGTTTCGGTACGGGTGCCTGGCTTTTCAAACTGGAGCCCGTGTTTCGAAACGGGCAATGTCTATTTCGAAACACATGCCTGAAAATGGGCTTTTGACATCTCTAAAGGGTCTCTAGGGTTGGGCTTAGGCCCTATTTGCTGTTAGGCTTCTCGTGAGCCTTGTCTTCCGCTGTCGCTTCACACATAGGTTAATTAATGCATCTAGACAAGATAATAATAAATGAAAACGTTTTCTCGGGTTGTTAACCGAAGTGAAGCCTTAACGAGTTTCGCCTCGGTTATCCCCGTGTAGCCCACTCGGACCGGTCAGTCGCCCGGACCGGGACGAGGGGGTTACACCCTTGACCATGAGTCCTTTGCTCGACTGTTGGTGGTCTTTTGGAATCTCTAGAATCGAAGAAACACGTGAATTCAGGATAGTAATCTTGAGCCAATCTGGTTAATAGTCATGAACACCCAGGTCTTCCACTCTGATTTTCTTATTGCCACTGCTTCATCCAGGTCCAGGCTTGGCATCCCTATTGTTATCGATGCAACTTGGACGCGCCTCTAAATGCACTTAGACAAGGCTTGCTGAAATTGTAGCCATGACTAATGGGCTCAGTCCACAAGGAATGGAACGTCTTACATCTTAAAATAGACTCTGCCATAATTGTTAATAAATTAAGACGGCCCATCTAGGAAGACATCTCGATCCTTAACACATTCATGGACTTGGCTCGTGCTATTTTAGATACCAGCCGAGATTATAAATTTATGCTTATTTCCCAAAGTGCTAATAAAGTTTCCCACTCCCTTACTAATTGGGCCCTTCATAATTCCCTTGTAATTTTATTTGACTCGGTTTGTCCAGAGATTGTAATCTCTTTTGTAGACGTTGATTTTCGGTTATCATAATACATTTGGATACTCTTTTGCCCCTTAGGTTCACTTCTAGTTTCCTCTAAAGGTGGTGTAGAGGGAGTTTTTAACAATGCACGTTTTCTCTAAAAAAGCCAAATTATAGTTAGAAGGCCTAATTAAATTTTGAATCTTATAAAAAAAAGGATACACATTAGTAGTCCCAAGATTCTCCAACTCAATATTCTTATACCCATCATCTTCATCATGGCTGGAAAGTTGTGGGTCATCTTTTAGGCTTGGTTGAGCGAGATCCAATATTTATTCATTATAGCTATCACCATTATCCTTATTCTTCAAAGCAATGGATTTAATCCAAATCTTGGCCCAATGAGTTTTGATCACCATTTCCACTATGGGTCCGGTCCACCTTGCATCAGCTCTTTAATTCCCATATTCCAGCTACCTCTAGAACGATCAACGTTGTTGCCACCAATTTTTTCACAATGTAACTCGCTTGGTATAACGAATGTAAAAGAAGTGTGTTATATTAAATAATATTTGTATATTAAAAGATAGATGAAAGCTAGTTATTACTAGATCAAGGTGTTTGGTTGTTAAAATTTGTGATAAAGTTAAAAGATAGTGTTATGTATGAATGTACCCTTTTACCCTTAAAACTCTAGCTATATATTTTCTCTTTGGTTTTCACATTGATTATTATATTATTTTTAAACACACGATGTAAATACGTAAAAAATAATGAATTCATTTTTTTATCAGTAATGTATGATTATTATTAGTCGATATCATACAAAATACCATCCGTGGGCCTCATTAAAAACCTCCCTGAACATAGATGGAGGAAAAGAGCAACCACTAAGGTATAAAAAGAGATGCACGCAGTAAATGAACAAGAAAATACCATGAAACAAAGACATAAATACCCAAAAACACCATGGCCAACAAGCAGATTTCGCACATATGAAACACCCAAGGACCGTACCAGCCACCACTTAAGAAGGAGACCTCCCCATGCCTCAAAACGAAATTTAGCAGGCTTGCAAACACGCCACTCTCTCAATGCCTCCTTTTTCAAGGGCATCGACAAGGATATTAGCCTCCCAGAAAACATTATGGAAACGCACAACCTTCAACTGTCCACACACCTCATCAATCGACTGAAACCAATGCCAATACATCTACGACCGACGTTCATTGTGCATCACTCAAGAAACCGCGACTACCAAGTCTGATTCCACAATAAGAGACGAATCGCTGCAAATTGAATTTCTAAAAAATATCAAGGCATGCCGAATGTCTTGAAGCTCCACTTTGTTAGGCTCAATTGTGCCTAAAGGACCGGAAAAGAGTGCCAAAATCTTGCCACCATCGTCGCGAAGGACACCCCCACACCCTGTTGGCTCGGGTTTACCCCTTGCGGCTCCATCAACATTAAATTTAAGGACCCCCAATGGCTGAGAGTCCCAAACAACCCCCGCCCTCTGTTGTCTTCTCGGCCTAAATAGAATATCCTTCCACGGGCAATACAACCATTGCGATTCACCCACCTCACGACCCTCTTTCGAAGATTTAATCCAATAAAAGGATCTTATTTTCACCAGAAAACAAATATCATTGATTGATAATCTTTTTGAGTGAAAAAGTACAACATTCTAAGCTAACCAAATAGTCCAAGGAACGGTTGCACAACCAGCTAACCACCATTTTTGTATACTTCCTGTAACCTCCTCGACCCGGTCTGGACGATAGACCGAACCGAACGGATCACACAGGGAATATTGAAGTAAACCGGGAAGTTTACTCCAATAGACGACCCTAATTTTTAGAGATTTTATCTTATCTAGATGATCATTACTATCCTATATGACAAACAACGCAACATAACAATTTGCAACTCGATCAGACAACGTTTAGGGACTTAATTGCATATAAATGCGTTTAAGGACCATTTTGTAATTTTACCAAATTATAGGACTTATTTCGTTTTCAAGTTACCAACCTTTAGTTAAACATATTACACGCCTCTCTGTCAAATCTCAGCTAAAAAAAATCATCCAAGCTCATTTAATTGCATCCACAACATTCATGGACCAAAACGTAAAGAAACAGAACTTCAAAAACATTCCAATAAATAACTTAATAGCTGCGTGTTTCGGTACAGGTTTCCCTGTATCGAAACGCTCATATCAGAACAGGTTCACGTGTCTCGAATCTCGGGCTCGTATTAAAATAGCCTCAAGGGTGTTTCAGAACACGAGATTCCAGTGGAAAAATGTATCGAAACACCCCTTCCCTATTTCGAAACCTCTAAGCCATTTTAGGTTCACCGTTTCAGTACAAGCTTAGGTTTACCGAAACACCTGGGCCTGTAATGACATTTTTTGATGGTTTTTCATATTTTAATCCATACAAAACCATTCTAACATGCTTCCAACATATCTAAACATCAAACCTCAATCATACATGGCAATTCCAACATCATAACATGACAATAAGCATTAAGGGAAATATATAGGCATGCAACCTAAGGAATATGCCCACTCAAGAGCCAAAATACAAACCAAGACAAATATTAACAAGTAAAGGCCATTTACAATTCATGAAAGGCATCACAAACTTGCCACAAACCAGGGAGTATAAAAACACACTCTACCAAAACATTAAGGCATCCCCCCATTGTCGATTATTATTAATAAGCAAACATAAAACCATACTTAAGCTAAGTCTCACTCCTTGGGATCCTTCTTGCTTCTTCGCTGCCCCAATTATGCTATTTTTCTGCATTGTTGGAAAAGAGAGCGTAAGCAATAATATCTAGTGAAGGATGCTCAAAACAAACCAGCAACAACAATTCATTTTAACACCATTTCTCAAGTAGAAAACTCTATCTCATCATGCTCAATATATCTCATGCTTGAAATCATTTTAAAAGCAAAACCACATCATTAAAACCATATGTACCATCTATCTCATGCATTAACCCAAATGCATAATCTCAAAGCAAAACCACACATGCTTGTTTCTCAAAAGCATTTCTCAATCATGTTCTCATATGCAAAACACAATCCATAAAATCATTTTATAATCAAGGTACATGTGAATATCATATATTGGCATTTTAGCAACATTACTCGGATATGTGGATAGCTTGATGGAATCTCAAATCATCAAGTCCTACCTCGGTGGAATCTCACATCACTGAACTCTCATGGCGGTATCTATCAATGCCAAAAAGCTTGATGGAATCTCTCATCATCAAGACCTACCGTAGTGGAATCTCTCATCACCACACTCTCATTTTGGAACGGGATGGCACTACCCCAATTGCCCGAACCAAAGAGCACGTACGAATTTTGTATATTATAGTGCACTTATAATCCTATTGGTCGACCAATTATATCTGATAATATTAAGTCTCATCTCATGCTAATGTACTCATTATAAACATCATTCACCTACTGTTTTTCAATGCATAAACATAAATCTATCTCATCCCATTTCAAAAGCATAAATAATGCATAGCATTTTCTCAACAAGTTCTATCTTTTCAAAATCATAATTCTCTCTTATGGGATAATATAAATCATCAATTCATTTCTCAAAACACGCATAAAACAATAGGTTTACATCTATCTTCAAAACATGAGCATGATCATAGAATCAAGGGGATAAAAACCGATAAACGAGAGCGAAACATCTCAAACTTACTTTCGGGTTTAGATTAGTGTTTCAGACTCAATCTAAACCCCCAAATCTTTCTTTTCAAGACGTTGAAAAGCTTTAAAACCAATTTCACTCACTGAAAAAGCCTCGCTTGCTTTACCGAAGCGTAATCAAGTTTCTTAAGTTCCCAGAAATTCACTAATCGCTTCCGATACGTTCTCCCCTGTTTATACCACACAAGAACAGAGGATTAATGCATCTCAATGCATTAAAATCACCAGCAACTAATGCCACCACGCTGCATCTCAATGCATTAAAATCACCAGCACTAAACTGAAATGTCAATATTCCAAAAGTCATTTCCCAAATTGACTTCACCAAACATTTATATATATATATATTTAGAGGATTTTCGGAAATTTTCTCAAAATTTTATCACATCCCGAACCATATTTTCCCTGAACCACTCCCAAACTAACCCAGATCTCTAGTTTAGGTCCTACGAACCTCGAGTCAACCCTAAAGGCTCCTAAGCCCAAAACCGAAGCATTACAACTCTCCCCCACTTAGGAAATTTCGTCCTCGAAATTTACCTGATGGAAAAAGATAAGGAAACTGCTTCTTCATATCATTGTTCCTTTCCCACGTGGCTTCCTCCAAACCACGATGTCACCACAAGACCTTGACCAACTCAATGGTCTTACCACGAAGAACTTTGTTGTCCGAATCCAAGATCTCGACCGGTTCTTCATCATACGAAAAATATGGATTCAGCTCAATCTTCTCAACAAGCATAACATGAGACGGATCCGATCTATATCTCCGGATCATGGATACATGGAAAACATCATGTATCTTCTCCAACTCAGGAGGCAACCTCAACCTATAAGAAAAAGGTCAATCACGTTCAAGCACCTCATACAGTCCAATAAACCTTGGACTCAACTTGTCCTTCCGGCCAAATCTCATCACCTTTTTCCAATGTGAAAACTTCAAAAACACCTAATAACCTACAACATACTCAACCTCCTTACGCTTCAAATCCACGTAACACTTTTGCCGATCCAAAGCCGCTTTCAACCTCTCACTAATAAGCTTCTACCCCACTTCCGCACTTTAGCACATTAGGCAAAGAGACAAACTTCTACCCTACTTCCGCCTAACAAAGAGGCGTTCTACACTTTCTTCCATACAAGGCCTCATAAGGAGCCATTTGAATACTCGCTTTATAACTATTAATGTAGGCAAACTCCACCAAAGGTAACTGTTTCTCCCAAGAACCTTGGAAATCAATGATGCAACAGTTCAACATATCCTCTAACACTTGGATAACCCATTCAGACTGACCATCCGTCCACGGATGATACGAAGTTCAAAATCTAAAATGCGTACCCAACACTCGATGTAGACACTCCCAAAACCTTTCTATGAAACACGAATCTCGATTCGAAACAATAGACTTAGGCACCACATGCAACCTCGCAATCTCAAAGATGTACAAACCCGCCAACTTATCTAACATATACATAGTATGCACTGCCAGAAAATGTGCACGCTTTGTAAAACGATCAACAATCACCCAAATGGAATTCTTCTTGGACGGTATCAAAGTCAAACTCGTCACGAAATCCATGGAGATCCTCTCCCACTTCCATTCCAGAATTTTCATTGGTTACAATAGTCCAGAAGGAAATTGATGCTCAGCTTTAACACGCTGACAAACCATGCACTTACTAAGAAAATCAGCCACATCATTCTTTAAACCAACCAAATAGTACTCATCCTTCAACCCATGATATATCTTTGTACTACCATGATGCATGGCAAGAGGACTATTATGCGCCTCAGTCAAAATAGTGCGCCTCAACTCAACATCCTCTGGCACAACTATTCGACACTTAAAGCACAATACACCATCATCATTGAAACAAAAGTATGTTGGGTTTCCTTCCGAAATGTCCTGAACATGCGATACCAACGAACCATCCAACAACTGCTTCTCCTTAATCAACTATACCAACGAGGGTTTCACTTGCAATTCAGCCACTAAACCACCATCTCGATATATACTCAACCGAGAAAACATCACCCTCAACTCTACAACCACCTTTCTACTCAAAGCATCGACTACAACATTAGCCTTCCCAGGATGGTACTCAATCGTCAGATCATAATCCTTAAGCAACTCCAACCATCGTCGTTGCCTAAGATTCAACTCTTTTTGTGACATCAAGTACTTCAAACTTTTGTGGTCCGTGACACCGTACACTTTTCACCATAAAGGTAATACCTCCAAATATTCAAGACAAACTGTAACACCCCAAATTTGGGCTTAGATGTTTAGAGTCTGAATCGGATTAGTTTGGAAAATGGTTCGAATCTAAAAGGGAGTTTTAGGGAACACCTAGTTCGGGATGCTTTAAAAATATAGGAAAATATCTAAAAATCCTCATTTAATATATAAAAGAGAATGGTGGAATCAATTTTACAAAATAAGGTTTGGAAATAGTACATTTTAGTGTAGTGACCAAATCGCAGTTTTTGCAAAGTTAAGTAGTGACTGTTTTGTAAAGGATTGAAACTTTGAATCTTTAAGTAGCTAATTTTACCAAAATGTTTTCATCAGATTTTCCCTTAATTTGGGTGATTTAATTAATGTTTTAATTAAAGAAAATGAAGGTGATTAAATTAGAAAACCACCTTTGACTTTTCATAACTACTTTTCACAAATTTTCTCTGATTTTATTTTCTCTCAAATTCCTTTCAACCAAACACATTTTCTCCAGAAAATACACTTTGATTTTCACTTTATTTGATGTTATTTCAATCTCTCTTTGATTCTTAATCAATTCCTCATCAAATTCACTTGATTTCAACATTGAATTTTCAAGGAAACTTGCCCAAATCATGGAGAAATCATGCATTAGAGGTAAGCTTCGTCCTTCTCCTCTAATGATCAGTTCTTTACTGAAATTCCCAAGTTACCAATCCTTTATTAATGATTTTTAAGTGGTTTTAATGTTAGAAACAAGAAATTGTCTTAAAACTCAAGATTTTGGAAGAGATCTTGAATATTTTTGTGGTGAATGATTGGGTCTGTTTTGAGATGGTTTTCTAATGTATTTTGGATGTTAATTGATGTTACAAATGAGGTTTTATCAATCCAATCCCGAATAGGTTTGTTTTTCCTAAGTTTTGCTTGTTAGAATGATGGTTTTGGGGGTGATTTTGGTGTTCTGTTATAGCTAGAGGTATAAGGACGTTGTTGTGTTGGTTTTTGATGTTAATTGATGTTTAGAAATGATTTGAAGTGATGGATATTGGCTGGGTTTGGTTTTGGAAGAGGTTGGAGGTGATTTCGGTAGTGTTTGGTAGCCGAAATGTGGTTTTTGTGTAGAGCTGGGAGTTTGGGTGTGTGGCTGATGATTTCAATGCATGATGATGAATTAATCCTCTGCTCTTATGTGTTTAAAACAGGGAAGACATCTTCAAACACCTTTTGGAGTTGATCCGGAAGCTTAGATAACGTTTTAGGGAGCAAGCAAAACGTAATCGGTGAGTGCATATGGTTTCAGAAGTCCTTGAGGGACAAAGAAACAAGGTTTGGGGATTTAGAAAAGGTTTGAAACACCTTCCTAAGTCCGAAAGTAAGTATTGGCTAGATTGCTCTCTTGAATGTGGTGATTGCCCCTTAAATGCTTTTACATGCTCATGGTTTAAGATTGATAAATTCCTACTATTTTATGCATATTTTATAGCATGAGATGATGCTTGAAATGATTTCATAAAGTAACATGTTGCATAGTTGAGATTTGAGCTTTTATGTTAAAGCATAGCAAATGTTATGATTTTGAAATGAGATGAGAATGTTTGAGATTTAATGCATGAAAAACAGTAGGTGAGATGATGATTTGACATAATATATTGGCATAGATGTTAAGATACTTACCGGATATAATTGATCGAACAATAGGATGAGAGTGCACTATACACTAAAAACTCGTACGTGCTCTTTGGTTAAGCCAAAGGGAGAGAACCGATGATGGGCATTCCATCGGGTAGGACTTGGTGAAATACCCAAGCTTTGTGGCGATGAGAGAATCTGCCATGTGAGTACGGTGATGTGAGATTCCACCGGAAACTATGTTGCTAGACGAGTGAGTACGGTGATGAGAGATGCCACCGGAAGTGTCTAGTGAGATGTCCGCATATCCGAGTAATAAAGAGATGTGAAATGCCAATATAAAATATGTAATGGTTTTTTATTTACATGAACCTTTTATGAAATGGTTTATGCTATGAGAAATGCATATGTGGTTTGTTTATGAAATGCTTTAGAGTACAAGCATGAGTATGGCTTTGTCATGAGGTTTGCATTGGTTTAATGCATGAGATAGAATGGAGGTACATGTGTTTTCAATGAGAAATTGCTTGGAAGGGTTTTCAAGCATGAGATAGAATGATCATGTGGTTTAAAAGCTTTTGAGAAAGTGTTTTCAAGATATGCATTATTGTGTTGGTTTTCTTTAGAGCATGCCTCACTAAGCATTTGTGCTTACACTCTCTCTTTTACCAATAATGCAGATAATTGAGGTGTTTTGGGGCATCAAAGAAGTTAAGATCATCCAAGGAAGTCCAAGCTCATGTATGGTGAAGTTTTCACACACTTTAGTTTTGATATAATGGCAATGGGAAACCAAGAATTGCATTTGGGATATATGTTGAACTCCCTAAGGTTGTGGCATGTTTGCTTTAGCTTGTTTGAGTTGTAAATGGCCTTAACTATTTGATTTGAGGCTGGATTGCTTATTTTGGTTTCGAGATTAGGATGCATGCCTCTAGACTAATGAGAATTTGTGTTTGAAGCTATGTTTGTGTTAGAATGTCTCAAATATGTTCCTTATATGTATGATGACTTGCTGGTATGATTTGTGAGTCTTTGGGCATGTTTGAGTATTTTAATGAGTGAAAAACCAGCATTTCCTGCTGTTTCTGGGCAGGTCATATCGAAACACCCTCTAGTGTTTCAGAACGGGGGGCCTGAAATGGCCTTTGTGTTTCGAAATGGTGGAGGTTGTTTCGGAACATTTTGGCTATTGGAATGCCATGTTTCGGAACTCGTCTCGGAACATACCCATGTACCAAAACGGTCAACACCGTTCCGATACAACGTTTCGGTACGGTGAGTAGGCGTTCCGAAACGGGTTACCGTTGGACCTAGATTTGATATGTTTTGAGCCTGCATGCTTTACATTTTAGTCCTAAATGTTGTGATTGCAATTGCTTGAGCTTTAGATGTCTTTTTAAGATGAAATTTGGCAGAGAAGCATATAACATGATTAATTTCATAATGGTAATCCTAAAATCAATAAAGTCCCTCTAATTTACAAAAAAATACATTTTGGTACCTAATCTTGTGTAAAGTGCAATTGAGTCCCTAAATGTTATCCGATCGCTATGCCCTTCTCAATTATGATTTGTGAGTACTCACTTAGGGTTAACATGTATTTAATCAAGATTAAAATGAAAAAAGGGGTTGTTAATCAAGGTTGAGTTTCAGGTTGACTTTGGTTTTCCCCGTGTAATCTTCGTAGTTCGGGTCAAGCGTCTAGGCCGGGCTAAGGGGGTTACATTTGTTGGTATCAGAGCCAGGTTATCGAATAATTGGGGTTTGATATGTGGGTGATGTATGTGTTTGTGCATGATGTGTCTTATTGGTTAAAGAATGATATGTGGTTAGTGGTGTATGATTCAATATAGATGATTTTGTGATGCTATGCTATGTTTGGAGTGTGGTTGGGGATCCTATTGCTATATCATAACTAATGAGAAGAATTGTTTTCGAAAATGAGCTTAAGTACTTGGATTACTTACCTTATTGTGCCTAATTGTGTTTATTGCATTTTTTTCAGTGCATTGTTTTCTTTATAATGGGGCCACGTAGAGAGCTGAGAATCAATACTAGATCGATGGCTGATGATGAGAATGTCGAGAATGCTGAAGATTTACCTCCTCCTCCCCCTGGTGGTGGACCACCCGGTGGTGGTGGTGCTAGAGATTGTAATGCTGGTGCTGGTGCTGGGTTTGCTGGACCCGAGGGTGTGCAAGGGCAGGCTGCTTCTGACATGACCATGTTAATTCAGGCTATTGCTGGAGCTTTCTAGGCAGCAGTAGCTGGAGCTCATAGAGCTGCGCATCAGGATGATGCTAATGTTAGGTCGCCTTTGGAACGTCTTCACAGTCTAGGAGGGACTGAGTTCAGAGGATTATCTCCGGAAGGATCTGAGTCTTGGTTGGAGAGCACCAAGAGGATTCTGGGTCAGATGAATTGCAACAATGTGCAAAAGCTGGGTTGTGTTGTGTCACTGCTGCACGGTGATGCATATACGTGGTGGACGACCACTATCTTCGGGATGGAGGATGACGAGGTGACTTGGACGTTCTTCTTGAATACGTTCAAGCGGAAGTATCTGGAAGTACATTACCTAGATGAAAAGAAAAGAGAGTTTATGTCTCTCATGCAAGTCAACATGTCAGTAGCTGAATATGAAATTCAGTTTGTTCGCCTCAGTCAGTATGCGCCTGAGCTAATCCCTAGTGAGCGGGAGAGGTGTGAACGATTCTGTTATGGGCTAGTAGCGGATGTCAAGACTTATATGCTCGCGGCTGACTATACGGATTTCGATGTCTTGGTCACTAGAGCCAAGGACATTGAATCGAATCTTGGTTTGGCTGGTCGAGTTGGTGGCTCAAGCTTAGGGAAACGAGCTGCGGAACGAGATTATGGTAGAGATCGCAACAAGAGGCATAAGGATAGGAAGTCGCATTATGATGCTAGGCGTGGGGGTGGTAACCCTGGTAGAGGTCAGCAAGGACCTAATGCTGTTCTGAGGACTCCTGAATGTAACCGTTGTGGTAGAAGGCATGGTGGTGAGTGTTGGGGTAACCTTGGGACATGCTGGAATTGTGGGAACTGAGGACATTTGAAAAAAGATTGTCCTCAGCCGCTGAGAGAGGGACAGGCTCCGGTGAGAACAACTGAGCAACATAGAGGTCGTGGGTGTTGAGTGTGTAAAAGTTCTATTATTTACACCTTTTTTAACCCATATTTTTGCTGCATTCAAGCATCATTGCATTGCATTTAGGTTAGTTTTCAGCAAAACATCACAAATATGTAAAAGGCACGGATTCTACTAAAAGATGGCTTATTTTGCAGATTGCTGCCATAGTTGACGAAGAAGGCAGGCGCAGGGCAGAGAAGCAGAAGAGCTAAACGGGACAAGCAGACGAAGAGGACGAAGCTGCCATGGATCTGTCGTGACAGCAAGGTGACAGCAACTAATGAAGAGGAAAAGTAAAATGGACCTCGATAGATAGAGAAAAATCTGCTCGACTGTCGTGTGGAAGCCAAATATTTTTCCAAGCCCCGGATCAAAAGATATGTCAAGCCAAAGCTCAAGGAGAGGAATTCCCATAAAACAAGGAGGCGGCTGAAAAGTAGGAATCCTTAGAGATTAAGCATTTATTAGAATCTTACTTTTAATTAAAGTTGTAATCCTTGTTAATTTAGAATACTTGAGCCCAAAGCTTATATAAGAGCATAGATTTAACCTAGGAGGCATCCAATACCCCATAACCGATAACCTAAAACCCCTCCGCCGTCTACCCGTCGTCGACATGTTCTAAATTCCCCCTAGGGCCACGGGTTGTTTTGTAAAGTAGTTGCAAGGGTTGTTTTGTTTTAGGATTTTCCAAGTTCAATAAAATAAACTTCAAGTTCTCTTATTTTGGTTTTAATATCTTGCAAGAGCATCGGGAGAGCATTGTAAGGTTATCCATTTACTTAGCATCGGGAGAGTTAAGTATATGAAAGAAATAAGAGCGAGTTCTCTAGTTTATAGTTGAACTATCTCGTGCCTAGGGATAGGGCGAGGTTAAGTGGCTAAGGAAGAATTCATACACATCGGTGTTCATCCTTCGATTCACGCCGGGAGGTATCATCAAAGACGTGATCATCGACAGACTTGGACCTAGGGATAGGCCAAGGCAGATCTGGGATTCTTGCCAAACTTGGAGTATGAAGTTGGCGTGTTCGATGCCGCGATAGCTAACGGACAGCCGCCGCGACAGGTGCTGTCGGCGACGGGCGCGACGACAGAACTGGAGATCCTAAGCATTGCAATACCTGCACTACTGAGCAACTCAATACCAACCCATTCTCTCTATCTTGAAATCTCAATTCCTTTATTTACATTTACTTTATTATTTTCGTAACAATTCTCTCAAATATTTTCTTTACTTCGTGCAGTGAAATAAGGTGAAGTCATTAGCCCAATCCCTGTGGAGACGATATCCGATACTTCGTATCACTTTACTACTTGCGTCGTGTACACTTGCACTACAATTGCGATAGACTCTTTTACACGCAACAAGTTTTTGGCGCCGTTGCCGGGGATTGGCAACATAACTACACCTTTCTTTTCTTGCACTTTTCGTTTTTCTTTTTATTTTAATTTTCTTTAATTTTTCTTTTGTGCTTTCAACTCTCGCTTTTCACGAGGTTTTCTTGTTTATGCGCAGATCTAAAAGAGACGAAGATCCTGAGTATAAATTAGATCCAGAAATTGAGCGTTCCTTCAATCTCAAGAAACAACTTCGCCACCTTTTAGACCGGAACGAGTACCTTGAGGAACAGCTAGTGCAGATGGCCTGTAATCAGCCCGCTGGTGGAGGTATACCGCCTGTCGGCGACCCGCCCGCAGCAGACGGACGAAGGTCATGTCGTGACTACATGCTGAACGATCATGTAGAGCTGGAGACCACGCTGCCGGATATTGATGTTGATAACTTCGAACTTAAGCCTGTCATGTTTAGTATGATCAACAACGCCGGGCAGTTTAGTGGTGCTGTTACAGAGGATGCCAGGGAGCATCACAAAACGTTCCAGGAGATCTGTGGTTCGTTTAGACTACCAGGAGTTAGTCCGGAGATACTGAGGCTTCGGTTATTCCCCCATTCATTGAGGGACAGAGCTAAAACTTGGTGGAATAAACTTACACCGGGTTCAATCGTAACTTGGGCAGATTTATCTCGTGAATTTTTATCTCGTTTTAATCCTTCGCATTTATCTGAGCGATTACGTAATGAAATTGCTACTTTTCAACAGGAAGATGACGAGCCGATGCACGAGGCCTGGGACAGATTTACTACTCTTCTACGGAACTGCCCAATGCATGGATTCCCCGTCTGGAATCAGGTTACAAAGTTCTATAATGCTGCCAACCTACAAACCCGAATTCCAATTGATTCTGCAGCAAATGGATTATTATTGGATAAGGATCCAGACGAGGCATTACAAGTTTTGAAAAATCTGGCAAAGATTGAGGAGCAGTTTCCGACTGCAAGAAGAGGGGGTAAACGGGTACTTGCTGTCAAGGACTATGAGGCCGACAACACTATGAAATCACAGGTAGCATCCCTTACTAAAGCAATGAAACGGTTATTGAATGAAGATGAATTACAAGGATTTGCTGTCGAGGAAGTTTGTACCATCTGTGAGGGAAATCATAGTCGGGATGAGTGCCCAATACAAATAGAAGAGGGAAAATATGTTGGAAATTACAAGCCAAACTACAATTCCAACAATTATAATCCCAATTGGAGGAAGGATCCCAAATTTTCCTGGAGTAATCCTAACAATGCCCTGAATCCGCAAGCACATAATCAGAATCAGGGAGGTCCTAGATTGCTGACGTGACAGCAACTGCAGCCGCAACTGCCACCGCAGCAATAACAGCAGCCACCACCTGCCACGAGCAGTATATTGGAACAGACTCTGGCCACCTTTATGTCTCAGACCGGTACGTATATGGAGAATATGAATCAATTTGTCAAGAAGACAGAAACCTTTATGGATAAAACCGAGATGAGGATGACAAATCATGAAGCTACCTTGAAATCTCTAGAGACACAAATGGGTCAGGTTTCTCAACATATTAAGCCGAGGCAAAATGGAGGATTCCCTAGCAATACTGAAAATGCTAGACCGCCCCCACATGAGCAATGTAAGGCAATTACTACTAGGAGTGGGAAGAAACTACCAGGGCCGGAAAAAGAAGCTGAAACAGAAAAGGAACCTGCCTTGGATAAACCTGCCGAGGAAGCTGCCCCGACAGGTGATAAACAGACTGCTGCCGATGCGCCTGTCACGACATCAGAAGCGACAGAGGAGAAAAAAGATGATTACCGTCCTCAGATTCGCATGCAGTGGGAAAGACGTATTGCTGATTATCGTCCTCCACCACCTTTTCCCCAACGGATACAACAAGCCAAGCATGAATCTCAACTTAAAAAGATTTATGATATTTTTAAGCAGGTTCATATTAATATTCCGTTGTTAGATGCTGTTAGGGAGATGCCCGGTTATGCTAAATTTCTCAAGGATGTTATGTCGAAAAAATCTAAACTTGGGGAATTTGAAACGGTAAAGATGACAGAAGGTTGCATGAGTATTCTTCATCGGTAGCCACCCAAGAAAAAGAAGGATCCGAGGAGCTTCATCATACCTTGTGTAATCGGCAATAAATTCGTGGGTAAGGCACTTTGTGATCTTGGTGCTAGTGTTAATTTAATGCCAAAATCTGTTTTTCAGAAATTAGGTATTGGAAAGGCGCGGCCCACGACAGTAACTCTGCAGCTGGCCGACCGCTCTTACGTTCACCCCGAAGGAAAAATTGAAGATATTTTGGTAAGAGTGGATAAGCTTATTTTTCCTGCTTCCTTTCTTATCTTAGATTGTGAAGTAGACGAAAACGCACCAGTCATCCTTGGGCGACCCTTCTTAGCCACGGGAAGATCACTGATTGATGTGGAGAAAGGTGAACTCACCATGCGAGTAAACGATCAAGAGATTAAGTTGAATGTTCTCCAAGCAATGAAACATGCTGATGTGGACGAGGAATGCAAGGCCATCATTGAGGTGACCCTTGATCACCCCTGCATCAGGTCGGGCTGCCGTGATATAAAATTTGGTCACTGCCGCGACAGCCACTTACAGGCCTGTCACGACAGCAACGACGATAGCATCGACGACAACAACTCCTCTGAATCCGATATTTCTGATACTGAAGATCAGGAGGAGGTAAACGTGTTAGGCGATCGTCCAGGTAAGTTATTCGAACCTTTGAATTACACTTCGGATAACCATTTAATTCAAAAGCCATCTACTGTTGAACCACCTGCCTTAGAACTTAAGCCCCTGCCATGGCAGTTAAAATATGCTTATCTTGGTTCCAATGATACACTGCCTGTAATCATCTCTGCTAAGCTGCCACAGGAACAGGAACGGCAGCTAATCGGCATGCTAAGGTAGCACAAGAAGGCGATTGGATGGATGATAGCAGATATTCAAGGCATTAGTCCGGCGTTATGCATGCACAAAATCCTCCTAGAGAAAGATCATAAGCCGACTATTGATGCCCAAAGGCGGCTAAACCATTCGATGAAGGAGGTAGTGCGTAAAGAGATAATTAAATGGTTAGATGCTGGTATTATTTACGCCATCTCCGACAGCAAATGGGTAAGCCCGGTGCAATGTGTTCCCAAGAAAGGAGGAATGACCGTGATAACCAACGAGAACAACGAGTTAATCCCAACCAGGACTGTGACCGGTTGGAGGGTTTGTATGGACTATCGGAAGCTTAACAAAGCTACCCGAAAGGACCACTTTCCTTTACCCTTTATTGATCAAATGCTTGATAGATTAGCGGGTAAACCTTACTATTGTTTTCTTGATGGTTATTCAGGTTACAATCAAATTGCTATCACACCAGAGGATCAAGAAAAGACGACTTTTACATGCCCCTACGGAACGTACGCGTTTAGGAGGATGCCGTTTGGACTCTGTAATGCACCTGCCACCTTCCAAAGGTGCATGATGGCCATATTCTCCGATATGGTAGAGGACTTCCTGGAGATTTTCATGGATGATTTTTCCGTCTTTGGAGATGATTTTGAGAGCTGCCTCGGCAATCTTCAAAAGGTACTTGAAAGATGTGAAAAAGCTAATCTTGTTCTAAATTGGGAAAAATGGCATTTTATGGTAGACGAAGGGATAGTCATTGGCCATAAGATTAGCTGCCGTGGGATAGAAGTCGACAGGGCCAAAATAGAAGTGATTGAAAAGCTGCCGCCGCCGACCACAGTTAAGGGCATTAGAAGTTTTTTAGGGCATGCTGGTTTTTATCGGAGATTTATCGCGAATTTCTCGAAAATCACGAAGCCCCTATGTCATCTCTTAGAGCAGAACCGACACTTTGACTTTAATGAAGAATGTAATGAAGCATTCAAGGTTCTGAAAGAAAAACTAGTGACAGCCCCCATAGTACAGCCACCAGACTGGACACAGCCATTTGAGATCATGTGTGATGCTAGTGACTATGCTGTCGGGGCAGCACTTGGGCAGCGCAGAGATAAGCTGTTTCATGTCATATATTATGCCAGCAAGACATTGAATGACGCCCAAGTGAACTACACCACCACAGAAAAGGAGCTGTTAGTTGTGGTGTTCTCCATCGACAAGTTTCGTTCTTACATACTTGGGACGAAAGTAATAATACACACCGACCATTCTGCCCTAAAGTATTTGTTCGCAAAGAAGGATGCAAAGCCTAGATTGATACGGTGGATCTTGCTATTACAAGAATTCGACCTTGAGATCAAAGACAAAAAAGGGACAAAAAATCAGGTGGCAGACCACATGTCAAGGTTGGAGAAGGGACAGAGTCTACCAATCGACGAGACAAACATACTGGAGACCTTCCCAGATGAGCAGCTCTTTGCTGCCACAATCGCTGTCGCGACAGCCATGGCGGCAGGTAAGTCTTCTGAACTCCCCTGGTATGCTGATTTCGTTAATTTTAAAGTTAGCGGAATACTTCCTTCTGATCTTAATTATCAAGCCAGGAAGAGGTTTCAAAATGATGTTAAACATTATTATTGGGACGAACCTCTTCTTTTCAAAATGTGCGCAGATCAGGTTATAAGGAGGTGTGTACCACAAGAAGAACAAGAAGACATTCTCCATCACTGTCATGCTTCACAATATGGAGGTCACTTAGGAGGCAACAAAACTGCTGCCAAAGTGCTGCAGTCAGGGTTCTACTGGCCGACACTGTATAAAGATGCACAAGACTTTTACAAGAACTGTGACAGGTGCCAGCGGACAGGTAACATCTCGAGGAGAAACGAGATGCCACTGCAGAACATTTTAGAAGTCGAGATCTTCGACGTTTGGGGGATTGATTTTATGGGACCTTTTCCATCTTCATGTGGAAATCTTTACATCCTCCTAGCAGTGGATTATGTCTCTAAGTGGGTTGAAGCCATCACCACTCAAAAGAATGATGCCAAGACAGTCCAAAAGTTTTTGCACAAAAACATTTTTTCTAGATTTGGCACCCCTAAGGCGATTATCAGTGATGAGGGGAGACATTTTGATAATAGGGTAATTGCTGCCGCCTTGAAGAAATATGGTGTCAAGCACAGGATCGCAACAGCATACCACCCACAGACCAATGGACAGGCTGAGATTTCCAATAGGGAAGTGAAGAACATTCTTGAGAAGATTGTTAAACCAACTAGGAAAGATTGGTCTTTACTCCTGAATGATGCATTATGGGAATATCGGACAACTTTCAAAACTCCATTGGGCATGTCCCCATACCGATTAATTTATGGGAAAACCTGTCACTTGCCTGTCGAGATTGAGCACAAAGCATATTGGGCAATCAAGGCAGTGAACATGGACTTGGACAAGGCAGGCCAGAAAAGGCTATTAGATCTGAATGAGATTGAGGAATTACGGACAATGGCCTACGACAACGCAAGGATCTACAAGGAAAAGACTAAGAAGTGGCATGATAGGAAGTTGCTGCCACGACAGTTCTGCCCAGGGCAGCTTGTGTTATTGTTTAATTCTAGGTTGAAACTCTTCCCAGGGAAGCTTAAATCTAGATGGTCTGGCCCGTTCCAAGTGATTCAAGTTTTTCCCCATGGTGCCATCACAATTCAATCATTAAAAGACGGGCACCAATTCAAAGTCAACGGACATCGCCTCAAGCACTATCAGGGGACTGAAGCCCCAGGAATACAGGAAGTGGTTACTTAAGGAGATGCCCCACAAGGCATCCCTAATTTAACCTAAATTTTATTTTTTATTTATTTTTATTTATTATTTATTAGGAAATTAGGTTTATTTTATTTGAATAATGTTTTTTTATATTTTCTGCTTTTAGGAAATAAAGGAGTCAAGAAGAAAAGGAGAAGTGACCCAAGCCCACCATCCATCCATCAGCCCAACAGAGCCCATTTATTGAAGCCTGTCGTTTCGTCTGCCGCCGCAGACGGATAAGACAGGCTGTCAACAGAATTACACGGCAGACGCAGAAGCGTGTGGCAGACGCGTAACAGATGCATAAATGCGTGTCAGACGCGCCAGACACGCTAAATCCCATCCGTCGCCCCGTTATTCACGCCTGCCGTTACAGCATTAAACGGGCAAACCCTCGACCGCTATAAAACCCCGTTTCCATTTTCATTTTTCTCACTTCTGCTTATTCTTCCTTGCTTTCTCCTCTAGTTTTTATTTCCTTTCTCTATTTTCACAACCCTTGCTACTAATATGTCGTCTAGATAGACCCGCCGTAGTGCTGCCTCAACCTCTTCTTCAGCAGCAGCAACGCCCTTCGCCACAAAGGAATTATGGGAGGAAAGGGGTTTCGTTTACATCCGCAAAGCACCCAACATGGGACTCCGACCATTCATCACAAGGGCAATCACGGCTCAACTATGGGAGCAATTCGCCGAACAACCCGCAGAACTGAATGATACATTAGTCCGGGAGTTCTATGCTGCTATCGACAGCAGAACGACAACATCTATCACCGTTCGAGGAGTAAAAGTGCCTTTCACAACTGACAGCATCAACCACATGTTTGGCCTTCACTTTGGCCCCGATGATGATGCCCACCAGAAATTTCTAGACACCCTCGATGCTGCCGCCTATGGTGCTGTCGTGGCGGAGGTGACAGAAGAAGGAACAACATGGACCACAAGCAAAAAGAACCCCCACTCTGTCAAAAGGGGGCAGCTACTCCCGGAAGCCAAACTCTGGAACGCTTTAATCAAAAAGCGTATCATGCCTTCCTCCCACCACACGACGGTGAACCAGCAGCGGCTCGCCCTCATTCATTCAATCATGCACGACATGCCTATCAATGTGGGCCGCTATATGAGGGACAACATTCTGGACTGCACATTTCGCTCCGACTCCCGCCTCTGCCTGCCATTCACAATAACTTCCCTCTGCCGCTGTGCTGCTGTCCCCGAGGAATCCTCCGACAAAATAATCAAGGGCAGAGGCTAGACAGACAATAACATCAACAGCCTCATGGAGCTGGTAGTGGCTACACCTATCTCTTCCTTCAACCCGCCGGCTACCCAGCAGAATCATCAGAGGAGCCTGCCCCTGAACCTTCCTCCGCCACCGCTCCGACAGACCAGTCTGCCCACATCCTTACTGCGATACAACAGGTGGAAGAGAGACAAATGGGACTGATGACGTTCATTTGGGACTTCGCTAACTCGACGGTAAATTTTATTACCAACACTTTAAATTATCCCGATGTTAATTTCCCTACTTTTCCTGCCCATTATTTCCATATCCCCACCCCTGTCCACACACCCACACCACCTGCTTCCCCACATTCGCACTCTACTGCTTCCACCCCATCACCTGCCCCGACGGCAGCAGGCAGTCCAACGGCCAACACCTCTGCCATAGGAACAAAGAGACCTGCCTCCGATGACAGCCCTCTGATCAGGAGGAATTTAGCGAGGGAGTTTACGCCTGTCAAGAGGCAGAAGCACGTGGCAGACAAGAAGCTGATGCCCAAGGCTAGCACCACCAGCAGCAGCACTTGGGACAATGGCAGCAGTTCCGACGTCCAGCTCGTGGAGCAACCTGCCCCTGAACCTGCCCAGCCTCCTCCACAGCCCATACGCCGCCGTCAGATCCGTGTCAGCAGCAGCAGCGAGGATAGCGACTGAAAATTTAAGTCTTTATTTTTCTTTTCTTGCTGCTTGCTTTATCCTTATTTTGTGATGTACTTGCCTTCATGTTTTTGTTTTTTCTGTCATTTTGCATTGAGGGCAATGCAACCCTCGGGTTTGGGGGTGGCAACCCTCCATCATTAATGGAGTCTTAATTACATCTTTTTATTAATTGTTGTGTCTTCTTTTTAATTAAGTTCTCCAAAAAAAAGAAGATAAAACTGTTGGCTTAAAACTGTGAAGTTAACTTACCTGTCATGACAGCTCTGTTGTGGCAGCATCTTTAGGACAGTTTAAGGAGAAGTTTCGAGCCTTTCTATAGTTCTGAAAATTTAAACACCTTTGTGACTGTTATATTGCTTAAATTTCTTTTAGCCAAACTAGAATAGGATGCTTAAAACTTGAATAGCCCCTAGAGGTGCCTAACACTGGCTCTAGGAAAGAAGTTTAGCAAAAGAAAATTCAAAAACCTAGAGGTGCCCGAAACCGGCTCTAGGAAGCTAACTAGAGGTGCCCAAAACTGGCTCTAGAAAAATTTAGCTTGAAAATAGAAAAGAAGCATGAAAATGTGCCTTCTAAAAATAAACTTTGGCATAAAAATTCGAGTTAAAAAGTTGAATATTCTAGTGAAACTAAGAGAGTCTTGGCATATAACTGTTCACAAGCATGCACACACTGCACAGAGCTATAGGGAGATTCCGGACAGATCCTAACCTTTCCGACAGGTTGCTGTCGCCACAGAGAATGAGCGACGGGTAAGGGACAGTTCACTGTTTGAGGGCCAACACAAAAATATTCATTTTTCTTTTAGGTTTAATTGCTTGAGGGCAAGCAAAAACTTGAGTTTGGGGGTGTGTTGAGTGTGTAAAAGTTCTATTATTTACACCTTTTTTAACCCATATTTCTGCTGCATTCAAGCATCATTGCATTGCATTTAGGTTAGTTTTCAGCAAAACATCACAAATATGTAAAAGGCACGGATTCTACTAAAAGATGGCTTATTTTGCAGATTGCTGCCATAGTTGACGAAGAAGGCAGGCGCAGGGCAGAGAAGCAGACGAGCTAAACGGGACAAGCAGACGAAGAGGACGAAGCTGCCATGGATCTGTCGTGACAGCAAGGTGATAGCAGCCTAATGAAGAGGAAAAGTAAAATGGACCTCGATAAATAGAGAAAAATCTGCTCGACTGTCGTGTGGAAGCCAAATATTTTTCCAAGCCCCGGATCAAAAGATATGTCAAGCCAAAGCTCAAGGAGAGGAATTCCCATAAAACAAGGAGGTGGCTGAAAAGTAGGAATCCTTAGAGATTAAGCATTTATTAGAATCTTACTTTTAATTAAAGTTGTAATCCTTGTTAATTTAGAATACTTGAGCCCAAAGCTTATATAAGGGCATAGATTTAACCTAGGAGGCATCCAATACCCCATAACCGATAACCTAAAACCCCTCTGCCGTCTACCCGTCGTCGACATGTTCTAAATTCCCCCTAGGGCCACGGGTTGTTTTGTAAAGTAGTTGCAAGGGTTGTTTTGTTTTAGGATTTTCCAAGTTCAATAAAATAAACTTCAAGTTCTCTTATTTTATTTTTAATATCTTGTAAGAGCATCGGGAGAGCATTGTAAGGTTATCCATTTACTTAGCATCGGGAGAGTTAAGTATACGAAAGAAATAAGAGCGAGTTCTCTAGTTTATAGTTGAACTATCTCGTGCCTAGGGATAGGGCGAGGTTAAGTGGCTAAGGAAGAATTCATACACATCGGTGTTCATCCTTCGATTCACGCCGGGAGGTATCATCAAAGACGTGATCATCGACAGACTTGGACCTAGGGATAGGCCAAGGCAGTTCTGGGATTCTTGCCAAACTTGGAGTACGGAGTTGGCGTGTTCGATGCCGCGACAGCTAACGGACAGCCGCCGCGACAGGTGCTGTCGGCGACGGGCGCGACGACAGAACTGGAGATCCTAAGCATTGCAATACCTGCACTACTGAGCAACTCAATACCAGCCCATTCTCTCTATCTTGATATCTCAATTCCTTTATTTACATTTACTTTATTATTTTCGTAACAATTCTCTCAAATATTTTCTTTACTTCGTGTAGTGAAATAAGGTGAAGTCATTAGCCCAATCCCTGTGGAGACGATATCCGATACTTCGTATCACTTTACTACTTGCGTCGTACATTTTGCGTGAACATGCTCAAATGCTTGGTTTACCTGTTGAGTCTTTGGATGTTGGTATGCGTGTGACTAGTTCTTTTGGTGAGATGGTTGTAACGTGGAAGTTTTATAGAAGATGTCCCTTGAAAGTGCAAAATCATGTTTTTCTTATTGATCTCATGGAATTGCCATTATATGGCTTTGATGTAATCCTTGGCATGGATTGGCTTGTTGAACATAGAGCTGTGGTGGATTTCAAAAGCAAGCGAGTTTCGTTGAAACTTGCGGATGATTATGAGGTGGTGGTAGTGGGCGAGAATGTGAAGTTCCTTGCCAATGTGGTGTCTACATTGGAAGCAAGTCGGATGTTGCGGCAGGGTTACGAGGCTTACCTAGCCTTTGTTATGAATCCTAGTTCAAAGTAGTTGCGTATTCAGGATATAAGAACTGTACGTGAGTTCTCTGGAGTTTTTCCGGAGGAGTTACCTGGATTGCCGCCTAGTCGAAAGGTGGGGTTTGGGATTGAGTTGTATGAGAACACAACTCCGGTGTCCATTGCTCCCTATCGCATGACACCTAAGGAGTTGAAGGATTTGAAGACGCAACTTCAGAAGTTGCTTGACCGTGGTTTCCTTTGGCCTAGTGTGTCACCTTGGGGTGCATCGGTCTTGTTTGTGAAAAACAAGGATGGCGCGATGAGAATGTGCATTGATTATCGTCAGCTGAACATGTTGACCATCAAAAACATGTATCCTTTGCCGAGGATTGATGATCTTTTTGATAAGTTTCGGGGAGCGCCTGTGTTTTCAAAGATTGACTTGAGGTCAGGGCACTATCAGCTTAAGGTGAAAGATGTGGATGTGTTGAAAATAGCCTTTAGAATGAGGTATGGGCATTATGAGTTCCTTGTAATGCCGTTTGGCTTGACGAATGCTCCTGCTGCTTTTATGGACATGATGAATAGAGTGTTCCATGAATACTTGGACAAGTTTGTTGTGGTGTTCATCGACGATATCCTTGTGTACTCTCGTACTGAGGAGGAGCATGAAGGTCATTTGAGAGTTGTCTTGCAAGCGTTTTTGGAAAATCAGTTTTATGCTAAGCTGAGCAAGTGTGAGTTTTGGCTAAAGGAAGTTGTGTTCCTTGGTCATGTGGTTTTGGCTGAAGGGATTCGTGTTTATCCTCAGAAGGTTGAGGCGGTGATGAATTGGAAGCCTCTTAAGTCTGTTCATGAAGTTCGTAGTTTCCTTGGGTTGGCAGGATATTATCAGAGGTTTGTGGATGGATTTTCAAAGATTGCCGCCCCTTTAATGAAGTGTTTGCAAAAAGATGTTAAGTATGAGTAGACGGAAGCGAGACATCAAGCTTTTGAGAAGCTTAAGGCAGCTTTGACACAAGCTCCTATCTTTGTTCAACCTGAATCAAGGAAAGAGTTTGTGGTGTACAGTGATGCATCCTACGTTGGTTTGGGGTGTGTGCTAATGCAAGAGGGTAAGGTGGTGGCTTACGCATCGCGACAGTTGAAGGTGCATGAGCGCAATTATCCTACGCATGATATTGAGTTAGCTGCGGTGGTTTTTTCTTTGAAATTCTGGAGACATTATCTTTATGGTGAGAAGTGTACTGTGTACACGGATCACAAGAGTTTGAAGTATTTGATGTCTCAGAAAGAGTTGAATCTTAGGCAACGTCGATGGGTGAAGTTGCTCAAGGATTACGATCTAACGATCGAGTATCACCCAAGAAAAGCTAATGTTGTGGCGGACGCCTTGAGCAGAAAAGTGGCAGTGGAGTTAAGGGCGATGTTTGCTAGCTTGAGCATATCGCGAGATGGAGGTCTTGTGGCTGAAT
Organism: Hibiscus tridactylites; assembly: GCA_958450335.1. Classification (NCBI taxonomy): domain Eukaryota; kingdom Viridiplantae; phylum Streptophyta; class Magnoliopsida; order Malvales; family Malvaceae; genus Hibiscus; species Hibiscus tridactylites. Next base: position 26,562,281 of record OY288269.1, on the reverse strand, counting down.
TGCAGGTGAAACCATCTTTGGTTCAGTTGATAAAGGATAAGCAGTTGTTGGATGATTCTTTGGTGCCACATGTTCAGGATATTGTTGAGGATTGACCATCGGATTTTTGTTTTAATGATGATGGAGTTATATGTTTTGGAAGTCGGATAGTAGTGTCGAATGATGTGGAGTTGAGGCGTACTATTCTGACTGAAGCTTATAGTAGTCTTTTTGCTATGCACCCTGGTAGTACAAAGATGTACCATGATCTGAAGGATGAGTACTATTGGTTGGGTTTGAAGAAGAATGTTGCTGAGTATGTGAGCAAGTGCATGGTTTGTCAGCGGGTTAAGGCTGAGAATCAGTTTCCTTCGGGGTTGTTGCAACCGTTGAGGATCCCTGAATGGAAATGGGAGAGGATCACCATGGACTTTGTGTCTGGTTTGCCTTTGACGCCATCAAAGAAGAATTCGGTGTGGGTGATTGTGGATCGCCTTACGAAGTGTGCGCAGTTCTTACCCGTGCATACTACGTATACCTTGGATAAGCTGGCAGAGTTGTACATTGCTGAGATTGTACGTCTGCATGGTGTACCAAAATCTATAGTGTCGGATAGAGATCCGAGGTTCACGGTAAGGTTTTGGGAGTGTTTACATCAAGCATTTGGCATGCGGCTGAATTTCAGTACTTCTTATCACCCGCAGACGGATGGACAGTCTGAGCGTGTTATCCAAGTGCTTGAGGATATGTTGTGTAACCCCCTTAACCCGGCCTAGACGGTTGACCCGAATTAAGAAAGTCACACGGGGAAAACCAAAGTCAACCCGAAAGTCAACCTTGGTTAACGACCCTTTTTTTTCTTTTTAAACTTGTCTAGATGCACATTAACCCTAATTGTGATCATAGAAACAACATACTCAAAGATCATAAACATCAGAGATCAAACAGGGACCCAATTGAACAAATTACAACTTTAGGGACCAAACTGTAAATTCTGTAAAATATAACGACTTAACCCAAATTTGAGTTACCGTCCTGAAATTAGTCAGGTTTCATGCTTCACTGCCAAATTTCAGCTCTAACGGACATTCCAAACTCATACAATTGCACAAACATGATTCAGGACTAAATTGCAAACAATGCAAAACATTTAACTACCAATGTCAGCCCCCAACGGTCACGTGTTCCGAAACAGGCAGAGCCCGTTTCGAAACGCGGGGCCGTTCCGTAACGCGTACCGAAACATAGGCTGGCAGTGGCCTTTCCTTTTCGGAACGGTCTCTCCCGTTTCGGACGCCTGGGCTGGTTTAAGGCACCTGTTCCGAAACGGTAGGCACTGTTCCGAAACACCCTGCACAGAATGCCACAAAATGCACACTTAAACATGCAATTAAACATCCAATCATGCTCCAAATGCTACCAAACTTTACCAGCATGCAATTCAACATGTAAGAGACATGCTTGCATCAGCAATTCAACATGTTAACATCATGAATGAAAAGCCCCAATTCTAATGGCATGCTTCCTACACAAGCAAACAACTCAAGCATAAAACTTCCAAAACAAGCATATAGTGGCCAATTACAAAACCAACAATCTCATCAACATTTAACATACTTAGGGAGTTCACAACATCTCCCAAAACACACTCATAGGTCCCCCATTGCCAAATTACCAAAAGCTAAATTGTACTTAAGAAAACCTTCCATACATTGAGCTCAACTTCCACTTGATTGCTTGCCTTCCTTGCTGCCCTTAGGTACCTTAATGATCTGCATTATTGGTTTAAAGAAAACGGAAGAGAGCGTAAGCAAAAGCTTAGTGAGGAATGCTCATAAAAAACCATTCAATAATGCATTTATAAAACACTTTATAAATCATGCTTCAAATCATACTTTACTCATGCTCAAAAGCAATTTAAACAAGCAATACATGCTTCCACATCCTTTCTTATCATATTGGACACAAGTGATAAGTTTCATCATTTTAAAACAAGTTCAACATAAGACTCACACATGGACTTTTAAACACCATTGTGATCTTATACATTCCAAGAACACACAAGGACTTTTAACCACCTTTGTGTTCTTCCCAAGGACTTTTAAACACCTTGGCCCCAAGGACTTTTAAACACCTTGGCCCATGGACTTTTAAACACCATGGCAAGGACCACACAGGGACTTTTAACCACCTTTGTGTCCTTAACAAGAATCATCCAAGGACTTTTAACCACCTTGATGTTCTTAAGTAACAAGGCTCACTCAAGGACTTTTAACCACCTTAGTGACCTTACAAGAATCATCATGGACTTTTAACCCCCATGAAGTTCTTAGAATCCACAAGGCTCACTCAAGGACTTTTAACCACCTTAGTGACCTTAACCTTTTTCAAAACATCACTTGCCAATATACATCATATTCATCAATTAGCTCACTGTTTTAAAGCATTTACTCAAGCCATATTCATCATGCATTCATAAGCATCAAACCACATTTTAACCATGCTCAAAAACAAGGAACTCTTACCTTGAGCTTCCTTCATCATATGGCTTACAAAATCAGCAAATACCATGCTAAAACATGCTTTCAAAACAGAATTTAAAACATGCGATAAACCATATTGCATCACAACAAAAACCATGGCCACCACTTAGAGAGTTTTCTGAAAACTTACACTTGAGCTTAGTAAAGTTGTTTAGACTTAAACTAAGCTCCCAAGACATTGGTTTCAAAGCTGAAAACCCATTTTCACTCACCGATTCCACTTCGCCTCTTGCCGAAGCACCAATTCAAGCTTCCGGATCAACAACTCCTGGATCCAAAGATGCCTCCCCTGTTTTAACACATCAAAGCAGAGGATTAATGCATCATCATGCATTAATAGCTTCAATGAAAGCACCTAAACTCGCTGCTCTCATCCACACTCCATTTTCGGCCACCAAACACAACCGAAAATGCCTCCAAACCACTTCTCAACAAAGCCCAGCCATAAAACATCAAAACCAAACATCCTTGAACATCAATTAACATCTAAAAAGAGTCTAACAACATCCTTATACCTCCAGCAACATCAGATCCACAAGATCACACCAAAAACAACCTAGAATCATAAGCTAAACTTAGGAAATTCAACCTATCCGGGATTGCATTAATCAAAACTCAATTCCTCATCAAATTATCATTCATTAATCATCATTTTAACACCTTAAAACACTGCTTTAACAGATCCAACGAAAATTCATCAAAAATCACCAAATCTTGCATTTTAAGCCAAGATCCATTAAACAACTTAAAAGCCTTTAAAAAAACATCAAATAAGGATTGAGAACTTAGTAATTTCAGTAAAGAACTGATAGTTTAGAGGAGAAGGACGTTCTTACCTCCAAACTTGAGTTTCTCCTCTTTAGAGCCAAAAAGCTTGAAAATCCAATTAGCAAATTGCAAGGTTTTGTTGTTGAAATGATTAGGAATCCAAAGAGAATTGAAAAGATAGATTTGAGTGACAAAATCAGAAGAAATTCTCTGGAGAGAAAGTGTTTGGGTTGAGAGAAAATCAGAGAAAAGGAAAATTGGAAGAAAATGGAAAGTTGGTTACAAAATAGTAAAATGATTTCCCTCCACTTTTCTTAAGCTTTAAAATCAGAATTATACATTAAAATATCTTAGAAAAATCTGAAGAAACTCCTTTTGGAATAATAGCTCCTTAAAGATTCAAAGTTTCAACCCTTTATAAAACAGTCACTCAACTTTCAAAAATTACATTTTGGTCACTAGCCAAAATGTCACCCTTCCAAACCTCATTTTTCAAAATTGATTTCACAGTTCACTTATATATATTAAAAGATGATTTTAGAACATTTTCCCATATTTTTAATGCAACCCGAACTAGGCTTTCCTAATTTCACCTTTTTAGATTCGAACAGCACTTTGACCAAACCGGTCAACGCTCAAAACTACCAAGCCCAAAACCGGGGCGTTACAACTCTCCCCCCTCTTAAGAAATTTCGTCCTCGAAATTTACCTGAAGGAAAAAGATAAGGAAACTGCTTCAGCACGTCTTCCTTCCGCTCCCACGTGGCTTCCTCAACACCGCGATGCTTCCACAGCACCTTCACCAACTCAATGGTCTTGCCACGAAGAACCTTGCTATCCGAATCCAGAACCTTCACCGGTTCCTCATCATAGGTCAAATCCGGATTCAATTCCACTTCCTCCACAGGCATCACATGCGAAGGATCAGATCTATACCTCCTGGGCATAGAAACATGGAACACATCATGAATCTTCTCCAACTCCTGAGGTAGTCTCAACCGATACGCAACAGGACCCACACGCTCAACCACCTCGTATGGTCCAATGTACCTAGGGCTCAACTTACCCTTCCGGCCAAACCTCATCACCTTCTTCCAAGGCGAAACCTTCAAGAACACACGGTCACCCACCGCATACTCTACCTCCTTACGCTTCAAATCCGCGTAAGACTTTTGCCGATCAGAGGCTGCCTTCAACCGCTCACAAATGAGCTTCACCTTCTCGGTGGTTCCTTTCAACAAAGCTGGCATCGAAACCAACTTTTGACCAGTTTCAGCCCAACAAAGAGGAGTTCTACACTTCCTCCCATACAAAGCCTCATAAGGTGCCATTTGTATACTCGCCTGATAACTATTGTTATAAGCAAACTCAACCAAAGGTAGATGCTTCTCCCAAGAACCTTGGAACTCAATCACGCAACATCTCAACATATCCTCCAAAATCTGAATAACTCGCTCAGACTGACCATCCGACTGAGGATGATAGGATGTACTGAAATTCAACCTTGTACCCAGAGCTTGATGCAAACACTGCCAGAAACGCGATGTGAACCTCAGATCCCTATCCGACACAATCGACTTAGGCACACCATGCAGCCGCACAATCTCAGCAATGTACAGCTCCGCAAGCTTATCCAAGGAAAACGTAGTATGCACAGGCAAGAAATGCGCACACTTCGTCAGGCGATCCACAATCACCCAAACCGAATTCTTCTTTGATGGAGACAAAGGTAAACCAAACACAAAATCCATGGTAACCCTCTCCCACTTCCATTCAGGGATTCTCAACGGTTGCAACAACCCTGAAGGAACCTGATGCTCAGCCTTAACTCGCTGACACACCATACACTTGCTCACAAACTCGGCAACATCCTTTTTCAAACCCACCCAATAGTACTCATCACGAAGATCGCGGTACATCTTAGTACTACCAGGGTGCATAGCAAAAGGACTACTATGGCCTTCAGTCAAAATAGTACGCCTCAATTCAACATCATTGGGCACTACTATTCGACTCCCAAAACACAATACACCATCATCATTAAAGCAGAAATCCGAAGGTCTACCCTCCGCGATATCCTGAACATGAGACACCAAGGAATCATCCAGCAACTGCTTTTCCTTGATCAACTGAACCATTGATGGTTTCACTTGCAACTCAGCTACAAGACCACCATCACGCGAAATACTCAAGCTAGCAAACATAGCCCTCAGCTCAACAGCTACCTTCCTACTCAAAGCATCCGCAACAACATTAGCTTTTCCAGGATGGTACTCAATGGTCAGATCATAATCCTTGAGCAACTCCAACCAACGCCGCTGCCTAAGATTCAACTCCTTCTAAGACATCAGATACCTCAAACTCTTGTGATCCGTGTATACAGTACACTTCTCACCATACAGATAATGTCTCCAGATCTTCAGAGCAAAAACCACTGCAGCCAGCTCAATGTCATGCGTAGGATAATTGCGCTCATGCACCTTCAACTGTCGTGATGCATAAGCCACAACCTTACCCTCTTGCATCAGCACACACCCCAAACCAACATAGGATGCATCACTATAGACCACAAACTCTTTCCCTGATTCAGGCTGAACCAAGATAGGAGCTTGCGTCAAAGCCGCCTTCAGCTTCTCAAAAGCCTGCTGTCTCGCTTCTGTCCACTCATACTTAACATCCTTTTGCAACAACTTCGTCAAAGGAGCAGCAATCTTAGAAAAACCATCCACAAACCTCCGGTAGTATCCTGCCAAACCAAGGAAACTACGAACGTCATGAACAGACTTAGGAACCTTCCAGTTCATCACCGCCTCAATCTTCTGAGGATCGACACGAATCCCCTCAGCAGAAACTACATGCCCAAGAAACACCACCTCCTTAAGCCAAAACTCACACTTGCTCAGCTTAGCATAAAGCTGATTCTCCAACAAAGCTTGCAGCACAATCCTCAAATGCTCTTCATGCTCCTCCTCAGTACGCGAGTACACGAGAATATCATCAATGAACACCACAACGAACTTGTCCAGGTATTCATGAAACACACGATTCATCATGTCCATGAAAGCAGCAAGAGCATTTGTCAAACCAAACGGCATCACCAGGAACTCATAATGCCCATACCTTGTCCTGAAAGCTGTCTTAGGCACATCCACATCCTTCACCTTCAACTGATAATACCTTGACCTCAAGTCAATTTTAGAGAACACAGCAGCTCCCCGAAATTGATCAAAGAGATCATAAATCCTCGGCAAAGGATACCGATTCTTGATAGTCAACTTATTCAGCTGACGGTAATCAATGCACATTCTCATAGTGCCATCCTTCTTCTTCACAAACAAGACCGGTGCACCCCAAGGTGACACACTCGGCCGAAAGAAACCACGATCAAGCAGCTCTTGCAACTACGTCTTCAGCTCCTTCAGCTCCTTAGGTGCCATTCTATAAGGAGTAATGGACACAGGAGTTGTATTCTCATACAGCTCAATTCCAAACTCCACCTCGCGATTAGGAGGTAAACCAGGCAACTCCTCAGGAAAAACACCAGGAAACTCCTTCACAACCCTGATATCTTGCACCCTCAACTCCTTAGAGCTAGGATTCATCACAAAAGCTAGATAAGCTTCACAGCCTTGCCTCAGCATCCTGCTCGCCTCCAAGGTAGACACCACAATGGCAAGAAACTTCACATTCTCACCAACCACAACAACATAATAATCATCCGCAAGCTTAAGCGAAACACGCTTATTTTCACAATCCACAACAGCACGATGCTCAGCAAGCCAATCCATACCAAGGATTACATCAAAACCATAGAAAGGCAACTCCATAAGGTCAACATGGAAAACATGTTCTTGCACAACCAAAGGACACCTTCTATACAACTTTCGAGTCACAACAGTCTCACCAAAAGAACTAGTGACACGAACACCAACATCCAAAGACTCAACAGGCAAACCAAGCAATTCAGCATGCTCACGCAAAATATATGAATGCGTAGATCCAGAATCTATCAAGGAAAGTAATGACAAGGATTGCAAAGTAAAGGTACCTGCAATCACATCCGCATCATTCCTCCCTTCACGCTGAGCATACACCCTCGCTTGACCACCACCTTCAGGCTGAATAGCCACAACATGGGCCACTCCTCGGCCACCTTCCTCCCTTCTTTGGAAATTACCACGGCCGCGCCCACGACCTCTCTGCGGTGCAGCAACAACAGGAGCACACACTTGGCCACCAGCCAACATAAGACAATCTCGCCTCAAGTGGTCCGCAGATCCACAATTCCAGCACCCATTACCAGCTGCTGCAACAGGAGCTTGCACCTCCCTCACAGCACGAGGACAGTCACGCTTCATGTGACCACGTGAACCACAGATCCAACAAGCACTCGGATCATCTCTAGCATTGCCTCCTCTAGCCGGTACACCACCACCTCTCTTAGATGAGGACTGATACTTCTGATCACGTCTCCTCTTGTTCCGTCCACCACCGGAACTAAACTCAGCAGCTCGCTTACCAGCACTTGCTCCAGCACCTCTAGCAGATAAACCCAAGTTCATCTCAATATCCTTGGCTCGGCCCACCAACACATCAAAATCATCATATTCAGTGGCCAGCACATACATCTTCACATCCGTCACTAAACCATAACGGAACCTCTCGCACCTCGCCCGCTCATCAGGTACCAGCTCAGGTGCATACTGACTGAGTCGCACAAACTGTACTTCATACTCAGCCACACTCATGCTCCCTTGGGTAAGAGACATGAACTCACGCTTCTTTTCATCAAGATATCTCACACCAAGATATCTCCTCTTGAACACATTCTGGAAGAATGTCCAAGTGATGTCAGCCTCAGCCATCCCAGCTATAGTGGTCGTCCACCACGTATACGCATCATCCTGAAGCAAGGATACAACACAACCCAGCTTTTGCACATCCGTGCAACTCATCTGTCCCAAAATCCTCTTTGTACTCTCTAACCAAGCCTCAGAACTCTCAGCAGACATACCCCTGAACTCAGTCCCACCAAGACTGCGCAGAGGTTCCAAAGGTAGTCTAACTCCAGCGTCTCCCTGATGCCCAGCTCCTTGAGCTCCGGCTACTGCTGCTCGAAAAGCACCCGCAATAGCTTGCACCAACATCGACATGTCCGGCATAGCTTGCCCCTGACCAACCTCCGGTCCAGCAGCTCCAGCACCAGCTGCAGCTTCAGCTCTTTCTCTCTCAGCACCACCACCACCAGGTGGAGGAGGGGGTAACACCGCACTACCCGTGTTTTCCTCATTCTCGTTCTCATTAGGAGCCGTAGCTCGCACATTACCTCGCAACTCTCTACGTGGTGCCATACTTTAACCATGCAATCACAATGCAAATAAACAAAATCAGGCCCAGCAAGGTAAGCAATCCAAGTATTCAAGCTCAATTTCATTTAAAAATCAACATCATCACTTAGCTTTGATTTGGCAATGGGTACCCACATCATGCTACATCACAGCATACAACTCAATTGCATCAAAATCACAAACCATTTAACATGCTTTCAATCAATCAAGCATACATAGCATACATACTTCAATCATGCACACACACATTCCCAATTACTTGAGAACTTAGCTCTGATACCACCAAATGTAACCCCCTTAACCCGGCCTAGACGGTTGACCCGAATTAAGAAAGTCACACGGGGAAAACCAAAGTCAACCTGAAAGTCAACCTTGGTTAACGACCCTTTTTTTCTTTTTAAACTTGTCTAGATGCACATTAACCCTAATTGTGATCATACAAACAACATACTCAAAGATCATAAACATCAGAGATCAAACAGGGACCCAATTGAACAAATTACAACTTTAGGGACCAAATTGTAACTTCTGTAAAATATAACGACTTAACCCAAATTTGAGTTACCGTCCTGAAATTAGTCAGGTTTCATGCTTCACTGCCAAATTTCAGCTCTAACGGACATTCCAAACTCATACAATTGCACAAACATGATTCAGGACTAAATTGCAAACAATGCAAAACATTTAACTACCAATGTCAGCCCCCAACGGTCACGTGTTCCGAAACAGGCAAAGCCCGTTTCGAAACGCGGGGCCGTTCCGCAACGCGTACCGAAACATAGGCTGGCAGTGGCCTTTCCGTTTCGGAACGGTCTCTCCCGTTTCGGACGCCTGGGCTGGTTTAAGGCACCTGTTCCGAAACGGTAGGCACTGTTCCGAAACACCCTGCACAGAATGCCACAAAATGCACACTTAAACATGCAATTAAACATCCAATCATGCTCCAAATGCTACCAAACTTTACCAGCATGCAATTCAACATGTAAGAGACATGCTTGTATCAGCAATTCAACATGTTAACATCATGAATGAAAAGCCCCAATTCTAATGGCATGCTTCCTACACAAGCAAACCACTCAAGCATAAAACTTCCAAAACAAGCATATAGTGGCCAATTACAAAACCAGCAATCTCATCAACATTTAACATACTTAGGGAGTTCAAAACATCTCCCAAAACACACTCATAGGTCCCCCATTGCCAAATTACCAAAAGCTAAATTGTACTTAAGAAAACCTTCCATACATTGAGCTCAACTTCCACTTGATTGCTTGCCTTCCTTGCTGCCCTTAGGTACCTTAATGATCTGCATTATTGGTTTAAAGAAAACGGAAGAGAGCGTAAGCAAAAGCTTAGTGAGGAATGCTCATAAAAAACCATTCAATAATGCATTTATAAAACACTTTATAAATCATGCTTCAAATCATACTTTACTCATGCTCAAAAGCAATTTAAACAAGCAATACATGCTTCCACATCCTTTCTTATCATATTGGCCACAAGTGATAAGTTTCATCATTTTAAAACAAGTTCAACATAAGACTCACACATGGACTTTTAAACACCATTGTGATCTTATACATTCCAAGAACACACAAGGACTTTTAACCACCTTTGTGTTCTTCCCAAGGACTTTTAAACACCTTGGCCCCAAGGACTTTTAAACACCTTGGCCCATGGACTTTTAAACACCATGGCAAGGACCACACAAGGACTTTTAACCACCTTTGTGTCCTTAACAAGAATCATCCAAGGACTTTTAACCACCTTGATGTTCTTAAGTAACAAGGCTCACTCAAAGACTTTTAACCACCTTAGTGACCTTACAAGAATCATCATGGACTTTTAACCACCATGAAGTTCTTAGAATCCACAAGGCTCACTCAAGGACTTTTAACCACCTTAGTGACCTTAACCTTTTTCAAAACATCACTTGCCAATATACATCATATTCATCAATTAGCTCACTGTTTTAAAGCATTTACTCAAGCCATATTCATCATGCATTCATAAGCATCAAACCACATTTTAACCATGCTCAAAAACAAGGAACTCTTACCTTGAGCTTCCTTCATCATATGGCTTACAAAATCAGCAAATACTATGCTAAAACATGCTTTCAAAACAGAAATTAAAACATGCGATAAACCATATTGCATCACAACAAAAACCATGGCCACCACTTAGAGAGTTTTCCGAAAACTTACACTTGAGCTTAGTAAAGTTGTTTAGACTTAAACTAAGCTCCCAAGACATTGGTTTCAAAGCTGAAAACCCATTTTCACTCACCGATTCCACTTCGCCTCTTGCCGAAGCACCAATTCAAGCTTCCGGATCAACAACTCCTGGATCCAAAGATGCCTCCCCTGTTTTAACACATCAAAGCAGAGGATTAATGCATCATCATGCATTAATAGCTTCAATGAAAGCACCTAAACTCGCTGCTCTCATCCACACTCCATTTTCGGCCACCAAACACAACCGAAAATGCCTCCAAACCACTTCTCAACAAAGCCCAGCCATAAAACATCAAAACCAAACATCCTTTAACATCAATTAACATCTAAAAAGAGTCTAACAACATCCTTATACCTCCAGCAACATCAGATCCACAAGATCACACCAAAAACAACCTAGAATCATAAGCTAAACTTAGGAAATTCAACCTATCCGGGATTGCATTAATCAAAACTCAATTCCTCATCAAATTATCCTTCATTAATCATCATTTTAACACCTTAAAACACTGCTTTAAAAGATCCAACGAAAATTCATCAAAAATCACCAAATCTTGCATTTTAAGCCAAGATCCATTAAACAACTTAAAAGCCTTTAAAAAACATCAAATAAGGATTGAGAACTTAGGAATTTCAGTAAAGAACTGATAGTTTAGAGGAGAAGGACGTTCTTACCTCCAAACTTGAGTTTCTCCTCTTTAGAGCCAAAGAGCTTGAAAATCCAATTAGCAAATTGCAAGGTTTTGTTGTTGAAATGATTAGGAATCCAAAGAGAATTGAAAAGATAGATTTGAGTGACAAAATCAGAAGAAATTCTCTGGAGAGAAAGTGTTTGGGTTGAGAGAAAATGAGAGAAAAGGAAAATTGGAAGAAAATGGAAAGTTGGTTACAAAATAGTAAAATGATTTCCCTCCACTTTTCTTAAGCTTTAAAATCAGAATTATACATTAAAATATCTTAGAAAAATCTGGAGAAACTCCTTTTGGAATAATAGCTCCTTAAAGATTCAAAGTTTCAACCCTTTATAAAACAGTCACTCAACTTTCAAAAATTACATTTTGGTTACTAGCCAAAATGTCACCCTTCCAAACCTCATTTTTCAAAATTGATTTCACAGTTCACTTATATATATTAAAAGATGATTTTAGAACATTTTTCCATATTTTTAATGCAACCCGAACTAGGCTTTCCTAATTTAACCTTTTTAGATTCGAACAGCACTTTGACCAAACCGGTCAACGCTCAAAACTACCAAGCCCAAAACCGGGGCGTTACATGTTGAGGTGTTGTGTGATTGAGTTTCAAGGCTCTTGGGAGAAGCACTTGCCTTTGGTGGAGTTTTCTTATAATAATAGCAACCATGCAAGTATTCAAATGGCACCTTATGAAGCCTTGTATGGGAGGAAGTGCATAACTCCTCTTTGCTGGGCTGAAACGGGACAAAAGTTGGTCTCGATGCCGGCTGTGTTAAAAGGAACCACCAAGAAGGTGAAGCTTATTTGTGAGCGGTTGAAGGTAGCCTCTGATCGGCAGAAGTCTCACGCGAATTTGAAGCGTAAGGAGATTGAGTTTGCGGTGGGTGACCATGTGTTCTTAAAGGTTTCATCTTGGAAAAAGGTGATGAGATTTGGCCGGAAGGGTAAGTTGAGCCCTAGATATATTGGACCGTACGAGGTGATAGAACGTGTGGGTCCTGTTGCTTATAAGTTGAGGCTACCACAAGAGCTAGAGAAGATACATAATGTGTTTCATGTATCCTTGCTTCAAAGGTATAGATCGGATCCTTCGCATGTTATGCCCGTGGAGGAAGTTGAGTTGAATCCAGATTTGACCTATGATGAGGAGCCGATTGAGATTTTGGATTCGGACAGTAAGGTTCTCCGGGGTAAGACCATTGAGCTGGTTAAGGTGTTGTGGAGGCATCGTGGTGTTGAGGAAGCCACGTGGGAAAGAAAAGGTGATATGAAGAAGCAGTTTCCTTACCTTTTTTCTCCAAGTAAATTTCGAGGACGAAATTTCTTAAGAGTGGGAGAGTTGTAACACCCCAACATTGGGCTTAGATGTTTAGAGTCTGAACCGGATCGGATTTGGAAAATGGTTCGATTCTAAAAGGGAGTTTTAGGGAACACCTAGTTCAGAATGCTTTAAAAATATAGAAAAATATCTAAAAATCCTCATTTAATATATAAAAGAGAATGGTGGAATCAATTTTACAAAATAAGGTTTGTAAATACTACATTTCGGTGTAGTGACCAAATCGCAGTTTTTGCGAAGTTAAGTAGTGACTGTTTTGTAAAGGATTGAAACTTTGAATCTTTAAGGAGCTATTTTACCAAAATGTTTTCATCGGATTTTTCCTTAATTTGGGTGATTTAATTAATGTTTTAATTAAAGAAAATGAAGGTGATTAAATTAGAAAACCACCTTTGACTTTTCAACTACTTATCAAAAATTTTCTCTCATTTTATTTTCTCTCAAATTCCTTTCAACGAAGCACATTTTCTCTAGCAAATACACTTTGATTTTCACTTCATTTGATGAGATTTCAATCTCTCTTTGATTCTTAATCAATTCCTCATCAAATTCACTTGATTTCTACATTGAATTTTCAAGGAAACTTGCCCAAATAAAGGAGAAATCATCCATTAGAGGTAAGTTTCGTCCTTCTCCTCTAATGATCAGTTCTTTACTGAAATTCCCAAGTTATCAATCCTTTGTTAATGATTTTTAAGTGGTTTTAATGTTAGAAACAAGAAATTGTCTTAAAACTCAAAATTTTGGAAGAGATCTTGAAGATTTTCGTGGTGAATGATTGGGATCTATTTTGAGATGGTTTTCTAATGTGTTTTGGATGTTAATTGATGTTACAAATGAGGTTTTATCAATCCAATTCCGAATAGGTTTGTTTTTCCTAAGTTATGCTTGTTAGAATGATGGTTTTTGGAGTGATTTTGGTGTTCTGTTATAGTTGGAGGTATAAGGACGTGGTTGTGTTGGTTTTTGATGTTAATTGATGTTTAGAAATGATTAGAAGTGATGGATCTTGGCTGGGTTTGGTTTTGGAAGAGTTTGGAGGTGATTTCGGTAGTGTTTGGTAGCCGAAATGTGGTTTTTTTGTAGAGCAGCGAGTTTGGGTGTATGGCTAATGATTTCAATGCACGTTGATGCATTAATCCTCTGCTCTTATGTGTTTAAAACAGGGGAGACATCTTCGGACACCTTTGGAGTTGATCCGGAAGCTTAGATAGCGTTTCAGCGAGCAAGAGAAACGTAATCGGTGAGTGCGTATGGTTTTAGAAGTCCTTGAGGGACAAAGAAACAAGGTTTGGGGATTTAGGAAAGGTTTGAAACACTTTCCTAAGTCCGGAAGTAAGTATTGGCTAGATTGCTCTCTTGAATGTGGTGATTGCCCCTTAAATGCTTTTACATGCTCATGGTTTAAGATTGATAAATTCCTACTGTTTTTATGCATATTTTATAGCATGAGATGATGCTTGAAATGATTTCATAAAGTAACATGTTGCATAGTTGAGATTTGAGCTTTTATGTTAAAGCATAGCAAATGTTATGATTTTGAAAAGAGATGAGAATGTTTGAGATTTAATGCATGAAAAATAGTATGTGAGATGATGATTTGACATAATATATTGGCATAGATGTTGAGACACTTACCGGATATAATTGATCGATCAATAGGATGAGAGTGCACTATAAACTAAAAATTCGTACGTGCTCTTTGGTTAAGCCAAAGGGAGAGAACCGATGATGGGCATTTCATCGGGTAGGACTTGGTGAAATACCCAAGCTTTGGGGTGATGAGAGATTATGCCATATGAGTACGGTGATGTGAGATTCCACCGGAAACTATGTTACTAGACGAGTGAGTACGGTGATGAGATATGTCACCGGAAGTGTCTAGTGAGATGTCCGCATATCCGAGTAATAAAAAGATGTGAAATTCCAATATAAAATATGTAATGGTTTTTGATTCACATGTACTTTTGATGAAATGGTTTATGCTATGAGAAATGCATATGTGGTTTGTTTATGAAATGCTTTAGAGTACAAGCATGAGTATGGCTTTGTCATGAGGTTTGCATTGGTTTAATGCATGAGATAGAATGGAGGTACATGTGTTTTCAATGAGAAATTGCTTTGAAGGGTTTTCAAGCATGAGATAGAATGAGCATGTGGTTTAAAAGCTTTTGAGAAAATGTTTTCAAGATATGCATTATTGTGTTGGTTTTCTTTCGAGCATGCCTCACTAAGCATTTGTGCTTACGCTCTCTGTTTTACCAATAATGCAGATAATTGAGGTGTTTTGGGGCATCAAATAAGTTAAGATCATCCAACGAAGTCCAAGCTCATGTATGGTGAAGTTTTCACACACTTTAGTTTTGATATAATGGCAATGGGAAACCAAGAATTGTATTTGGGAGATATGTTGAACTCCCTAAGGTTGTGGCATGTTTGCTTTAGCTTGTTTGAGTTGTAAATGACCTTAACTGTTTGATTTGAGGTTGGATTGCTTATTTTGGTTTCGAGATTATGATACATGCCTCTAGACTAATGAGAATTTGTGTTTGATGATATGTTTGTGTTAGGATGTCCCAAATATGTATGATGACTTGCTGGTATGATTTGGGAGTCTTTGGGCATGTTTGAGTATGTTAATGAATGAAAAACCAGCATTTACTGCTGTTTCTGGGCAGGTCGTATCGAAACACCCTATAGTGTTTCGGAACGGGGGGGGGGGGGGGGGCTGAAATGGCCTTTGTGTTTTGAAATGGTGGAGGCTATTTCGAAACATTTTGGCTACTGGAATGCCATGTTTCGGAACTCGTCTCGGAACATACCTGCATACCGAAACGGTCAACACCGTTCCGATACAGCGTTTCGGTACGGTGAGTAGGCGTTCCGTAACGGGTTACCGTTGGACCCAGATTTGTAATGTTTTGAGTCAACATGCTTTACATTTTAGTCCTAAATGTTGTGATTGCAATTGCTTGAGCTTGAGATGTCTTTTTAAGATGAAATTTGGCAGAGAAGCATGTAACATGATTAATTTCATAATGGTAATCCTAAAATCAATAAAGTTCCTCTAATTTACAAAAAATTACATTTTCGTCCCTAATCTTGTGTAAAGAGCAATTGAGTCCCTAAATGTTATCTGATCGTTGTGCCCTTCTCAATTATTATTCGTGAGTACTCACTTAGAGTTAACATGTGTTTAGTCAAGATTAAAATGAAAAAAGGGTCGTTAATCAAGGTTGACTTTCGGGTTGACTTTGGTTTTCCCCGTGTAATCTTCGTAGTTCGGGTCAAGCGTCTAGGCCAAGCTAAGGGGGTTACACAAACACCACCACAACCAACTCGATATCATGTGTAGGGTAATTACGCTCGTGCACCTTCAACTGTCGAGATGTATAAGCTACTACTCTACCTTCTTGCAACAACATACATCCTAAGCTAACATAGTATGCATCACTATAAACCACAAACTCTTTACCTGATTCGGGCTGAATCAAAGTAGGAGCTTGCGTCAATGCTTCCTTCAACTTCTCGAAAGCTTGTTGCCTAACATTCGTCCGTTCAAACTTAACATCCTTTTGCAACAAATTTGTCAAAGCAGCAGTAATCCACGAAAAACCATCCACAAACCTACGATAGTATCCTGCCAAACCAATGAAACTATGCACTTTATGGACCGACTTAGGCAACTTCCAATTTATCACCACTTCAACATTTTGGGGATCAACTTGAATCCCTTCGTCCGACACTGCATGACCAAGGAAAATAACTTCCTTAAACCAAAACTCGCACTTACTCAACTTGGCATAAAGCTGATTTTCCAACAACATTTGCAACACGATCCGCAAATGCTTATCATGATCCTTCTCAGTATGAGAGTACACAAAAATGTGGTCGATAAACACAACCACAAACCTATCCAAAAACTGATGGAACACACGATTCATCATATCCATGAATGCAGCAGGTGCATTGGTTAAACCAAACGACATCAATAAGAACTCATAATGCACGTACCTCGTACGAAAAGAAGTCTTAGGCACATCCACATCATTTACCTTCAAATGGTAATATCTAGATCTCAAATCAATCTTGGAAAACACCGAAGCACCTCGAAACTAATCAAAAATATCATCAATCCTTGGCAAGAGATACTTATTCTTGATCGTCAACTTGTTCAGTTACCGATAATCTATACACATTCGCATCGTGCCATCTTTCTTCTTTACAAATAAGATCGGTGCACCCCAAGGTGAAACACTAAGCCTAATGAAACCTCGATCAAGAAACTCCTGAAGTTGCGTCTTCAACTCCTTCGGTGCCATTCGATAGGGAGCAATTGACACTGGAGTCGTATTTTCATAAAA
Source organism: Hibiscus tridactylites (assembly GCA_958450335.1). Taxonomy (NCBI): domain Eukaryota; kingdom Viridiplantae; phylum Streptophyta; class Magnoliopsida; order Malvales; family Malvaceae; genus Hibiscus; species Hibiscus tridactylites. The sequence goes on along the minus strand of OY288269.1, from coordinate 26,545,008 downwards.
CTCAATGCCAAACTCAACCTCTCTGTTCGGTGGCAAACCATGCAACTCTTTTGGAAATACACCTGGAAACTCACATACCGTACGTATATCTTGCACTCAAACTTCCTTTGTACATGGATTCATCACATAATCCAAGAAAGCTTCACATCCCAAACGCATCAACCGACTCGCTTCAAGAGCCGAAGCCACATTCTCGCCTACGATTACAACCTCATAATAATCGAAAAGTTTCAACAAAACTCGCTTGGTCTCAAAATCAACCACGGCCCTATGCTCGGACAACCAATCCATACCAAGAATTACATGAAAACCATAGAAATGCAATTCCATAAGATCAACCTCAAACACATGTCCTTGAACAGACAAAGAACACCTTATATACAACTTCCTCGTGATAATTGTCTCACCAAAAGAACTGGTTACACGCATACCAACATCTAACAACTTAAAATAAAGGTACCTGCGATCACATCCGTGTCATTCCTTCACTCTCGGTGTGCAAACATCCTAGCCTATCCACCTCCCTCAGGATGAACAACAACAACATGAGCAACATTCCTCTGTCTATAATCTCTATGCTGAAAATTACCACGACCGCGCCCACGACCTCTCTATGGCTCAACAACTAGAATATTTGCTTGTCCATCTCTAGCAGCTTGTGGACAATCACGCTTCATATTTCCTCATGATCCACAGTTCCAACATATACCCAGATTACTCCAACACTCTCTCGCGTGTCTTCTACCGCACTTGTTACACTCTAGAGTATGAACAAAAGCATTATGGCCTTGTTGACCACGACTAGGGTTACCACCACCACGCCTTGGATCAGGTTGATACCTCCTATCCTTGTGCTTCTTGTAACGATCTCTACCAACATCAAACTCTACCGACCTTTTTCCAGAACTAGAACCACTCGAACGAGCAACTAAACCTAAATTTTGCTCGATGTCCTTAGCCTGAGTGACTAAGACATCAAAATCGGTGTAATCTGAAGCCAACATATAAGTCTTAACCTCCTTCACAAGCCTATAACGAAAATGTTCATATCTCTTTTGTTCATCAAGAACCAGTTCAAGAGCATATTGGCTCAACCGAACAAATTGAACCTCATATTCTAAAACGGTTAAGTTTCCTTGCACCAAAGAAATGAACTCTCGCTTCTTTTCATCAAGATAGCGAACACCCAGATACTTCCTCTTAAAAGCATTACCAAAGAAGTCCCAAGTCACATCGACAGGTTCCATACCCGCGGTGATGGTCATCCACCACCTATAAGCATCTCCTTGAAGAAAGGATACAACACAACCCAACTTTTGCATATCATTGCAACCCATCTGTAATCACTAATTTTGTCCGGGCTGATTAGCCCTTAAATATGCTTAAATAAGAGTGGGCTTTATTTATTCACATTGGGCTTTAATTAATTAATACATAGATATACATATTATTTATTAGAATTCTGGGTGCTATTATTAATCTTCTTCTAATTACTACCTACTATCATATGTTATGTTATTATTATTACTATGTTATTATTTACTATCTGTTATTACTACTATATATTATATTATTATTATGACTATTTATATTATTACCTGTGTTATTATATACCGTATATTATTAATATTACCTATTGTTAGTATTGTTATCTTTTTATTTACTATTATCACTATTGTTGCTATTACCATATGTTAATATTGTTACCGTATCATTATTATTACTATATTCATTATTGTTATTGTCATTACTATAATTTTCGAATTGAATCTGAAAAATACACAAAAAACTATATATATATATATATATATACAAACACATATTAAATAAATAAGAACTCTAATATAAATAAATAAAAAGCCCAATGCACTCTTTATATATAAAGCCCATGTTTGTCTTATAACGTCCATTTACATAAAAAACCTAAATATATATATATATATATCATTACATACGGCCCATGTTAGGCCCAATACTAAAATTAAATCTGATAAAAAAACAGAAACCCTAATTGCTATATTGTGTCTACGCAGCCGCCGCAGCCACGACCGTCAGATCTGATCAGATCTGACGGCCCAGATGAAGCCATAAAAAGGAAGCCCTAGATGGGCACTGATGAGTCATGCGCCGCCTAGATCACAACCGCAAGATCAGGAGGGCTTCAACGGTCCAGATGCGAAGACATGAGAAACCCTAGACGCCCATCTGATGACCTCGCGCCGCTATGAAGCTGAGCCGTTAGATCAGAATGTGATCTGACGGTCCGGATGCCACGAGATGCGGCACGCGCCCACGCGCGACGCATCAGCTCCCCACTCGCGCGCGTGAAGGCCACGCCCGCCTCTCCAGATTCCTCGAGCACTCGCCACGTCGCCCCCGCCCGTTCCAACGACCGATCCGTCGGCCACGTCGATCATCGTCCAATATGCAACAAAGAAAAGAAAGTCAGCATCAAATAAAGGAAAAAGAAAAATCGAAAACAAAAAGAAAAGAAGGACGAAATCAGAACGGAATGGCAGAGAATGACAGAGCCTTGCATGAATCCGGCCAAAAACACAATACGAACCAATAGCCTTTTTTCATTGAATTAACCAATATGTAAAAATCAGTCGAAATTCGGGCTATAAAGCCGAATCGACGGCTTCATTGTAGGGGATTCGTGAAACTCCCAAGAACAAAGCACGAAAAGCAATACCACAACCAGAACCATTCAGGTATATCACTCATCACTATTGCATGTTAAAAAAAAGAGATCGAAACCCTTTTTTACCTTTTTCTGTTTCGTTCCTCATCGAACCAGAACCCCCTTCCTCTCGGCAACAATCCCGGCCGTTCATCGGCTTCAAAAAGGGTGCGTCAGAGAAGGGGTTCAAAACCCCCTGTTGTTTCGTAAACCGTTTTTAAAAAATACAGAGGCTAGGTTTTTTTAGGTTTTCGTTTCCGGGAAGGGTCGTTTTGAGTTTTGGGGAGTGAAAGGTCGTCTTTTTCGGGTTTCTTTAGAGTAGGTTCGTTGGTCGGACATGGTTTTAAGTCCGCCGGACGGTGACTAGCACCGGCCGGCGTCCGAGGTCGTGAAAAAGGTGAGGCTTTTAGGAGCGGCTAGGGTTTAGGTTAGGCAAAAGGGGCGTCCGTTTTACTTTAGGTGGGTTATATAGAGCTTTAGGTTTTTTGTTTCGGGTAAATAGCGAGTCCAGTCCCTCCGTGTCGGGGTATTAGCATAGTAAGGGTCGCCGCATGGTCAAATTACATCCTAGGTCCCCCGTAGTCTGAGTCGGGTCATCTTCTAGTCCCCAGATCGAGTTCTTTAGGGGTTATTTACGTGTTCGGTCCTCTTCCTTCGTACCCGTGTTCAATAGGGTCTTTACAGTTTAGAGCCTTTGTTTTTCTTCTTTCTGATTTCAGCCTCTGTTTTTGCCTTTATTTCATTTTGGTCATCATTCGAATAGTTTTGTTGCTTTGTGTTTTAATGATGATTAATTAGTATGAAAGCATGTATGTTATGCCATGTGTTTGTTTTATCTTTATGAATCGAATATATGTTGCCATGTTAATCTTTTAATTCGGTACATTGAAAATGGGCTAGTTTAATCTCTTTAATTAGGTTAATTAATGAATAGTTTTAAATGGGCTTTGTGTTCTTTTAAAAATAGGAATGCCTTAAAATGGACCTTTGGGCTTCAAGAGTTAGTTTAATTAATTAATTTGGGCCTTCTTTCCTATGTGTTGTTTTGAGTGACATGCATGTATATATATTTGTCATCCATATGGCTTAATATGCAAGCATGATAATCGGATCTAAAAAAATCAAACCCGAGAGGGGTATTAATTAACTTCGGTATCCGAAAACGACAGTCCTAGCTTAATGGATGTCTATCGGATACTTAGGTTAATTTTCACCGCCTCCAGGTAAGCGAAAGCATAAAAATTGAAAACAACACGCATCATCTCTTATATGTTCGCATCATGCATAAAGGTGACGTACGGGATCCGAACCCTAAACTAACACGGCAGTCAGCCTTATTTGATGTCGGTTTAGTCTATGGTCCGGTGTACCGTCATCCTTTTTAATTAAATGTTTAAGTAATTCCAATGCCACTATTCGATAAAGCCCGCATTATTTAAGTTATATTTTCATTTAAGAACAATTATTAAATTCACTTCGATTTTTAAATAATTCCTATCGATCAAAAGGCAATAAGTAATTTGGTACCGGTTTCCGGGCGTGATGGGGGCGCTAACCCTACCCCACGCGTAACCAACTCCCGAACCCGTTTTAAAATGAATCTCTGGTTTTATGGTGTCCGGCCTACCTTAGTGGCCGGTGGCGACTCCAAATTTTCACAAGTTTTCCAAAAACATGAATTCCCCCTTTTTTTTAAATAAAACCCCCTTTTTTTTAATAAAACCCCCTTTTTAAAAAAAGAAAATAGTGATGAGGCCCCCTCACTTAGCGGTTTTCAAAAAAACCTTATCACAGCTTGGCGACTCCGCTGGGGATTAAATTTTTGTTTTTTACAAAACAAAAAATGAGAGTTAAGCCAATAAAACGCTTGTTGCCATTTAATCGATAGAAAATATTTAAAATTCGAAGTGAAGCTAATAAGTTTGTTCTTTCATGAAAATATGACTTAAGTTGAACGGTCTTTGAAAATTTGTGGCATTCGAATTAATTTTCCATTTAATTATTAAGGAAGTCACCGACATGTGTTGCATCATGATCATCAAGCTCTATACCCGAGCTACCTTTTTTAAGTGAGAGTGAAACGCCCATACCCACGTGAGTATCCCTCCACGGGTCGGTAATTCACTTTCGGAATCCACGCCTTTTGACACGTGAGCAGCCCTCCACGTCATTAGGTCGTGCTTTCCCTCGAGCCGAAACCAATTCGCAAGCCTGTAATGGGCCAGAATTGGGGTTCTTATTGCCTTAGTAGGTGATGAGATAGGTTCGGGTACCCTTTATTAGAACCGAACTCATGTGTGAGAATATAAGAAGCCCACCCCATTAGAGCCATGCGGATAACCCTAGAGTTTAGAGTGTCTAGGCTTTGTTTTCTTGTACTTATGATCCTTTTTTGTAAGTATTTTGTTCCCATTGTTTGCTTATTAATTTGCGACTAACACTTTCTTTTTTTTCTCCCCCTCCCATTTTTTTTTCCTCCTTTCCTCTTATTTTGCATATCATCATACCTTAGAGAGCACATTGGTTTGGGGATAGTCTGAATTGAAAGCGAGAGTTATGACGGAAATTGTGAGGAGCATGGATGAGAAGAATTCAGAAGTTCAGGTCTGGTCAGAAGGCGAGCAACAACATGAGGGTGACAGTATTACCATCGGTTTCAGGTCAGGGATGGCGAATCAAACTTTCATGAATACGGAAATCAATGACGTGACCGCATTGAAGCAAATATGGAGCAATTGGGATTCTGAAGCCCGGACAGCTTTCAAGAAAGAGTTTGGGGACATAGCTTATCTGTTATATGTTCCGGTTGATCAGGCTTTACTACAGGCTTTGGTTGGATTCTGGAATCCCGCCTATAGTTGTTTCACGATTGGAAGTATAGATCTAACCCCCACTATTGAGGAGTATCAAGATCTCATCAATTGCAAAAAAGTGAAAGATGACCGAGTCTACTCGAAGAACAGTAAGTACAAGTCATTCCGAGCAAAGCTTGAGAAACTCTCCGGTACCTTGGCATCATGGGTAGAACATCAGGTTGGGATGTGGAACAATAAGGAATGCTTGAAGGTCGAGGGGATCTTATCCTTAGCGTCGGTACTCCCAGCCGGAACAGTGCAGCGCAATTTATTTGCCCTAGCGATTTACGGACTAGTCATTTTTCCTAAGGCTCTAGGCTTCATACACCCAGCGGTGTTGGACTTGTTCGATAAATTAGCTGAGGGAGGAAATCCGGCTCCGGTCATTTTGTCGGAGACCTTCCAATCTTTGAGATTCTGTCGGAAGCACGGCGGTGGCCGTTTCTTGGGTTGTCCACAACTCCTCACAGTTTGGTTCTACAGTCATTTTTGGACGAATGCCAGTTTCTCGAGACCAGTCTACGACAGTAAGTTCTCAGCCCTGGAAGAGTTTCTTAAAAAAGAGAATTGGCCTGCTAAGCGAACAACGGAAGTTTGGCTCGATTTACTTCAAAATTTGAACACTGAAGATGTGGTTTGGAGAGCCCCGTGGCTATTAGCTAGAAACATTCGATACAGATGTGGGACATACTCGTGGGTACCGTTGCTAGGACTGTGGGGACACACTGCATATGCACCGTTGACGGTCCTAAGGCAATATGGATCAAAACAGTTTGTGCCGGCCACCGATGGAATGAATGCCTTCCACGTAGATTATCAGAAAGAAAAGGGCTATAAGGGAAAGGTGTATGCCGCATCCTCAGCTTGGAATAATGCTAGACGAATGAGGATTTTGAGTGCTCCTTATATGGTCACCCCGGAATATGAAGTATGGAGGTTCAATCGCATCGATGATAATGTCCCCCAGTTGGATCCAGATAAAAGGGAAGCCATGAGGGAAAGGTTGGCATCGCTTCCCACTGAAGCCGATTTGATGAGAGAACAACTAGAAGAAGAACGGAAGAAGTATGTACGACTAGAGGAAAAGGCAAGTAGAGAGAGGTTCGATTTTGAACTTGAGAAGGTACGGTACGAAGGGAGTCTCAAAGCATTGCAAAAGAAGAACGATGAATTGCAACTGGAACTAGGAATGGAGAAAGATGAGATACAGAAACTACAAAGGATGAACAAAGGGAAAAGAGCTAACGAAGGAGGAGCAAGCCAGGGGGCTGAACTTCGACTCAAAGAGGAGAGAGCAAGGGCAGAAAACTACAAAAGGGGGTACCATGAGTTTAAAGACCATGTAGCCGCTTTGACTCAGGAAATGAAAAGTCTTCGCACCGAGTACACCTCGAAGCTTGAGAGGGAGGTCAATGAGAACGACACTCTAAAAGAAAAGATGAAGAATTTGGAGAGGTCTCTTTTCAAGCATAAGGGGGCAACCAGTAAGCTCAAGGCCAGTGAGTCGGAGAATCAAACCTTAAGAGATCGCATTGATGAGTTAGAGACCAAGGTGCAAGAGCTAAAGGACCGCATTGAAAGCATGAGAGGGGCAATCCAAGTACGTCCTACACCTACTTTGGAGCAGTTACACTTTGCCGCCTTCACCATTTGGAGACAGGAGCAAGAATTGGCTCAGTGGAATGCACGGGTAGGCTACATTGCCGAGAAGATACAGTTCCTCGCTGAAGACGCTACTGAGCTTCATGATAAGGTGGATGACTCCAACAAAGCGGGAGAGACGGTTGTGTGGATCCTCAGAGAGATCATGGATTTGGGTGCTAAGCTGGATCAGTTCGTGGAGGAAAGAGACTAGAAGAAAGAAGAAGAAGCTTCAGGATAGCTAAGCCTTGGTAGAAGTATCTTAGGTTTTCTTTGATGTATTTAAGCTTCCAAGAAATTGTAACCAAACAATATTCCAGTAAATATAAGCTGTTTGAGGAGGATATTTGCCAAACCCAGTGTTGCTCTTCATATTCATACATTTTGCATACTTGCATGTTCACTTTAACATCCATGCATTATATATTTATTCACACATACCATCTAACATCTCAGGCTTAACTAAGGGGTTTCCCATTTCAGATAAGCATTGCATTTTGCTGCATTAACATTACCAACCATTCCACACTCATACGGAACCCGGTCGCAGCATCGGATAATGGAGGAAAGGTTAGCTAAGGTGGAACAAGGCCAGAAAGAGTTGGAAAACCGCTTGGATGGGGTTAACCGGAACATCAGTGATCAGATAGCACAGTCACAGATATCCATCATTGCCCAGATGACCAGTCTGTTAACCAAGATGAAAGGGAAGGAGGGAATCTCTACTGACAATTCTCATGTGGAAGACCATGAGGGTGCTTCGTCTCACGTGAAGGTCAACCCGGAAGGGGCAGAGGCCGGAAAGAAAATATTTGTCAATCTTGGTGGGGCATCTGCCAGTCGCCCTGGAGGAACGACAGCAAGCCAACCCGCCGACGTAGAAGCAGATCAGGAGAACGAGGTTCCGGACCTTAGTTTGATGGAAGAAGTGGGAAGGGTCAGAATCGAGTTAGAGAAGAAGTATGAAGAGAAGTTTCGGCTATTCGAAGAGAGGCTAAAAAACATCCAGCAAGGGGATGAAGGAGGGGACAGCGCTAGTGATTTGAGCTTGGTAGCAGACCTAGTACTCCCACCTAAATTCAAAGTCCCGGACTTTGATAGGTATGATGGCACCACTTGCCCGTCTGCACACATTACAATGTACTGTCGCAAGATGGCTGCATTTATCAAAGATGAGAAGCTGCTCATCCATTGCTTCCAAGACAGCCTGACTGGCTCTGCCATTAGGTGGTACACTTCGCTCAGCCGAGCAAACATCAAGAATTGGAAGGATCTTTCCAGAGCCTTCATAGATCAGTACAAGCACGTGACAGATATGACCCCGAATCGGATTATGTTGGAGGGAATGGAACAGAGGGCTAATGAGAGTTTGCGCCAATACGCCCAGAGGTGGCGAGAAGTGGCGGCCCAAATCCAGCCTGCTATCCCGGAACATGAGATCACCCCGATGTTCATCAACACCTTGAAAGGGACATTGTTCGACCGGTTGATAAGTAGCACCACTCAAAGCTTTGCTGATTTGGTAAAGACCGGCGAGTCGATCGAGGTAGCCATTAAAAGCGGAAGGATAGACAGTGGGGAGAGCCACCGCAAGAATTATAAGAAGAAAGAAAGTGAGGTGAATGCTGTTAACACCTACACAGCCCCTAAAAGTTTCACTCTTTCGGCGCCTCAAACTACACCAAGTGGTGGGCAGAATTCGGGAAAGAAGGAGGTTAGACATCCTAAGAAAGAAAACGAGAAGCTGAGTTTCACTCCGATCCCGATGTCGTATGCTGATTTGTATACTCACCTATACGATGCGGAATTGGTCAGACCATACCACGTCACCCCTTTCAAACCTCCGTTCCCGGCGTGGTATGACGAGAAAGCTAATTGCACATATCATGGTGGTGTCCCGGGGCATTCAATTGAGAATTGCCTCGCTTTTAAGAAGTTTGTGCAGCATCTAATCAACACGGGGGTGTTACAGCTAGATGAGCCGAACACCACCACAAACCCTTTGCCCAATCATGCAGGTCGGGGAGTCAATATGATCGAGGAACAGTGTTTCAGGAAGGCTAAGCTCAGTGTATCGGAAGTTAAGTCCCCATTGCGATGGGTATTTCAACAGCTATGTATGGCACGACTGATTGATCGCGGAATGGAGATTGTCCTGAAGGGGTCGGGACCCTACTGTGAGTACCACCAGCGAGAGGGGCACGATATTCAGTGTTGCGGCGAGTTTAAACAGGTGGTCCAGGGGTTGATGGATCGCAAAGAAATTGAATTCTTCGAGGGGGAGGAAGAGAAAAGGAGCTTCGAGGTATGCGCGTCCGATGACGCCAAAGTCAAGTTTGGTTTGGACCGGCCCTTCATTATACCTCGCAAGGTGAGGGAGGGAAGTTCGTCTGAAGGAGAAAGCCCCAAGCTAGCCCCGAAATTAAGAATTTCTCACCCTAAGACGTTTCCCTTTAAGGACGAGAGAAAGGTTCCATGGAACTACACCGCACATGTTTCAGTGCCTAGAAATTCGATGAAGGGAGATGGTTTGTCTAGCGAGGATGAGACGAAGGAAGAGTATAATCAGGAGGAATCGAAAATGGAAGTGGAGAATGAGGTTGGGAATCTGACAAGAAGTGGGAGATGCTACGCACCGGATGCTCCCAAAGAGACGGATCCAAAGGAAAAAGGAGAACTACCCGACTCGGAAGTCAAAAAGTTGTTTGGAGAGGACCCTCCTCCTAAGATCAATGAACCGGTGACAGAGACTCAGGCTCAGGAGTTTTTGAAATTTTTGAAACATAGCGAGTACAGCGTTGTTGATCAGCTCAGGAAACAGCAAGCCCGGATTTCAGTACTGGGACTGTTGCTAAGCTCAGAAAAGCACCGTGATGCACTCCTCAAGGTACTGAACCAGACATTTGTCCCGGATAATATTTCGGTTGATAAGCTCGACCGGATTGTCGGTCACATCGCAGCGGATAATTTTATCACTTTCAGTGACGATGAGATCCCGGAAGGAGGAATGGGATCAACAAAGGCGTTAAACATAACCGTACATTGCAAAGGATATGTTCTGCCAGGGGTCCTTGTGGACAATGGTTCGGCTTTGAATGTAATGCCAATGGTGACCTTGCAAAGGCTGCCCATTGACAGCTCACACATAAGACCCTGTTCGAACTCAGTCAGAGCTTTTGATGGAACTCAAAGAGAGGTTGTGGGGAAGATTGAGGTGCCGTTGCTAATCGGACCTACCGAGTATATAGTGGAGTTTGTGGTGATGGACATCAAACCGACCTACAATTGTCTGTTAGGGAGGCCTTGGATTCATTCAGCGGGGGCTGTGCCTTCCTCTCTGCATCAGAAGTTGAAGTTCATCATTGAAGGAAAGTTGGTGAGTGTATCCGCGGAGCAAGATATTATAGCGTCTGTAACTACCGATGCCTCGTACATCCAGGTTGGTGAGGAGGCAGTTGAGTGTGCAGCATTTGTAGCGGAAGGAAGCAAGATCCCGCGCCCAAAGCTGTCTAAGTGCGCCAAGATGCAGGTGTGGCAAACTTTAGGATGGGGAGCAAAGAAGGGAAGAGGACTGGGGAGAAATCTGCAAGGATGCCTACGTGTCAGGAGTATCATTAACAAACAAGATAGGTTCGGGCTTGGACATAAGCCCACTTTTCAGCAAAAGAAACTAGAATGGAGGAGGAAGGCCGAACGAAGAATGGCTAGGCTACGAGGGGAGGATATGCCATGGGAGCCCATCGTCTATACTGATATAAAGAAGACTTTTACGTCAGGAGGGATCATCAACCCCGAACAGATGGTGCACGAGGCCAACATGGAAGATGCCGAGCTTTGTGAGGAAGAAAAGCTTAGCCTGACATTGAGGGACATGGCCATTAATGTGATATCGCAAGATGATAGGAGTTCGACCGATGCGACTGGAATCCGCCCTTGTCTCCCCGGAGAAACTCTTGGCAATTGGACTGCTCATGATGTGCCTGTAATCTTTAGGTCTGAGCCAGAGTAATACTCAGAAACCCCCCTATTTGCTTGTACCCGTGAGCAATAGGGATCTTTTGTAAAGGGCATCTATGTTAATTCTGCTCGTTTAAAATTCAATAAAAAGACGCTTTTTCCAAAAAAATTGCAAACATTTCATTCATTTCATTCATTATTCATTCCATGTCTATTATTATACCTACTCCGTAAATAATATGTATATTCGGCCCCCAATACGCATTCTTCTCATAAATGTTGCAGGACCCCTATTATTAACCTTGTCAATGATGCTGAATCTAATCCCGAGGTGGATTTCGAGCGACCATTATATCTAGCCGAGATCAGTGAAGAGGAGGAGGAATATGAAATCCCCGAAGAGTTCCTCAAGTTGATGGAGAGTGAGAATAGGCAGATAGTCCCTCACCATGAGAAAGTAGAAGTCCTGAATTTAGGGAATGAAGGTGAAGAGCGGAAGGAAGTCAAAATTGGCACAACCCTCTCGCCCTCGACGAGAATAGAATTGATAGATCTGTTGACAGAATTCAGGGACATCTTTGCGTGGGCTTACCAGGATATGCCAGGCCTAGACACAAGCATTGTGGTGCACAAGTTACCGATCAGACCAGAGTGCAAGCCAGTCCAACAGAAATTGAGGAGGATGAGAACCGACACCTTACTGAAAATCCGAGATGAGGTACAGAAACAGTATCAGGCGGGTTTCTTACAAGTAGTCGAGTACTCAGAATGGGTAGCCAACATAGTGCCTGTCCCGAAAAAAGACGGGAAGGTGCGCATGTGTGTGGACTATAGAAACCTTAACAGAGCAAGCCCGAAGGACAACTTCCCTCTACCTCATATTGATACCTTGGTAGACAACACAGCGGGTCATTCTTGGTTCTCCTTCATGGACGGTTTCTCAGGGTACAACCAGATAAAGATGGATCCTGATGACATGACCAAAACAACATTTGTGACGATGTGGGGAACCTTCTTCTATAAGGTAATGCCCTTCGGTCTGAAAAACGCCGGGGCAACATATCAAAGAGCCATGGTATCACTTTTTAACGACATGATGCACAAAGAAATCGAGGTCTATGTGGATGACATGATAGCAAAATCCCAGACCGAAAAGGGGCACATTCAAAACTTGAAGAAGTTGTTCCAAAGATTGAGAAAGTACCGCCTGAAACTCAACCCGGCAAAGTGCACTTTCGCTGTCACCTCCGGAAGGCTCTTAGGCTTCGTGGTTAGCAAGAGGGGAATCGAGATTGATCCAGATAAAGTAAAAGCCATCCAAGATCTCCCACCACCTCAGACCCAGAAGGAAATTCGGGGATTCTTAGGAAGGCTGAACTACATATCCCGATTCATATCCCAATTAACCAACAAATGTGATCCTGTCTTCAAACTACTCCGGAAGAATGACCCCGGAGTTTGGGACGAGGAATGCCAAGGGGCCCTAGAAAAGATCAAGAAGTACCTAACTAATGCCCCAATCCTAGTACCCCCGGTACCAGAAAGGCCCTTGATCCTGTACTTGACAGTCTTTGAGAATTCGATGGGATGTGTCTTAGGGCAGCATGATGAGACAGGCAAGAAAGAACGAGCGGTTTACTACTTGAGCAAGAAATTTACCGAGTGCGAAGCTCGATACCCGCAAATCCAGAAGTTGTGTTGTGCCTTGGTATGGGTAACTAAGAGACTCAGGCAGTACATGTTGTATCACACCACGTGGTTGATATCCAAACAGGATCCTCTAAAATTTCTAATGGAGATGCCGGCGCTTACCGGAAAGTTAGCTCGGTGGCAGATGCTGTTATCTGAATTTGATATCATGTATGTAAGTCAGAAGGCAGTGAAAGGGAGCGCTATAGCCGACTTCTTAGCAAGCCGAGCCTCAGATGATTATGAACCATTAGACTTCGACTTCCCGGATGAAGAGCTGATGTGTATAACTTTGGGGGAAGGTGATGTCAGTAAAGAGGGTTCATGGAGACTTTACTTTGATGGAGCCTCCAACGCTTTAGGCCATGGAATCGGGGCAGTTTTAATTTCCCCTGAAGAGGTATATTACCCTTTCACCAGTAGACTGGACTTCTTTTGTACCAACAACATAGCTGAATATGAGGCATGCGTCATGGGGTTGCGTGCGGCCATCGAGAGAAGGATAAAGAAACTCCATGTATTCGGGGACTCTTCCTTAGTAATATATCAGCTAAAGGGTGAATGGGAAACCAGAGACCCAAAGTTGGTTAAGTATTACGACCTAGTTCAGGGACTAATCAAGAATTTTGAAAAGATTAGTTTCACTCATCACCCCAGGGAAGATAACCAGATGGCAGACGCCTTAGCGACTCTGGCAGCTACCTTCAAGGCAAGCTCAGGTGCTGAGATGGAATCAGTCAAGATGCGAACACTGGAAATACCCGCTCACTGTTACAGCATAGAAGAAGAGGCCGACGGTAACCCATGGTACTACGACATTTTGCAATACATCAAGTGTCAGACGTACCCCGCAGAAGCAAGTGAAAATGACAAGAGGACCATTAGGAGAATGGCTGCCAGTTATGTCTTGGACGGGGAAATTATGTACAAAAAGGGAAAAGATCAAGTGCTGATGAGGTGCGTGGATGCTCACGAAGCCAAGAATATCCTGGCAGAAGTCCACGATGGTTTGTGTGGGACCCATGCCAATGGTTTCTCAATGGCCCGAAAGATCATGAGATATGGCTACTTTTGGTCAACCATGGAGGGGGACTGTGTTGACTACGCCAAGAGATGTCACAAGTGTCAGGTATATGCGGACAAAATACATGCACCGCCCATGCCACTGCACACTATGCATGCGCCATGGCCCTTCGCTATGTGGGGAATGGACGTGATTGGCCAGATCCATCCTAAGGCTTCTAATGGGCACCGTTTCATCTTGGTCGCCATCGACTACTTCACAAAATGGGTAGAAGCTGCTTCTTACGCCAACGTTACTAGGAAAACGGTTTGCAAATTTTTGAAAAAGGAAATTATTTGCCGATATGGGATGCCGGAGAGGATTATCACCGATAATGGCTCGAACCTGAACAATAAAATGATGGATGAAGTGTGCGAGCAATTCAAAATAAAACACCACAACTCCACGGTGTACCGCCCAAAGATGAATGGGGCAGTAGAGGTCCGCCCGAAAAGAATGATGCGAGCCTATGACAAGAAGGTCCGCCCGAGAGAGTTTCAGGCAGGAGACCTGGTATTAAGAAAGGTCCTATCCACTCAGAAAGATTCCCGGGGAAAGTGGATGCCTAACTGGGAAGGGCCTTATGTGGTAAAGAAAGCCTTCTCTGGAGGGGCACTGACTCTGATGGAAATGGACGGGAAGGAGTTGGGCAATCCGGTTAATTCAGACTCAGTCAAGAAGTATTACGCATGAAAAGAAAAATGGAGTGAAAACCCGAAAGGGCGCTCCAGGCCAAAAAAAAAAAAAAAAAAAAAAAAAACAACAACAAACAAAAAGTGGAGTGAAAACCCAAAAAGGGCGCTTCACAAAACAAAGAAAAGGAGGAATCGGAAGGCGAAAACCCGAAAAGGGCGTCTTTTGATTAAAGGGGGAGTAGAGAATTGAAGAGCGATGGCTACAACAGAGCACCGATGAGTACGAGTAAAACCTCCCAAAGTCCAGAAATAGGCTGAATAATGCTAGCAAAGGGTTTACCGATGGTCGATAGATTCCCACATCATTCACGAGGAAAATGCTTAGGCTATTGCATCATTTGTACCCTTCATGCATGACATGTGAACTTCTCATGATTTTTAATATATTAGTAAATACTACTCAGCGTCTTCATTCATCTCTTTTCAAAGAATTACTCGAGCAGTTTAAAATAGACTTACGAAACAAAAGATTTCTTGGCATTTCTCTGGTTTAACCTTTTGAACGCAGGTCAACAAGGAACAGCTAATCTGGCCCAAGGCCGGGCGAGTGACAAGGATGAAGGAGAATTCCAAACAACTGACCGTGGCCAGGATTTGATGAGATAAAAGCCGATCGGACGAGAAATAGAAGAAAAGAAAAGAAGAAAAAAAAAAGAAGAGAAAATGGAGTGAAAACCTGAAAGGGCGCTTCATAAAGCAGAAGAAAAGAAAAGAAGAAAAAAGAGAAAATGGAGTGAAAACCTGAAAAGGCGCCCCAAAAAAAAAAAAAAAAGTGGAGTGAAAACCCGAAAGGGCGCTTCATAAAAAAATAATAATAAAAAAAAGAGAAAGAAAAGAAAAAGAAGAAAGAGGAAAAGACCCGAGTGAAAACCTGAAAAGGCACTTTGGGAAAGGAAGAGAATCAAGGATTGTAATCCGCAAAAGGGGTGCCCAGGGGGGGCAATGTCTAAGATCTGAGTTTGAGACAAGCGTCGGCTCGGAAGACAAAACAAAAGAACAAGAAGAAAGCAGCAACCAAAGTGGTGACATCCGTATGAGGCATACTCACCCATGCATCATCATAGGCATACATGCGCTAGGTTCATACTAACGCATATCATCATAAAATTTTTCTTTTGACAGGATATCCGAGCAGAAGAGCTAGAGGGCATGCTCAATTTATTTTCCTGTCAGGGTTGCTTCGTCCTTTACCGCTCAGGGAGGACATACCAGAGTTGTCTAAGCTATTGGAGGTTTATTCTTTGCCGCTTAGGGAGAATGAATCAGCCACGTCCTTTGCCGTTCAGGGAGGACATGCCAGCGTTGTCTAAGCTATCGGAGGTTTATTCTTTGCCGCTCAGGGGGAATGAATCAGCTACGTCCTTTGCCGCTCAGGGAGGACATGCCAGCGTTGTCTAAGCTATTGAAGGTTTATTCTTTGCCGCTCAGGGAGAATGAATCAGCCACGTCCTTTGCCGCTCAGGGAGGACATACCAACGTTGTCTAAGCTATCGAAGGTTTATTCTTTGCCGCTCAGGGAGAATGAATCAGCCACGTCCTTTGCCGCTCAGGGAGGACATACCAACGTTGTCTGGTTTCTATCGGAGGTTTATTCTTTGCCGCTCAGGGAGAATGGATCAGCTACGTCCTTTGCCGCTCAGGGAGGACATGCCAGCGTTGTCTAAGCTATTGAAGGTTTATTCTTTGCCGCTCAGGGAGAATGAATCAGCCACGTCCTTTGCCGCTCAGGGAGGACATACCAACGTTGTCTAAACTATTGAAGGTTTATTCTTTGCCGCTCAGGGAGAATGAATCAGCCACGTCCTTTACCGCTCAGGGAGGACACGCCAACGTTGACCAGATACTTTTAGAAGTTCGTTCTTTGCCGCTCAGGGAGAATGAATTAACTATGTCCCTTGCCGTTCAGGGAGGACATACCAACGCTACCCACATTGTTTCTGCCGCTTCGGAGGAGCAAATCACCCCAAACAGGGAAGTTGGACAAAATTAGTGCTTATGGTCTTTGCTTTATTCTTGTTCCACAAGTATAAGCAAAGAGGGGCAACTGTAATCACTAATTTTGTCCGGGCTGATTAGCCCTTAAATATGCTTAAATAAGAGTGGGCTTTATTTATTCACATTGGGCTTTAATTAATTAATACATAGATATACATATTATTTATTAGAATTCTGGGTGCTATTATTAATCTTCTTCTAATTACTACCTACTATCATATGTTATGTTATTATTATTACTATGTTATTATTTACTATCTGTTATTACTACTATATATTATATTATTATTATGACTATTTATATTATTACCTGTGTTATTATATACCGTATATTATTAATATTACCTATTGTTAGTATTGTTATCTTTTTATTTACTATTATCACTATTGTTGCTATTACCATATGTTAATATTGTTACCGTATCATTATTATTACTATATTCATTATTGTTATTGTCATTACTATAATTTTCGAATTGAATCTGAAAAATACACAAAAAACTATATATATATATATATATATATATATACAAACACATATTAAATAAATAAGAACTCTAATATAAATAAATAAAAAGCCCAATGCACTCTTTATATATAAAGCCCATGTTTGTCTTATAACGTCCATTTACATAAAAAACCTAAATATATATATATATATCATTACATACGGCCCATGTTAGGCCCAATACTAAAATTAAATCTGATAAAAAAACAGAAACCCTAATTGCTATATTGTGTCTACGCAGCCGCCGCAGCCACGACCGTCAGATCTGATCAGATCTGACGGCCCAGATGAAGCCATAAAAAGGAAGCCCTAGATGGGCACTGATGAGTCATGCGCCGCCTAGATCACAACCGCAAGATCATGAGGGCTTCAACGGTCCAGATGCGAAGACATGAGAAACCCTAGACGCCCATCTGATGACCTCGCGCCGCTATGAAGCTGAGCCGTTAGATCAGAATGTGATCTGACGGTCCGGATGCCACGAGATGCGGCACGCGCCCACGCGCGACGCATCAGCTCCCCACTCGCGCGCGTGAAGCCCACGCCCGCCTCTCCAGATTCCTCGAGCACTCGCCACGTCGCCCCCGCCCGTTCCAACGACCGATCCGTCGGCCACGTCGATCATCGTCCAATATGCAACAAAGAAAAGAAAGTCAGCATCAAATAAAGGAAAAAGAAAAATCGAAAACAAAAAGAAAAGAAGGAAGAAATCAGAACGGAATGGCAGAGAATGACAGAGCCTTGCATGAATCCGGCCAAAAACACAATACGAACCAATAGCCTTTTTTCATTGAATTAACCAATATGTAAAAATCAGTCGAAATTCGGGCTATAAAGCCGAATCGACGGCTTCATTGTAGGGGATTCGTGAAACTCCCAAGAACAAAGCACGAAAAGCAATACCACAACCAGAACCATTCAGGTATATCACTCATCACTATTGCATGTTAAAAAAAAAGAGATCGAAACCCTTTTTTACCTTTTTCTGTTTCGTTCCTCATCGAACCAGAACCCCCTTCCTCTCGGCAACAATCCCGGCCGTTCATCGGCTTCAAAAAGGGTGCGTCAGAGAAGGGGTTCAAAACCCCCTGTTGTTTCGTAAACCGTTTTTAAAAAATACAGAGGCTAGGTTTTTTTAGGTTTTCGTTTCCGGGAAGGGTCGTTTTGAGTTTTGGGGAGTGAAAGGTCGTCTTTTTCGGGTTTCTTTAGAGTAGGTTCGTTGGTCGGACATGGTTTTAAGTCCGCCGGACGGTGACTAGCACCGGCCGGCGTCCGAGGTCGTGAAAAAGGTGAGGCTTTTAGGAGCGGCTAGGGTTTAGGTTAGGCAAAAGGGGCGTCCGTTTTACTTTAGGTGGGTTATATAGAGCTTTAGGTTTTTTGTTTCGGGTAAATAGCGAGTCCAGTCCCTCCGCGTCGGGGTATTAGCATAGTAAGGGTCGCCGCATGGTCAAATTACATCCTAGGTCCCCCGTAGTCTGAGTCGGGTCATCTTCTAGTCCCCAGATCGAGTTCTTTAGGGGTTATTTACGTGTTCGGTCCTCTTCCTTCGTACCCGTGTTCAATAGGGTCTTTACAGTTTAGAGCCTTTGTTTTTCTTCTTTCTGATTTCAGCCTCTGTTTTTGCCTTTATTTCATTTTGGTCATCATTCGAATAGTTTTGTTGCTTTGTGTTTTAATGATGATTAATTAGTATGAAAGCATGTATGTTATGCCATGTGTTTGTTTTATCTTTATGAATCGAATATATGTTGCCATGTTAATCTTTTAATTCGGTACATTGAAAATGGGCTAGTTTAATCTCTTTAATTAGGTTAATTAATGAATAGTTTTAAATGGGCTTTGTGTTCTTTTAAAAATAGGAATGCCTTAAAATGGACCTTTGGGCTTCAAGAGTTAGTTTAATTAATTAATTTGGGCCTTCTTTCCTATGTGTTGTTTTGAGTGACATGCATGTATATATATTTGTCATCCATATGGCTTAATATGCAAGCATGATAATCGGATCTAAAAAAATCAAACCCGAGAGGGGTATTAATTAACTTCGGTATCCGAAAACGACAGTCCTAGCTTAATGGATGTCTATCGGATACTTAGGTTAATTTTCACCGCCTCCAGGTAAGCGAAAGCATAAAAATTGAAAACAACACGCATCATCTCTTATATGTTCGCATCATGCATAAAGGTGACGTACGGGATCCGAACCCTAAACTAACACGGCAGTCAGCCTTATTTGATGTCGGTTTAGTCTATGGTCCGGTGTACCGTCATCCTTTTTAATTAAATGTTTAAGTAATTCCAATGCCACTATTCGATAAAGCCCGCATTATTTAAGTTATATTTTCATTTAAGAACAATTATTAAATTCACTTCGATTTTTAAATAATTCCTATCGATCAAAAGGCAATAAGTAATTTGGTACCGGTTTCCGGGCGTGATGGGGGCGCTAACCCTACCCCACGCGTAACCAACTCCCGAACCCGTTTTAAAATGAATCTCTGGTTTTATAGTGTCCGGCCTACCTTAGTGGCCGGTGGCGACTCCAAATTTTCACAAGTTTTCCAAAAACATGAATTCCCCCTTTTTTTTAAATAAAACCCCCTTTTTTTAATAAAACCCCCTTTTTAAAAAAAGAAAATAGTGATGAGGCCCCCTCACTTAGCGGTTTTCAAAAAAACCTTATCACACCATCTGACCAAGAATCCTTCGGGTTCTCTCATACCAAGCCTTAGAACTGTAAGGAGACAAATCTCGAAACTCAGTTCCACCCAAACTGTGTAAACGCTCCAAAGGTAAACCAGCATTAGCACCAAGCTATGGTGCAGCCACATGCATACCCGCTATCGCTGCCTGAAAAGCCCCAACTATAGTTTTAATCAACGGTGTCATATCAGCAGCAACTTGCCCTTGCGCTGCCTGAGGTCCAACACCTCCATCGCCAGCTCCCATACCAGCTCTATCACCACTAGGAGTAGGAGGAGAGGGCGTCAAATTCTCAACATCATTAACCTCATTCTCAACCACATTACGCACATTGGCTCTAAGCTCTCGTCTTGGTCCCATTATAAAAAAAATATGAATCTTTGAGCTAAAAATGCAACATTAAAAACAATCAGGCTAGCCGAAGCAAGAATCCAAGGTGCTCAAATTTTTTTATTTTAAAAACCAAAATTATCTTTACATTAGTAATAATATGGAAATGGGTACCCTTAACCTCTCCACCAACAGCACATAACAATCACAATTCATGCTATCAATCACCGTGCATCTCACACAAATCAAAACAACGATCATTTCATAGCATAAACACTCATCGTACATAGCATTCATCATTTAAATCAACCAAGAAACAATATCACATCAACCTGACCTCCAAATTCTTTCAAAACCTAGCTCCGATACCACCAAATGTAACCCCTTCGACCCGGTCTAGATGAGAGACCGAACCAAATGGGTCTCACGGGAAATATTGAAGTAAATCGGGAAGATTACTCCAATAAACGACCCTAATTTTTAGAGATTTTATCTTTTCTAGATTCTCATTACTATCATACGTGATAAATAGTGCAACAAAACAATTTACATCTCGATCAGACAATGTTTATGGGCTCAATTGAATACAAACACGTTTTAGGGACCATTTTGTACATTTACCAAATTACAAGGACTTATTCCATTTTTAAGTTACCAACATTTAATTAAACATATTACACACCTCTCTGTCAAATCGAAGCTCAAAACAATCATCCAAGCTCATTTAATTGCATCCACAACATTCAGGGATCAAAACGTAAAGAAATAGAACTTCAAAAGATTTCAATAACTAACTTAATAGATGGGTGTTTCGCTACAGGTTGACCTGTATCGAAACGCCTGTATCGAAATAGGGTCAAGCATCTCGAAGCTCGGGCTCTTATCGAAACAACCTCAAGGGTGTTTCGGAACACGAGATTCCAGTGGCAAAACGTATCGAAACACCCCTTCCCTGTTTCGAAACCCCTAAGCCATTTCGGGCTCACTGTTTCGTTATAGGCTTAAGTTTACCGAAACACCTGGGCCTGTAATGACACTTTTTTATGGCTTTTCATATTTTAATCCATACAAAAACATTCCAACATGCTTCCAAAATGCATACAACATATCTAAACATCAAACCTCAATCATACATGGCAATTCCAACATCATAACATGAAAATAAGCATTAAGGGAAATCTATAGGCATGTGTTGAGTTGAGAGGAGCTCGAGTCGATCAACCGATGTGGCTCAGCAAGTGGCGGAGAGGTGAATTTTTGGGTGGATTTGGTGTGGAAGCTAAAATGAAGATTGACACAATGATTTATAGTGGTTCAACCTTCTAACCAAGGTCTACATCCACTACCTTAGCTCCCCACTAAGGATTTCCAATCAATCCACTATTGATTCGTCCCCTTTTCTAGGCTTAGGAGGAAACCCTTATACACCGATCAAGCTTTCTACACAAAGCCTTGATCAAATCCTCTTTTACAAAGAGATAAATAAAGCAAACACAAATCACTCTAATAGGTGTTTGTTTGCACAATTAAAGCACTCACCCAAAACATAAAACACTTGAGCAAATTTGACAATTTTGGCTCACTAGTGTTTGTCTATACAATAAATGACAATTTAAGCTCTAAGACAATTCTTGATCATTTGTTGATTGACAACATGAGCATTAACCATATCTTGATGCTTGGAGGTCCCTTTTATACTCCTTGATGAGTTTATAGCCGTTACTAGCCGTTGGGATTGAATTGGAGACGTTGAGGACTTTAATTCTCACCATAAATGCAGTTCTGCAGCTCACCGTTTCGAAACGCTCGAACCCGTTTCGAAACACCCTTTAAGTAGAAAGAGCCAGTGCAGTTTGACAAGGCACCCGTTTCGGAACGCCCCTGGCCGTTTCAGAACACGTATCGAAACGCTTAGACCCGTATCGAAACGCCCTGCATTTAAATGTTAGTTGGGAAATAGTGGTTGGGGTTTATGACTATTGTGGTCGAAGCCATGTAGGCGTATCGAAACGGCATAGCCCGTTTTGAAACGCTATTAAAAAATCTTATCCAGGGAAAGCCCGTTTCGATACTCGTATCGAAACGTTTTTGCTACTGGAATTCTCCGTATCGAAACGCCCTAAGGTGTTCCGAAACGCCTGAAAAGTTTTGGACTTTGGAAATTGTTTTAAATTCTTTTTAAATCAGTCCAAAACATTTTTCAATTATTATATGAAAACATTAGTTCTACAATCTCCCCCTTTTTGATATAATAAAACTATCTTGAAAAATTGTTTGGGATTCTCCCCCTTTAACTTTAAAAATTAGTTCTACAAGCTCCCCCTTATTCATTTGAAATTCAATTTTCAAACAATTTCTTCCCCTTTTTGTTATATCAAAAATAATTTAAAACATTAAGTTCAAAATAACAATAGAAGTAAAATTTGACAAAAATACAAATTTTGTCTTAAAATTGCTCCCCCTTACTCAAAGCATCATACAAAATGTTAGTCCAACATATATGATCATCTAGTTGAATTTAAAAAAATAAACAAATGAAATCCAAAACAACTAGAATTTTTACCAACACTTGAACCCAAGGGAGGATGTGAAGCCTTCCTTCTTCAAGTGTTCTTCCTTGTGTTCATGGAGCTCCCCCTCAATGTTTGACTTGTTGAACATCTCCATCACACCTAGCAAAAGTCAATCAAGTGATTTTTGGTATCCAAATTGCTTTGGATCCATAAACGTTAGTAGCACAAATTTTAGTCCCCTTTGGAATCCATTTTTCAATGTCATCCTTTTTAGTCGAAGTGGTTAGTCCTTTTGGGACCCAAACACTTCTAAAACATTTTCCTTTTACAAATCTAGGGGCACTAGATTGCCTTACATAAAAATTTGATTTTCCAAAATTGTTTTTCTTTTCGAGCTCTTTGGAAATCAAATCATTTTCTTCTTGAACTTTTTGAAGCAAGTTTTGTAAATAAAAACATTTTAATTCAAACTCTTCGAGTTTTGCTTCAAGTTCAAGTTTGGTTTTAGAAATCAAATCATTTTGAATTTTCAACTTTGAAATCAATTTATTGTTTTTCAAAATGTGATTTTTAATCTCTAAAACCAAATCATCATAGGCATCTTGTAATTCATCAAAAGAATAAGAACATGAAGTAGATGAATTAGAAGTTACCCTTGAATCTTCTTCGATGGCCATAAGGCAAAGGTTGACTTGTTCATCGTCGGTGGAGTCCTCATCACTCCAAGTAGCCACATATGCCTTCTTTTTATGGCTTGAAGTGCTTGCCCTCTCCTTTTTCTTGGATTCTCGTTCAAGCTCTCTCAAAGCTTTCTTCTTGAACGGGGCACACTTCTTGAAGAGATGAATTATCTTTTCTTCTTCATCCTCCTCTTCACTTGAGTAGACATGATGGCAAGTGGAGGATTTGAGAGCCATGGCACTTGCGTTGATGTCTAGCCCTTTGATTTTCTTCTCTCTCATGGCTCTAATTTCTTCCCTCTTCTTCTTGTCTTCTTTGTTCTTCTCCATGATTTGATGAGTAAGGAGTGACCCCATGAGTTCATCAAGCTTCAAAGTCTTCAAATTCTTTGCTTCTATGATGGCGGTCCTCTTTGAGTCCCATGACTCGTGAAGTGAGTAGATGAGCTTTAGAACAAGCTTTTCATCTGTGATGGCTTCTCCATAGCCTTTGATATGATTGGTGATAGTGGAGAACCTATCAAACATCTTCTCGATGTTCTCTTCCGGATCCATTTTGAAGTTCTCAAACTCTAAGGTTAGGAGCCCAATCTTGGTCTCCTTGACTTCACCGGTCCCCTCGTATGTGACTTCAAGCTTGTCTCATACCTCATTGGCACTCTCACAAGAAGACATCTTCTTATAGATGGTTGGGCCAATAGCACAAAACAAGATGTGCAAGGCTTTGCAATTACGCTCCATCTTCTTGCGATCGTCGGCACTCCACTCTGCTTTGCTTCGTTGAGGCACGAACGGACCGTCTTCAACTATGTCCCATAGCTTATAATCTCTAGGTTTGATGAAGAACTTCATCTTTGTCTTCCAATGGGCATAGTGGATTCCGTCGAAGAAAGGCGGTTTGTCGATTTACTGTGGCATTTGAGCCGGTTGATTTAATAGTGATCGAGCTTGCCGGGTCTTCTCAATAGGATGCGAATCCCCTTCGATTGAGCCAAGCTCTGATATCAATTGTTGAGTTGAGAGGAGCTCGATTCGATCAACCGATGTGGCTCACCAAGTGGTGGAGAGGTGGATTTTTGGGTGGATTTGGTGTGGAAGCTAAAATGAAGATTGACACAATGATTTATAGTGGTCCAACCTTCTAACCAAGGTCTACATCCACTACCTTAGCTCCCCACTAAGGATTTCCAATCAATCCACTATTGATTCGTCCCCTTTTCTCGGCTTAGGAGGAAACCCTTATACACCGATCAAGCTTTCTACACAAAGCCTTGATCAAACCCTCTTTTACAAAGAGATAAATAAAGCAAACAAAAATCACTGTAATAGGTGTTTGTTTGCACAATTAAAGAACTCACCCAAAACTTAAAACACTTGAGCAAATTTGACAATTTTGGCTCACTAGTGTTTGTCTATACAATAAATGACAATTTAAGCTCTAAGACAATTCTTGATCATTTGTTGATTGACAATATGGGCATTAACCATATCTTGATGCTTGGAGGTCCCTTTTATACTCCTTGATGAGTTTATAGCCGTTACTAGCCGTTGGGATTGAATTGGAGCCGTTGAGGACTTTAATTCTCACCATAAATGCAGTTCTGCAGCTCACCGTTTTGAAACGCTCGAACCCGTTTCGAAACACCCTTTAAGTAGAAAGAGCTGGTGCAGTTTGACAAGGCACCCGTTTCAGAACGCCCCTGGCCGTTTCAGAACACGTATCGAAACGCTTAGACTCGTATCGAAACGCCCTGCATTTAAATGTTTGTTGGGAAATAGCCGTTGGGGTTTATGACTGTTGTGGTCGAAGCCATGTAGGCGTATCGAAACGGCATAGCCCGTTTTGAAACGCTACTAAAAAATCTTATCCAGGGAAAGCCCGTTTCGATACTCGTATCGAAACGTTTTTGCTACTGGAATTCTCCGTATCGAAACGCCCTAAGGTGTTCCGAAACGCCTGGACAATTTTGTGTAGTTTGGCCTTTGAAAACATGTAAAACTCTTTGAAAATGTCCCTAAACATAGTTTCAAGTTATTTGGACTTTGGAAATTGTTTTAAATTCTTTTTAAATCAGTCCAAAACATTTTTCAATTATTATATGAAAACATTAGTTCTACAATTTCCCCCTTTTTGATATAATAAAACTATCTTGAAAAATTGTTTGGGATTCTCCCCCTTTAACTTTAAAAATGTGAATAAGAGATTAAAGATATGAAAACAAATAAAGCTCCCCCTTATTCATTTGAAATTCAATTTTCAAACCATTTCTTCCCCTTTTTGTTATATAAAAAAGAATTTAAAACATTAAGTTCAAAATTACAATTGAGGTAAAATTTGACAAAAATACAAATTTTGTTTTAAAATAGCTCCCCTTACTCAAAGCATCATAAAAAATGTTAGTCCAACATATATGATCATCTAGTTGAATTTAAAAAAATAAACAAATGAAATCCAAAACAACTAGAATTTTTACCAACACTTGAACCCAAGGGAGGATGTGAAGCCTTCCTTCTTCAAGTGTTCTTCCTTGTGTTCATGGAGCTCCCATTCAATGTTTGACTTGTTGAACATCTCCATCACACCTAGCAAAAGACAATCAAGTGATTTTTGGTATCCAAATTGCTTTGGATCCATAAACGTTAGTAGCACAAGTTTTAGTCCCCTTTGGAATCCATTTTTCAATGTCATCCTTTTTAGTTGAAGTGGTTAGTCCTTTTTGGACCCAAACACTTCTAAAATATTTTTCATTTACAAATCTAGGGGCACTAGATTGCCTTACATAAAAATTTTATTTTCCAAAATTGTTTTTCTTTTCAAGCTCTTTGGAAATCAAATCATTTTATTCTTGAACTTTTTGAAGCAAGTTTTGTAAATCAAAACATTTTAATTCAAACTCTTCGAGTTTTGCTTCAAGTTCAAGTTTGGTTTTAGAAATCAAATCATTTTGATTTTTCAACTTTGAAATCAATTTATTGTTTTTCAAAATGTGATTTTTAAACTCTAAAACCAAATCATCATAGGCATCTTGTAATTCATCAAAAGAATAAGAACATGAAGTAGATGAATTAGAAGTTACCCTTGAATCTTCTTCGATGGCCATAAGGAAAAGGTTGGCTTGTTCATCGTCGGTGGAGTCCTCATCACTCCAAGTAGCCACATATGCCTTCTTTTTATGGCTTGAAGTGCTTGCCCTCTCCTTTTTCTTGGATTCTCGTTCAAGCTCTCTCAAAGCTTTCTTCTTGAACGGGGCACACTTCTTGAAGAGATGAACTATCTTTTCTTCTTCATCCTCCTCTTCACTTGAGTAGACATGATGGCAAGTGGAGGATTTGAGAGCCATGGCACTTGCGTTGATGTCTAGCCCTTTGATTTTCTTCTCTCCCATGGCTCTAATTTCTTCCCTCTTCTTCTCATCTTCTTTGTTCTTCTTCATAATTTGATGAGTAAGGAGTGACCCCATGAGTTCATCAAGCTTCAAAGTCTTCAAATTCTTTGCTTCTATGATGGCGGTCCTCTTTGAGTCCCATGACTCGTGAAGTGAGTAGATGAGCTTTAGAACAAGCTTTTCCTCTGTGATGGCTTCTCCATAGCCTTTGATATGATTGGTGATAGTGGAGAACCTATCAAACATCTTCTCGATGTTCTCTTCCGGATCCATTTTGAAGTTCTCATACTCTAAGGTTAGGAGACCAATCTTGGTCTCCTTGACTTCATCGGTCCCCTCGTATGTGACTTCAAGCTTGTCTCATACCTCATTGGCACTCTCACAAGAAGACATCTTCTCATAGATGGTTGGGCCAAAAGCATAAAACAAGATGTGCAAGGCTTTGCAATTAAGCTCCATCTTCTTGCGATCGTCGGCACTCCACTCCGCTTTGCTTCGTTGAGGCACGAACGGACCATCTTCAACTGTGTCCCATAGCTTATAATCTCTAGGTTTGATGAAGAACTTCATCTTTGTCTTCCAATGGGCATAGTGCGTTCCGTCGAAGAAAGGCGGTTTGTCGATTTATTGTGGCATTTGAGCCGGTTGATGTAATAGTGATCGAGCTTGCCGGGTCTTCTCAATAGGATGTGAATCCCCTTTGATTGAGCCAAGCTCTGATACCAATTGTTTAGTTGAGAGGAGCTCGATTCGATCAACCGATGTGGCTTACCAAGTGGTGGAGAGGTGGATTTTTGGGTGGATTTGGTGTAGAAGCTAAAATGAAGATTGACACAATGATTTATAGTGGTCCAACCTTCTAACCAAGGTCTACATCCACTACCTTAGCTCCCCACTAAGGATTTCCGATCAATCCACTATTGATTCGTCCCCTTTACTAGGCTTAGGAGGAAACCCTTATACACCGATCAAGCTTTCTACACAAAGCCTTGATCAAACCCTCTTTTACAAAGAGATAAATACAGCAAACACAAATCACTCTAATAGGTGTTTGTTTGCACAATTAAAGCACTCACCCAAAACTTAAAACACTTGAGCAAATTTCACAATTTTAGCTCACTAGTGTTTGTCTATACAATAAATGACAATTTAAGCTCTAAGACAATTCTTGATCATTTGTTGATTGACAATATGGGCATTAACCATATCTTGATGCTTGGAGGTCCCTTTTATACTCCTTGATGAGTTTATAGCCGTTACTAGCCGTTGGGATTGAATTGGAGCTGTTGAGGACTTTAATTCTCACCATAAATGCAGTTTTGCAGCTCACAGTTTCGAAACGCTCGAACCCGTTTCGAAACACCCTTTAAGTCAAAAGAGCCGGTGCAGTTTGACAAGGCACCCGTTTCAGAACGCCCCTGGCCGTTTCGGAACACGTATCGAAATGCTTAGACCCGTATCGAAACGCCCTGCATTTAAATGTTAGTTGGGAAATAGTCGTTGGGGTTTATGACTGTTGTGGTAGAAGCCATGTAGGCGTATCGAAACGGAATAGCCCGTTTTGAAACGCTACTAAAAAATCTTATCCAGGGAAATCCCGTTTCGATACTCGTATCGAAATGTTTTTGCTACTGGAATTCTCCGTATCGAAACGCCTGGACAATTTTGTGTAGTTTGGCCTTTGAAAACATGTAAAACTCTTTGAAAATATCCCTAAACATAGTTTCAAGTTATTTGGACTTTGGAAATTGTTTTAAATTCTTTTTAAATCAGTCCAAAACATTTTTCAATTATTATATGAAAACATTAGTTCTACAATCTCCCTCTTTTTGATATAATAAAACTATCCTGAAAAATTGGTTGGGATTCTCCCCCTTTAACTTTAAAAATGTGAATAAGAGATTAAAGATATGAAATCAAATAAAGCTCCCCCTTATTCATTTGAAATTCAATTTTCAAACCATTTCTTCCCCTTTTTGTTATATCAAAAAGAATTTAAAACATTAAGTTCAAAATAACAGTAGAGGTAAAATTTGACAAAAATACAAATTTTGTTTTAAAATGGCTCCCCCTTACTCAAAGCATCATAAAAAATGTTAGTCCAACATATATGATCATCTAGTTGAATTTAAAAAAATAAACAAATGAAATCCAAAACAACTAGAATTTTTACCAACACTTGAACCCAAGGGAGGATGTGAAGCCTTCATTCTTCAAGTGTTCTTCCTTGTGTTCATGGAGCTCCCCCTCAACTTTTGACTTGTTGAACATCTCCATCACACCTAGCAAAAGACAATCAAGTGATTTTTGGTATCCAAATTGCTTTGGATCCATAAACGTTAGTAGCACAAATTTTAGTCCCCTTTGGAATCCATTTTTCAATGTCATCCTTTTTAGTTGAAGTGGTTAGTCCTTTTGGGATCCAAACACTTCTAAAACATTTTCCTTTTACCAATCTAGGGGCACTAGATTGCCTTACATAAAAATTTGATATTCCAAAATTGTTTTTCTTTTCAAGCTCTTTGGAAATCAAATCATTTTCTTCTTGAACTTTTTAAAGCTAGTTTTGTAAATCAAAACATTTTAATTCAAACTCTTCGAGTTTTGCTTAAAGTTCAAGTTTGGTTTTAGAAATCAAATCATTTTGAATTTTCAACTTTGAAATCAATTTATTGTTTTTCAAAATGTGATTTTTAAACTCTAAAACCAAATCATCATAGGCATCTTGTAATTCATCAAAAGAATAAGAACATGAAGTAGATGAATTAGAAGTTACCCTTGAATCTTCTTTGATGGCCATAAGGCAAAGGTTGGCTTGTTCATCATTGGTAGAGTCCTCATCACTCCAAGTAGCCACATATGCCTTCTTTTTATGGCTTGAAGTTCTTGCCCTCTCCTTTTTCTTGGATTCTTGTTCAAGCTCTCTCAAAGCTTTCTTCTTGAACGGGGCACACTTCTTGAAGAGATGAACTATCTTTTCTTCTTCATCCTCCTCTTCACTTGAGTAGACATGATGGCAAGTGGAGGATTTGAGAGCTATGGCACTTGCGTTGATGTCTAGCCCTTTGATTTTCTTATCTCACATGGCTCTAATTTCTTCCCTCTTCTTCTCATTTTCTTTGTTCTTCTTCATGATTTGATGAGTAAGGAGTGACCCCATGAGTTCATCAAGCTTCAAAGTCTTCAAATTCTTTTCTTCTATGATGGCGGTCCTCTTTGAGTCCCATGACTCGTGAAGTGAGTAGATGAGCTTTCGAACAAGCTTCTCCTCTGTGATGGCTTCTCCATAGCCTTTGATATGATTGATGATAGTGGAGAACCTATCAAACATCTTCTCGATGTTCTCTTCCGGATCCATTTTGAAGTTCTCATACTCTAAGGTTAGGAGCCCAATCTTGGTCTCCTTGACTTCATCGGTCCCCTCATATGTGACTTCAAGCTTGTCTCATACCTCATTGGCACTCTCACAAGAAGACATCTTCTCATAGATGGTTGGGCCAAAAGCACAAAACAAGATGTGCAAGGCTTTGCAATTAAGCTCCATCTTCTTGCAATCGTCGGCACCCCACTCCGCTTTGCTTCGTTGAGGCACGAACGGACCATCTTCAACTATGTCCCATAGTTTATAATCTCTAGGTTTGATGAAGAACTTCATCTTTGTCTTCCAATGGGCATAGTGGGTTCTGTCGAAGAAAGGCGGTTTGTCGATTTATTGTGGCATTTGAGCCGGTTGATGTAATAGTGATCGAGCTTGCCGGGTCTTCTCAATAGGATGTGAATCTCTTTCGATTGAGCCAAGCTCTGATACCAATTGTTGAGTTGAGAGGAGCTCGATTCGATCAACCGATGTGGCTCACCAAGCGGTGGAGAGGTGGATTTTTTGTGGAAGCTAAAATGAAGATTGACACAATGATTTATAGTGGCCCAACCTTGTAACCAAGGTCTACATCCACTACCTTAGCTCGCCACTAAGGATTTCCAATCAATCCACTATTGATTCGTCCCCTTTTCTAGGCTTAGGAGGAAACCCTTATACACCGATCAAGTTTTCTACCAAAGCCTTGATCAAACCCTCTTTTACAAAGAGATAAATAAAGCAAACACAAATCCCTCTAATAGGTGTTTGTTTGCACAATTAAAGCACTCACCCAAAACCTAAAACACTTGAGCAAATTTGACAATTTTGGCTCACTAGTGTTTGTCTATACAATAAATGACAATTTAAGCTCTAAGACAATTCTTGATCATTT
Organism: Hibiscus tridactylites; assembly: GCA_958450335.1. Classification (NCBI taxonomy): domain Eukaryota; kingdom Viridiplantae; phylum Streptophyta; class Magnoliopsida; order Malvales; family Malvaceae; genus Hibiscus; species Hibiscus tridactylites. The sequence continues at coordinate 26,514,063 of OY288269.1, read as the reverse complement.
TTTGATTGACAATATGAGCATTAACCATATCTTGATGCTTGGAGGTCCCTTTTATACTCCTTGATGAGTTTATAGCCGTTACTAGCCGTTGGGATTGAATTGGAGTCGTTGAGGACTTTAATTCCCACCATAAATGCAGTTCTGCATCTCACCGTTTCGAAACGCTCGAACCTGTTTCGAAATGCTCGAACCCGTTTCGAAACACCCTTTAAGTAGATAGAGCCGTTGCAGTCTGACAAGGCGCCCGTTTCGAATGCCCTTGGTCCTTTCGGAACACGTATCAAAACGCTTAGACCCGTATCGAAACGCCCTGCATTTAAATGTTAGTTGGGAAATAGCCGTTAGGGTTTATGATCGTTGTGGTCGAAGCCACGTAGGCGTATCGAAACGGCATAACCCGTTTCGAAACGCTACTCAAAAATCTTATACAGGGAAAGCCCGTTTCGATACTCGTATCGAAACGTTTTTGCTACTGGAATTCCCCGTATCGAAACGCCCTAAGTTGTTTCGAAACGCCTGGACAATTTTGTGTAGTTTGGCATTTGAAAACATGTAAAACTCTTTGAAAATGTCCCTAAACATAGTTTCAAGTTATTTGGACTTTGGAAATTGATTTAAATACTTTTTAAATCAGTCCAAAACATTTTTCAATAATTATATCAAAACATTAGTTCTACAGCATGCAACCTAAGAAATATGCCCACTCAAGAGCCAAAACACAAATCAAAACAAATATCAACAAGTAAAGGCCATTTACTATTTATCAAAGGCAACTCAAACTTACCACAAATTAGAGAGTCTCAAAACACTCTCTACCAAAATATTAAGGCATTATCCCATTGCCGATTATTACTAATAAGCAAACATAAAACCATACTTGAGCTAAGTCTCACTCCTTGGGATCCTTCTTGCTTCTTCGATGCCCCAATGATGCTATTTCTCTGCGTTGTTGGAAAATAGAGCGTAAGCAATAATGCCTAGTGAGGGACGCTCAAAACAAACCAACAACAATAATGCATTTTAAAACCATTTCTCAACTAGAATACTCTATCTCATCATGCTCAATCTATCTCATGCTTGGAATCATTTTCAAAGCAAAATCACATCATTAAAACCACATGTACCATCTATCTCATGCATTAACCTAAATGCATAATCTCAAAGCAAAACCACACATGCTTGTTTCTCAAAAGCATTTCTCAATCATGTTCTCATATGCAAAACACAATGCATAAAATCATTTATAATCAAGGTACATGTGAATATAATATATTGGCATTTTAGCAACATTACTCGGATATGCGGATAGCTTGACAGAATCTCACATCATCAAGTCCTACCTCGGTGAAATCTCTAATAACCGAACTCTCATCGCCACAAAGCTTGATGGAATCTCTCATCATCAAGACCTATCGTGGTGGCACTACACTCTCACTTTAGAATGGGATGGCACTACCCCCATTGCCCAAACCAAAGAGCACGCATGAATTTTGTATATTATAATGCACTTCTCATCCTATTGGTCGACCAATTATATTCGATAATATTAAGTCTCATCTCATGCCAATATAATCATTTTAAACATCATTCACCTACTGTTTTTCAATGCATAAACATAAATCTATCTCATCCCATTTCAAAAGCATAAATAATGCATAGCATTTTCTCAACAATTTCTATCTTTTCAAAATCATAATTCTATCTAATGGGATCATAAAAATCATCAATTCATTTCTCAAAACAATCATAAACATTAGTTTTACATCTATCATCAAAACATGAGCATGATCATAAAATCAATGGGATAAAAGCCAAGAAATAAGAGCGAAACATCTCAAACTTACTTCCAGGCTCAAATTAGTGTTTCAAACTCAATCTAAACCCCCAAATCTTGCTTTCAAGCCTTTGAAAAGCTTTTAAACCAATTTCACTCACCAACAACACCTTGCTTGCTTTGCCGAAGCGTAATCAAGCTTTTGAAGCTCCCGGAACTTCACCAATCGTTTACGATACGTTCTCCCTTGTTTATACCAGCAACTAAAGCCACCACGCTGCTCTGCCCAAAAAAAAACAAAAGGCCTATTCAAAACATCTGAAAACACCGTCGATTTCTCTACAAGCTCAACCTAGCCAAAACCTAACCCTTCCATCCAATTTTAATCATCAACTAACATCCAAAACAACCTAATTTTATCCTTATAAATCCAGCAACACCAGAACCACATTATCACCACAAAACCCCCAAATATAGAAATCTAACAACTAGAGATCCAATTCATTTAAGAATTACTATGATAAAACCTTTATTTCAACATCATTTAACATCCAAATCATTATTAAAATCAATCTCAAATCAATCAAAATAGTACCATTATGAAAATCTTAAGAAATCATCTTTTAAAGCTTGATCTCACCATTTTCATCAAATAGATTATAAAACTTTATTAATAAACAAGATTAGAGAGCCAAAGACTTAGGAATTTCATTAAAGAACCTTGATTAGAGGAGAGAAAAGAAAGATCACCTCTAACACAAGATTTTCCCATTGATTGCAATGATTTATATGAAAACCTTCAAGAAATCCATGGCTAGTTGATGTAGAAATCCATGAGAATAATTTAGAGATCAAAAGTAGGTGAAAAGAGATAAATCTATGTAGGTTTTAGTGATGAAAAAATAGTTTTGCCGATGGGAAAGTTGAGAGAAAATTAGTTACGTAAGAAAATGTTTTAGCCTTTTAAAATCTCTTTTATTAAAATTCATTTAATAATTCAATTTATTAAATCTTTTAAAAACACAAATCAAGGGAAAAGGCTGATAACACCTTGGTGTAATAGATCCCTAAAGATTTTAAGTTTTGGCCCTCTGTCAAAACAATCCTTAAAAACAGATTTTACAAATTTTACAATTTAGTCACTAAACCAAAATGTCAATATTCCAAAAGTCATTTTAAAAATTGACTTCACCAAACCTTTATATATATTTTTAGAGGATTTTAGGAATTTTTCCCAAAATTTTATCACATCCCGAACCATATTTTCCCTGAACCTCTCCCGAACTAACCTGGACCTCTAGTCTATGTCTTACGAACCCCGAGTCAACCTTAAAGACTTCTAGGTCCAAAACAGGGGTGTTACACTTCCCGAGAACATCCCATACATGCATTGTTGTATAAACTCAACAAAGGTAGGCGGCATCACAAAACTAACATCCCACCACTCAAAGAATTTATACCAAACATGCAGCACAAAAGGGCATTCAGAAAATATATGTGAAATTTCATCAAAACCCCCAATTCACCATACACATTTAGCATCTGACTCTTCAAGTTGTATACCTCTCTCATCGAGAAAACATAATGTTGGTAACCGATTGAGCATAGCAAACAAAAGGAAACATTGTACCTTTGGTGGAACCGCAATCTTCCAAATAAAAACTAAATCCCATTCTTCTCCCTCCATACCCATAGACATCATCAGTCGCATAGCTCTTCATTCTAAATTTACCTTGAGCATTTTATTTCCATATGAGACAGTCATCCATAGATGATAAAATATGTAATGGTATGATGATGGTTTTAAGCTCCTCTAATTGCCGCGCTTCAAAGTCACGAAGGTTACGTAAAAACAAATCTGTCCATCTAGAGCGACCAAAACTACCATTAACCACATACTCCGCCACCATTGCAATTTTATTTACTGCTAAACGAAATAGCCGAGGGTAAATAGAGCATAATGAAATTTCATAACACCATCTATCATGCCAAACTAACACACGTGTTCCCTTCCACTACAAGGAAATGCATTTTTAGTGACATTGAAAATGGTCACTAAAAGTATTAAATTTAGTCACTGAAATTCATAGTGATCATTTTTCTGAGTCGTCAGCACACGTCACTAATAACTCTGTCACTATTGTATTAGTGACAACTTTTATGCATTTCCTCACAATTAGTTATATTATTTGTGACTACATTTTTTACACAAAAGATTAATAACAATGACTAAAATTTAGACACTGATATTATTCATATTAGTGACAAACATTTTTATCACAAATACATATTGAAATAACGTCTAAAATATGTTGTCACTTTTAATTATAAAAAATTAATTATATAATAATTATATTTTTAGATGTAAACATCTTATTTATGTACCTAAAATTTAATAGGTCATTTGCATTGGCAGTCAACAAACGCTTTTAACATTTCATTAGGTCACTAAAGTTTCAATTATATATGATGTGACACCTTTATATGTCAATTTGTTAATAAATAAATACAATGCATGGCTTTATGGAGGATTGAACATAGAACCTTTAGGGGGAGAGTGCAATGTCTATCTACTAGGCTAGGCAAGAAATTTAATATTATTTTGAAAGAAAAATATGTATTTTAACGGAAATTTTAACGGAAATTAATTATATTTATTTTAAAAATATGTATTAATTATAACAATAATTATTATAATAATAATTTAATTAATTTTTTATGGTTTCTTATATGAAATAGGTTTATCGAAGATGTAACACCCCAAAATTTTGCCAATTTGAAAATCCCTAATTTTGAGATCCATAAATCAGAAACCCTAGAATTTGGGGATTTTATAATTGAAACCCTAATTGAGAAATTTGGGAATTAAATAATCCTTAAGTGATTTTAGGGACCTTTTTGTGAAGCAAGTAAAGTTTTGAGCCATTCAATAAACCTTAATCAAGTCTAGTGACCTAGTGTGTAATTTACCCTTTTGTTACGGTATTTATTCAACATTATCAGCCCTAAAAGTTTTTTGGAATTCCATTTTGGAGACTCAGCCGCCTCTCTCCCCCTTCCCACCTTCTCCGTCTCCTCTCGCTCTCTTCGGTCCGACGAAGATCCGACCAGGCTCTCGCCGTCGTGCGTACCTTGCAGGACAACCGTCACTGACCCTCGAGCAAATCCCAACCATCAAATTGTCCTTACCGACCACTATTTGTGAGAGAACGGCGAGGAACTGTTCGATTCTCGTGTTGTGTCACCTTCCGTTTCACCGAAATCGCACGAAAATCGTTCGGCTTTCCCTTTGCTCGTCTCCAACATTTCTCGCTCCGCCGTCCGCTCCTCTTCTATCCTTCGTTCGTGTGTGAGTGGGTGAGCTTGAAATTTGAGTTTTTTTTTAATAATGGTTTTGAGTTGTGGGTTGTGATTAACAAGTTTTGTGTTTCCTTGTGTCGTCGTTGTTATTTCGCCACCGGTGGTCGTGTCGCCGCTGCCGTCGTTTTGTATTCGCGCCGCTACTGTCATTTTGTATCTGTGCCGCCACCGTTTTGGGCGCTAGAAACCCTAGCCCCAAATCTGGTGAAGGGGTTAAGAGAGGTGGGTTGTGTAGTGATTTGGTTTGAGACCAAACATTTGTTATTTTCTTCAAAAGCCCAAAAATCGTAAACCCATCCTTTTGACCCGATCAGATTTGTGAAAGGATGAGCAGCTTGTGGGTGTTTTGAACCAAATCTGTTATCAGACCGAATAGGCTTTGAGCCATTGACCAACCCGATCGTTGACCCGTTTGACTCGATAGTTGACCTTTGAACCGGTTTTGACCTTGAACAATTTGAACTTAGACCGGATCTTGACCGTTGACCACTGACTTTGGACTTGGACAGTTTGACCTTGGACCTTTAGTTTGAGAGTTGACTTGTTGACCCTTTGACCAGTTGCCTTTGACCGTTAGAGTTGACTTTGACTAGTTGACTTTGACTTTGACCATAGTTGACCAAGAGTTGACTTTTTCTGAAGATATTCACCTTAACCTTTCTCGATGTTCTAAGTCCGTATCCGCTGCCCGTTTTGTCAAATTAGATCCTGAAAGCTCCATTTTGCTCATTTTAAGTAATTGTTATTGGAATCTGATACGTTATAGATTTCATAATCTAATTCAGAATATTCTAGTTTCAGGTGCCGACCTTGAGACCGTTGGGCTACCTCCATTTATTTAGACCGGTCGTGCACGTTCTTCGAGATCTTCACGTGAGTATATCTTAGTTCGGTTTTTATTGTTTTAATCGGTGGCTTAGTGATAGAAATAAATGTTAATATAAAATTCATATCTCGTAGGTCCTGATTCAGTGAGATCCGAGCGTGAGGCTCACCCTTCTCGAGATTAGAGCTTCTGTGGCTAAGGTGTGTTTCAAATAAATGTTGTTTTTATATATATCTCTGCTTGATTTATTATTTGATTGAGATTTGATAATGATTTGAAACATCATTCATGGCATACTAAATGTGTTTTTAAATCAAGCATCTGATTTTCGGAATATATGGTACTCGTAAGAGTTCGAATTTATGATTTTACAAATCATATCATGTGTCATTTGTTTGGAATAATGTTCGGAAAAAATGAGAGAAATCTCCACTTTGGTGAGCGAAAGCTCCACTCTGGCGAGGGTAACCTCCACTTTGTATGATATCGAATATTCGGGCATTGCATCATGCATCGGACATCATAATATTTATGATTTTGATTTATTGGATACACTCAGTTTTCGGAAATGAATTTATCTGTAAATGATTTTCTGTTTTGTTTTTCTGTTTTGTTTAAACAAAAGGACACAATAAGCTCTTTAGCTTACACCCCTTAGTTTTTACTTTCAGATACCCAGACTTATTAGGCGACTCGGTATTTGGAGCATCTCTTGTTTATTCAGATATATTAATATTCAGTATGAACTCTTTTGACTACTTTGATTTACTATTTTCATATTATTTGGAATATTCGTGTAACATGGACATTGGGAATGTTTATAATTTGTGATTATTAGATGCATGCATTTACGAACTTGTTTTTAGATATTTTAATTAATTATAATAAACATATTGATTATTGGGGTTCTATTTATTTAATTAATTATTATGAATTTTATTATATTTAACCTAAATTGTTTCTTGTGGGACACGTTTTCAAACCTTACTTCATAAATTCGGCATTTTCTCCTAAGTCGGGTTTAGGGGGTTACATTTAGTGGTATCAGAGCCTAAGTTCAACCCACGGACTGTGAGGCCCACAATAATTATTTTTAAATGTTTTTGACTTCTGCATGCATCCAAAATATTTTGAGACAAATGGGAATTTTCTGAAAAATATACTATGGTATTCTGTGATTTTGACTTTAATGTTTTCAAAGTGTTTTAAATCCGAGACTCAAGTAACGATTCTAACTCTAGGTTATTACCTTTTGTAGTTAGTTCATTATTCCACCGCATAGGAATCCTAATTCATCGTTTGTTTGAGGACCTGGCCGTACTGCTGCTTCTGGTTGTGATCATCCGCCTTTTGTTGGACAAATGGAAAAGCAGAATGAGATATCGGGTAATGAGAGAGATTCTTTGGGAGGATATCAGATCGAAAATGATGACTCACTCGATGTTGAGGACACTGAGACAGTATAACCGGACAGTGCAACAGTTCACCGCGAGTTGCTCTGTTATCTTAGACAGTCAGAGGGTCCGAGAAAACCCATATCTACAGAATTCATAGCTGCTGGGTTGAAATTGTTTGAGGGTAAAACCAGTACACATCCAGCTGATGCAGAGTATTGGCTAAAGAAGTTACAACGGTTGTTTGTTGAGATGGATTACCCAACCAATCAGAAATTGCGAGCCATTGTATCTTTGTTAGAGGGTGAGGCTCAAAATTGGTGGGAGTCAGTGGTCGATACTGTTCCATCTAGTCAAATTACATGCGAGTTTTTCTGAAAGGCTTTTCAGGATCGGTATGTGGGAGCTGAGTTCCTAGCGAAGTGTCGTGATAAGTTTATGAATCTGAAAAAGAATTACATGTCAGTGAATGATTATGAGATAAAATTTCGGAGGTTGGCCAAGTATGCTCCTGGGTTAGTTGCGACTAAGGAAGATAAGTGTGGCTGTTTTTGAAGGGACTTCGACTACTGATTCAGGGAGATGTTGCAACACATCATGATAAAGTATTCAACAACATGGTTAGTCGGGCTAAAACCGTTGAGAGGATTCTTGCACTAATGGAAAAGGAGAAACTTCATAATTCTGACCAAGTCGTGAAGCAACCAGACATATTTGCTCAGCCTAGTTTTGTCAACTCGTCTGGAAAGAGGCCTAGAGATGAGTCTGTTCCTTATAGTTATCGGAATGTGAGACCTGCAGTATCGAAAGTTCTGTCTGGAAGCCAGGGTAGTTCAAAAGTTTGTCGCCTTATTTTTGTATGTGGTTTTTGCACTAAAAAGCATAACAGAGAGTGCAGATTGATGAATAGAACGTGTTTCAGATGTGGTTCTCAGGATCACTACTTAAAGAATTATCCACGTTCAGCTACTTGTTCATCCGTTCAGATTTAGAGTCATGCATAAGTTCAGACACCTCACCGAGGTATAGGGTACTTTAGGTCAGTTGCTTCTGGTACTGCTAGAAGAGGTAGACATGCTTCGAGTGGTGAATCAGCTAGATCCGAGATTAGATGTCCAGGTTCAGTACATCCAACCGGAGCTCATGTTGGATACGATGGTATACATGATGACATGGAAGGTACATCTTAATATGTTTCGGTTCTTTTTCCAGTTCTATGTTTCAGTATTTTTGGTTATAATAGGTCATGAATTCGGAATGAGAAAGTATATGCTTGTTTCAGTTGGTTTTGAGATTTGTTGCTAAGTCTGCAAATTTCGAGGACAAAATTTCTTTTAAGGGAGGGAGAGTTGTAACTCCCCAAATTTTTGCCAATTTGAAAATCCCTAATTTTGAGATCCTTAAATCAGAAACTCTAGAATTTGGGGATTTTATAATTGAAACCCTAATTGAGAAATTTGGGAATTAAATAATCCTTAAGTGATTTGAAGGACCTTTTTGTGAAGCAAGTAAAGTTTTGAGCCATTCAATAAACCCTAATCAAGTCTAGTGACCTAGTGTGTAATTTACCCTTTTGTTAGGGTATTTATTCAACCTTATAAGCCCAAAAAGTTTTTTTGGAATTCCATTTTGGAGACCCAGCTGCCGCTCTCCCTCTTCCCACCTTCTCCGTCTCCTCTCGCTCTCTTCGGTCCGACGAAGATCTGACCAAGCTCTCATCGTCGTGCGTGGCTTGCACGACCACCGTCACCGACCCTCAAGCAAATCCCAACCATCAAATTTTCCTTACCGATCGCCGTTTGTGAGAGAACGGTGAGGAACTGTTCGGTTCTCATGTTGCGTGTTGCGTGTAAAATAGTCTATCGCAATTAGTGCAATTGTACACGTCGCAAGTAATAAAGTGATACTAGAGTATCGGATATCTTCTCCACAGGGACTGGAATACTTCTATCCTTTAACCATCTGCACAGAAGAAAGAAAGAGTTTTAATAAATTGATTAAGATTGTCACGAAAATAATTAAGTAAAAAGATAAATCAACAATATAAAATAGGCAGGAATTGATTTGATCCGTAGTGCAGGTATTGCACTGTTCAAGGACTTCTGTTTTGTGTTTGGCTCCTGTCACGGCAGCATCTGTCGTGGCAGCGGTCCGTTTCTGTCGCGGCAGCGATAATCAACTTAGTTTCCTCAAGTTCGGCAAGAATCCCTGGATTGACTTGTCTTATCCCTATATCCAGGCTTGTCGGCGAACACGTCTTGGATGATACGTCCCGGCGTGAATTGAAGTATGAACACCGATGTTTGTGAATTCTTCTTTAGCCGCTTAACCTCGTCCTATCCCTAGGTCTGAGATAGTTCAACCATAAACTTGAGAACAAGTACTTACTCCTTTGTATACTTAACTCTCCCGATATTAAGTAAATAGATAATCTTACAATGCTCTCCCGGTACTCTTGCAAGATGTTAAAACTAGAATAAGCAAACTTGAAGTTTTATTACATTAAACAGAAAAATCCTAAGAACAGAACGACCCTTCCAACTACTTTACAATATCAACCCCTTGCCCTAGGGGAGGTTTAGAACATAGTGAAGCAAGAGAAACGATTAGGGTTTTGAGATGAGAGGTATGAGATGTGATATCTCCCTTTACCCTTACATACATGGGTATATATAGCCAAAGATCTAGCCTAAGTCCTTCTTGGAGTAGAAGTTCTTCTTGGAGTAGAATTCCTTCTTGGAGTAGAAATCCTTGTTCAACAAGTAAAGATAAGTTACTTTACTTATCGATCTTTGATCAGCTCTATGTTCCGCTCCCGGCCTCAAAAAAATGCAAGATTGGACACAATGAACTCAGAAAAAATATCCTCTATCAAACGAGACCCATCTTGACTATGTCGGCGTATTGCCATTCGGGCGGCATTCTGCGGCGGCAGCGTCCTTGGTGGCAATTGGAACTGCTTCAGTACAGCACCTTATGCTTCTAGTCTCCAAATATATGCGAGTGGCCCACAATAGTCCGGCTTGAAATCCTCTATTTGTCGATCTCCACTTCGCTATTTCTACCTCAGGTGTCTTTGATGTCGCCCCTTCTACGACAGACCACGGACCTCGTCTCCTCACCTTATGCTCCGTAACTTGCCTCTGCTCCTCAGCTGCCTCCAATTCTGCCACAGCAGATACCTGCAAAAGTAACCAAATTTAGCAGTATTTGCGCAGTTTTATCTAAATGTGATGTTGATGCAAAACTTAACCTAAAATGCAGTTAAACGTGCTTGAGTGCGGAAAAAATAAGGATAAATGAGGGGTAAAATATAGGACTTTTAGGCACTCAACACCCCCCAAACTCGAATCCTTGCTTGTCCTCAAGCAAATGCAACCTAACTAACATGCATGCATATATATATATATATATATATATATTCTCGGCATAAGTCAATGAACAATCCTTACCCACATCACCATCCCTATCATGTTTAGCACTTGTTCAAATATTTAAGGATCTACTTAGAGCAAAAGTATAATTCTCGTGTAAGTGTGTGCATTTATTGTGAACATACATGAATATAGACTTCCCTAGCAACTAGAATATTATACTTAGCTTGTTTAGAGTTTTTCTTCGAGACTTAATTCTTTTTTTAGAGCCAGTATCAGGTACCTCTAGTTGTTTTCCTTCTTTTTCTAAAATTTTCTCTTTTCTACTAGAGCCAGTATTTCAGGCAGCTCTAGAAGTTTTTCTCTGGTTATTTTCCTAGAGCCAGTGATAGGCACCTCTAGGTTTCCCGAGTTTCTAGTCTCTTTCTACTCTAATTTCTAAGTTTTCTATTCTAAGCATGCTAGAGAAAGTCTTTTATCAAGTAAGTCACAAAGTGTTTTAGTTTTTCAGAACTATACTAAGGCTCTATTTACTTCCTAAAATATTTTTAAGGGGATGTCACGACAGCGATGGCATCAACAGATAATAAAATTTCAATAAATTAAGCCAAATATATTTGTTTACATAAAAATAAATGCGACACAATTAAAACTAAATGCAATCTTATATTAATAATTAGGAGGACTGCCTACCCCCAAACTCAAGGGTTGCAGTGTCCTCAAGGCATGACACAAGACATAAAAATGACAAAGAAGAAATAAAAATGACAGAAAAGTGAAACATCACAAAAAGATAATATATACAGCAGGCGACAAAGAAAAAGAAAACTTAAGTTGTTCAACTGTCGTCGTTGCTGTTGGAGCTTTGGATGAGGAGCTGTCGACGGGCAGTCTCCTTGAACTTTGTCGGAGGAGCTGTGGGTGCTGCCTTGGGAGTTGGAGACGCGGAGGCTGCCTTCTTCCTTGCGTCACTATCTTCACTGCTGTTCGCGGCAGTCACTTTGGAATTCATCTCAGGGAGTATGAGTGCTACCGCGGCAGGGGTGGAGGCAGAGCTTCCTCGGGTTGGTTGTATCGTCATTGCAAGGGTTCTCTCTGTTTACCTAATAACACAAACAAACAAAAAACTAATATCAAAATTCTAATTCCTAAAACAATAAAGATAAAATCAGATAAAAATAAAATACAATAAAATAAATTAAGTTAAATTAGGAGTGCCTTGAGGGGCATCTCCTAAAGTAACTGCTCCATGTTCTATTGATTCTTGAGGGGTCGTTTCTGGTACTTCTTGAAGTCCATCCGTACCCTCCATCTGGTGATTATTCTAATGGCGGGGGCTTCTTTCTTTCTCTTCCCTTTGTAGTCTATGAAGTCCTCCCTTCTTGGTAATGTTTCTGAGGGCATGAATATATGATTATAAAAAATCAAATTGACATTCGACCACAAACTTACCTTGTTTTCGTTGAATGTTGTTGTGGTTGAATGTAGCCCTTGCTTTCGTGTCTGCTGCTGTGGCATCTAGTTATTTTGACAGTCCTTTATCAAGTTACTTTGCAGGTCAATGGGACATTAGAAAGTACCATAATTCTCCATATCAAATTCTGTAGGCCATTCGTAAATCTCCATCAGTAGAGACTTCGATGATTTTCAGTCCACTGGCTTTGGTTCCTCTAATACCTGCAATGGAATTTGTGAGTTTTTAATGAATTCAAAATGTTCGTTTATTACCTGCTCGTATTCCATTTGCGAGGCATTATCATTGGGTAGCTCTTCTAGGTGGTCGTGCGAGTGCCGTGACAGGGATAGATGTGTGCAATCTTGGTCGGGCATAACCGAGGTAGTGGGTTGAGAGTTTGCCTCGGATGTGGTTGCCACAATTACATTCTCTTGAATTTCACTCAGTGTTGTTGCGGTGTTGCTCCATTCCGGCTCCTCGATTATTTCCATGGCAAGTTGTTGCTTAGACTCATCATGTGTTGGGTATTCCTTCACATGGGCATCCTCGTCACCTTGCCTCAGGATTTCAAATTCATCCGTGGCATGAATGAGGACCAGTCTACTTAAGAGTGCATCCAAATTGGCGATACTTGCATTCGTAGAAGCCGATAGTTTTTGCACGAGTGCCACGAAGGCTTGAAGTGTACCTTCTAAGGAATTCGTTTGCTCTTGAGGAGGACTACTTTCCCATGGCATGTCAGTTTCAACAAGTAAAGATAAGTTACTTTACTTATCGATATTTGATCAGCTCTATGTTCCGCTCCCGGCCTCAGAAAAATGCAAGATTGGACTCAATGAACTCAGAAAAATATCCTCTATCAAACGAGACCCATCTTGACTATGTCGGCGTATTGTCGTCCGAGCGGCATTTTGTGGCGGCAGTGTCCTTAGTGGCAATTGGAACAGCTTAAGTACAGCTCCTTATGCATCTAGTCTCCAAAAATATGCGAGTGGCCCACGATAGTCCGGCTTGAAATCCTCTATCTGTCGTCCTCAGGTGTCTTTGTTGTCGCCCCTTCTATGACAGACCACGGACCTCGTCTCATCACCTCCTGCTCCGCAACCTTCCTCTGCTCCTCAGCTGCCTCCAATTCTGCCATGGCAGATACCTGCAAAAGTAACCAAATTTAGCAGTATCTGCGCAGTTTTATCTAAATGAGATGTTGATGCAAAACTTAACCTAAAATGCAGTTAAACGTGCTTGAGTGCGGAAAAAATAAGGATAAATGAGGGGTAAAATATAGGACTTTCAGGCACTCAACATTGCGTCACCGTCCGTTACACCGGAATCGCACGAAAACCGTTTGGCTTTCCTTTTGCTCGTTTCCATCGTTTCTCGCTCCACCGTCCGCTCCTCTTCTTTCCTCCGTTCGTGTGTGTGTTGGTGAGCTTGAAATCTGAGTTTTTTTGTTTTTAATAATGGTTTTGAGTTGTGGGTTGTGATTAACAAGTTTTTTGTTTCCTTGTGCCGTCGCTGTTGTTTCGCCACCGGTGGTCGTGCCACCGCTGTCGTCATTTTGTATTCGTGCCGCTACCGTCGTTTTGTATCCGTGCCACCGCCGTTTTGGGTGCTAGAAACCCTAGCCCCAAATCTAGTGAAGGGGTTAAGAGAAGTGGGTTGTGTAGTGATTTGGTTTGAGCCCAAACTTTTGTTATTTTCTTCAAAGCCCAAAAACCGTGAACCCATCTTTTTGACCCGATCAGACTTGTGAAAGGATAAGTAGCTTGTGGGTGTTTTGAATCAAATCTGTTATCAGACCGAATCGGCTTTGGGCCATTGACCAACCCGATCGTTGACCCGTTTGACCCGATAGTTGACCTTTGAACCGGTTTTGACCTTGAACAATTTGAAATTTGACTTGATCTTGACCGTTGACCGTTGACTTTGGACTTGGACTAGTTTGACCTTGGACCTTTAGTTTGAGAGTTGACTTTTGACCCTTTGACCAGTTGACTTTGACCGTTAAAGTTGACTTTGACTAGTTGACTTTGACCAGAGTTGACCAAAGGTTGACTTTTTCAGAAGATATTCACCTTAACCTTTCTTGACGTCCCGAGTCCGTATCCGCTGCCCGTTTTGTCAAATTAGATACTGAAAGCTCTGTTTTGCTCATTTTAAGTAATTGTTATTCGAATCTGATAAGTTATAGATTTCAGAATCTAATTTAGAATATTCTCGTTTCAGGTGCCGACCTTGAGACCTTTGGGCTACCTCTAGTTATTTAGACCGATCGTGCACGTTCTTCGAGATCTTCACGTGAGTATATCTTAGTTCGGTTTTCAGTGTTTTAGTCGGTGGCTTAGTGATAGAAATAAATGTTAATATAGAATTCATATCTCGTAGGTCCTGATTCAGTGAGATCCGAGCGTGAGGCTCGCCCTTCTCGAGATTAGAGCTTCTGTGGCTAAGGTGTGTTTCTTGGGGTGTTATATATATATATATATATATATATATATATATATATATATATATGCTTGATTTATTATCTGATTGAGACTTGATAATGATTTGAAACATCATTCATGGCATACTAAATTTGTTTTTAAATCAAGCATCTGATTTTTGAGTTCGGATTTATAATTTAACAAATCATATCATGTGTCATTTATTCAGAATAATGTTCGAAAAAAGTGAGAGAAATCTCCACTCTGGCGAGGGCAACCTCCACTCTGTATGAAATCGGATATTCGGGCATTGCATCATGCATCAGACATCATAACATTTATTATTTTGATTTATTGGATACACTCTGTTTTCGGAAATGAATTTATCTGTAAATGAAATTCTGTTTTGTTTTTCTGTTTTATTTAAACAAAAGGACACACTAAGATTTTTAGCTTACACCGCTTAGTTTTTACTTTCAGATACTCAGACTTATTAGGTGACTCGATATTTGGAGCATCTCTTGTTTATTCAGATATATTAATATTCAGTATGAACTCTTTTGACTACTTTGATTTACTATTTTAATATTATTTGGAATATTCGTGTAATATGGACACTGTGAATGTTTATAATTTGAGATTATTAGATGCATGCATTTACGAACTTGTTTTCAGATATTTTAATTAATTATCATAAACATATTGATTATTGGGTTTCTATTTATTTAATTGATTATTATGAATTTTATTATATTTAACCTAAATTATTTCTCGTGAGACATGTTTTCAAACCTGAATTTCTAAATTCAGTATTTTCTTTTAAGTCGGGTGATGAGTTCTCAAATATGACATATTTCATTTATTATTTTTCTAGTTATTGAGACTTCTTGTTGCTTAATACATGATGTTTTTGTTATATTTTGTGCAGGAATTCAATTCTGGAAATAGCAGTGAAAATGGGGCATTTCTGCAGTTTTTATTATAATTCTGTCATGACTGGCATCATGGCACGACACCGTGCATGACGCGTCTGACGTGGCAATGACGTGGCGACTTCTAGAAGCTTCTGGAACGTTCTGAGAGATCTTATCAGCTTATCCGTTTAGATTTCCTACATTTAAATTTCAAAACATTTGAATTGTTTTATCTTTTATTTATTATTTTAAATTATCTCATCACCTTATTCTTGTAAATCTAAGCCTATAAATACCACCCTTTGGTAAAGGCTTAGATCATCAATCATTTTAGTGATCATCTTCTAGCTTTGAGTTTTTTTATCTTTGTAAACATTTTTAGTTTAATCCAAGTTCTTTTCTTTTATTTTCTTTGTCCCGTTTATTTTATGTTATTTAATTATTTTTCCAAAACCAAGTTAAGCATGATAACAATATCATGTTTAGTTAAATCTTTTAAGCCAAGAAGCAGCCAAGTCAATTCGATTCGTGAGAATTGAACTTGCTTAAATTCTTTTGGGAAATCATTTTTATCTTTCTGCTTAGATAGTTTGGCAATCGGCCTTACTAAAGGTTTTTAACCGTTTTTCAAATCAAAAAGAGCTCGTTGGTCTGGAATCGTTTAAAAACATAGTTGGGAGGAAGGATCGGCCTGTGGCAAATTTCGACTTCTTGTGAACACTCTTAGCGGCGGTCCGCTAAGGAAAGATAATATCAGAAGCGATTCTATTTTAGACAATTTCCGAGTCGGGTTTTTCCTGTTTTTATTCTAAATACTTTAACGGCGATAGACGTGGTTGATTTATTTAAAAACCATCTTTCGAAGATAGATTCAATTTCTTTATTTAATTTATTGTTGAAAGAGGTTAATTTATTCATTTATTTTTGACCGGTTAAACGACGACTTGTCAAAAATTGGCGCCGTTGCCGGGGAGATTTATTTTCGGCAATTTTTGACTGATTCTATTTTATTTTTATGACCAGGAAGAACCCGGGTACTTTAGCTCCATACAACCCGGAAATCGAAGCAAGCGCTCGTAGAACTCACGTCGAAACACTTCGACGAAAGAAACAACAAAATAGCACACGACAATCCGATCAGGAATCCACTTCCAAAACTACACCAGTCGAAGAACCTACACTAGAACCAGAACTGATGGCAGATCAAACGATTCGAGAGCTGACCGCAGCCCCTACTGTGCAACAACCCCTTTGTATTGCCTTTCCTCACGGCGATACCCCTTTCCAACTTAAAACGGGCCTAATTCACCTATTACCCACCTTTAATGGCCTCCCTACTGAAAGCCCATATAAACACCTTGCCGAATTTCACATGGTGTGCAGCAGCATGAAACCGCAAGGAGTTTCAGAGGATCATATAAAACTAAGGGCATTTCCTTTTTCTTTAGCCGGAATGGCTAAAGAATGGTTATTTTATTTGCCTCCGAATTCTATTAATACATGGGCTGATCTTTCTCGTGTTTTCCTTGACATGTATTTCCTTGCAGCAAAAGCGACTGAACTTAGGTGAAGCATTTTGGGTATCCAACAAACGCATGACGAGTCTTTATACGATTATTGGGAAAGATTCAAAAAGTTGTGCGCGAGTTGTCTGCAACATAACTTATCCGAGCAAACACTCCTTCAATATTTCTATGAAGGAATGTTGCTGATGGATAAGAAAATGATAGATGCAGCAAGCGGTGGAGCGCTTGTCAACTTGACCCCCGAAAATGCTCGAAATTTGATATCTACGATGGCGGTGAATTAACAGCAATTTAATTCTGCGAGTGAACCCAACCGACGGGTTCACACAGTAAGCACAATTTCATTAGAGAATAAAATTGATAATTTGACTAATATTGTGCATTCTCTTGTTTCATGGGAGATAAGAGCTGCTAAGGTATGCGAAATATGCACTATGCCAGATCACGCAACCGACTTATGCCCATTGTCGCGGGATACATCTGGAGCCCAAGTTAACGCCATACACAACTTTCCCGGACCTCCCCAAAGACCCTATAACCCACATAGCAATACCTTCAATCCCGGTTGGAGAGATCACCCAAACTTGAGCTACGGTAATCAGAACCCGAATTACCAACCTAGGCAACAACCTCTCCACCAAAATCAAGCCCCCCAAAAATCCTCGCTTGAGTCTATTGTTGAGAGATTGGCAGTTTCACAGGAAAAATTCCAAACCCAAACACAATCCCATCTCCAGCAAATCGACAAAAAAATAAGCCAACTAGCTCAAGCCGATAACCATCTAGAATCCCATGGGAAGTTACCATCACAAACTGAAACCAATCCAAGGGAAAATGTGAGCGCGATCACTCTGCGTAGTGGAACTGTGATAACGCCTAAACCGCCCAAGCAAACCGTGCAAAAATCCGACGAGCAAGGCAGCTCTTCGAAGGACCAGAACGAAAAGTCTCCTCCCACCGCAGGTAATGCCAAACCTAAAATTTTTGTTTCTACTTACGAACCTGTTCCTCCTTTTCCAGGTAGATTGGCGAAACGAGACAAAAAGGAGGAAGAGAAGGAAATTTTGGATATATTCAAGAAGGTGGAAATTAATATTCCACTTCTTGATGTTATTCGAAAAGTGCCTAAATACGCAAGGTTTCTGAAGGACTTATGCACAAACCGAAGGCGACTATCCGGAAATGAAAAAGTTAACCTTGGTGAAAATATTTCGGCCATCTTTCAAAAGCCGTTGCCGCCAAAGTACAAGGACCAAGGTATGTTTGTGGTTCCCTGTAAAATTGGGAATGTTGGGATAAAACGAGCGATGTGTGATTTGGGCGCATCTATCAACGTCATGCCGTTAAGCGTTTACAACAAAATTTCGACTGAACCATTGAAAGAAACGCGAGTGACGGTTCAATTAGTCGATCGATCAGTCATCTACCCCGAGGGAGTACTAGAAAATGTGTTGGTACAGGTAAAAAATATTATTTTCCCTGCTGATTTTTATATCATTGACATGGAAAATGATCGTAGCAATAACGGATCCGAAATCTTGCTTGGCCGACCTTTCCTATCAACCGCGCATACAAAGATTGATGTCCGCGATGACATTTTAACTATGGAATTTGATGGGGAAGTAGTTAAATTTGATATGTATAAAGCTATGAAGTATCTTGATTCGGTCGCAAGTTTAAATTTCGTTGATATTATAGATCCGTCAGCTGATGCTTTGAACGAAACTGATATGTGTTATGACTTCTGCAGGGAATTCGTGGATCTCGACGAAGAAAATATAGGCGAAATCATTTCAACTCTTTTTTCCCTTTCTGACGACCGATTAATTCCAACTCGATCTAAACATTTTCCCTCAATTTTGCAGGAACCAAAGTCGATGTTAGATCAATTTAATTATATATTTTTAGGCGACAACCAAACTTTGCCAAACATCATCTTGAGTAAGTTGTCGCATCGGGAAGGAGGCAGAAGCTTAGTTGTTGTTTTCCGCACAAAAAAAAAAAGATGAAGGAAGGCGTTAAAACAACAAGGGATGGACATCACCATTTATTTGAAGACCTTTCTTTTGAAGAACCAAAAATTTAGAAAAGGTCGTCGAGCTAAACGACGTTAAACAAAGCGCTAAATGGGAGGCAATCCATTCTTTTTATTTTTGTTAATTTTAATTTTCTTTCTTTTTATATTTTATTTATTTTCCTTTAATTTTCTTTTTCTAATTACCTTAATAATTTTTCTGCAGGATTTTTTTTCACACAGCAAGCACTCTTCGATCATAAGTTGCAGTTTCATTAAAAAGTGGCGCACGATAGCAAAACCCCTTTCCACTTAATGGCGCATAATAGCAAACCTCTTTCTAACCATTTTCAAAACCCTTTGACCGGTTGCATAGAAATAAAATAAAGTAAGAATTGTTTTCAATTCTTTTCTTTATTTCTCCCCCTTTGAAACCTTTCCCCTTTTCTTCCTCTTTCCCTTTCCAATAACCCCTACCCAAACCAGCCATGGTCCGAACCCGACGACAAGGGAGAGCAGCATCCCCTAAACCGGCTGTCGTTCAACCCACCGTCCTTGGAGTTGGCGGACGGCGCCGCCTTACGCAGAAACGCACCATGTCCCCGCATCTCCGCCCTATTCCCCAACCGTCAGCCGCCATTCGCGTCTCTCCAACAGCACCGCCGATTTAAAGCCCTCTGCTGCCGCTGATCCGAGCCACTCATAGTGCACCATTCCCATCGACTCACTATACATCCACGGGGAGTATCTTTTGCCCTTATTATCTCTTTATTTCCTTAATTTTTATGAATTGGGGCAATTCACTTAAGTGAGAGGGAGGGTAGTAAATTACCACTTGTCTGCTTGTTTGATAATATGTTTTAATTTTGATTAAACCTTGAGATGTTTTTTTTTTCTTGCCATTACTTGTTGTCCAGCATGTTGTACTTGTTCTAGTGCTTAGGAATGATTGAATTATAGCATTTTGATAATCAAAGGATATGGGTAATCTGCATTTTGACATCTCTTTTAATTTCTCTTGATTGTGTTAATTAGATTCCTCGCCTAGCTTAATCAAACTTAGCCTAATTTTGTGAGACTTTGAGCCTTGAGCATGCATCCTATACTTTATGCTCGTTTTTCCTTGCTTGAGAGTGTCATCCTGAATTTTAGGAATCTAGAACTTGTGACTTGCTTACGATTTGAGACTACACTAGAATGAGGTGCTTTAAGATGATTTAGGCATTAGGATTTTCTCTCTTTCATTAAAACTTACCCTTCGCTTAGTGAACCCTCTTGAAGCCTTATATCCCATTTTTTGGCTTAACTCTCAACCAAACTTTTTGATTGATCAAATGCTAGAAATTGTATTGCTAGACAAAAAAGGGCTGCAATTCGAATAAAGGGCAGAATTTTTCCAAAAAAAAGAAAAAAAGAATTAAAGGAAACAATTGCTTCGAAGAAAAAAAAAGGAAAAAAATAAAGTTTCGAAAAACAGAAAAGAAAAAAAACTGTTTGCTTGCCCACTTTTAAGCTTCTCCTTTGTCTTCACTATTTATTATATCTTGCATTGATCATCTTCCTTTGTTTATTTTCTTTCCATCTTTTTACCCTTTTCTAAACCCACATTACACCTTGAATAAAAGACCTAATGATTTTTTGCACCTCGATTCTAATAAGTAGTGGCGAATTGAACTTGTTACAAGCCTATGGAAACCTTTGTTCATGCATGACTTAGAGTGCTTTTGCTTCACATTTACCTTTAAACACTTTGAGTGCTCTTGAGTGTACCTTGGTGAGGATTAAGACTAGGTTATGATTTGATTACTACTTGATAGACGATTGAAAGAATGAAAGACTGTTCTTTGCTTATATCCACTTGGTTTGATTTGTGTCTCTTTCATGGTATTTCTTTTGCACTTGAACTCTTATAATTATGCTTGATACTTGTGATGGCTTGAAGAATGCATTCTTGGTTAATATCTTTTTCGGACATACTTGAGGACAAGTATGAGACAAGTGAGGGGAATTTGATGAGTTCTCAAATATGACATATTTCATTTGTTATTTTTCTAGTTATTGGGACTTCTTGCTGCTTAATACATGCTATTTTTGTTATATTTTGTGCAGGAATCCAATTCTTGAAATAGCAGTGAAAATAGGGCATTTCTGCAGTTTTTATTATAATTCTGTCATGACTGGCATCATGGCACGACACCGGGCACGACGGGTCTGACGTGGCAATGACGTGACGACTTCTAGAAGCTTCTGGAACGTTCTGAGAGATCTTATCAGCTTATCCGTTTAGATTTCCTGCATTTAAATTTCAAAACATTTGAATTGTTTTATCTTTTGTTTATTATTTTAAATTATCTCATCACCTTATTCTTGTAAATCTAAGCCTATAAATACCACCACTTGGTAAAGGCTTAGATCATCAATCATTTTAGTGATCATCTTCTAGCTTTGAGTTTTTTTTATCTTTGTAAACATTTTTAGTTTAATCCAAGTTCTTTTCTTTTATTTTATTTGTCTCGTTTATTTTATGTTATTTAATTATTTTCCCAAAACCAAGTAAAGCATGATAACCAATATCATGTTTAGTTAAATCTTTTAAGCCAAGAACCAGCCAAGTCAATTCGATTCGTGAGAATTGAACTTGCTTAAAATCTTTTGGGAAATCATTTTTATCTTTTTGCTTAGATAGTTTGGCAATCGGTCTTACTAAAGGTTTTTAACCGTTTTTCAAATCAAAAAGAGCTCGTTGGTCTGGAATCGTTTAAAAACATAGTTGGGAGGAAGGATCGACCTGTGGCAAATTTCGACTTCCTGTGAACACTCTTAGCGACGGTCCACTAAGGAAAGATAAAATCAGAAGCGATTCTATTTTAGACAATTTCTGAGTCAGGTTTTTCCTGTTTTTATTCTAAATTCTTTAACGGCGATAGACGTGGTTGATTTATTTAAGAACCATCTTTCAAAGATAGACTTGGGAGGATTGGTTACTCGAGAGAGAAACAGGTTACGACGGGTTGGGCCTCGTAGACTGTAACCGACATGATCCCCGAAATAAAAATCTATTTCAGTGATCGAAAGAATTGAAGGAGCTGGTTCAAGGCTGATTTGCACACTTGGCTTTTCTTATTATTTTTAATTCTTGCATTTTATTTTATTACTTCACTCAAAATCATATCACCCCATTTTTTATTTCTTTGTTTTTACAGATATTCCTGGGAATTCAAATCCGACAAATTCAAGTCAATAATTCCAGCTAATCTCCCTGCGGATCGACCCTCTTTCCCTATATCTATTCAATTTCTTTATTTTATTTATTGTTGAAAGAGGTTAATTTATTCATTTATTTTTTACCGGTTAAACGACGACTTGTCATCGGGTTTAGGGGGTTATATAAGAATATATATAAAACTAATTGCGTTGGTTTTAAAATATAAACATATTTTATTAAGATTTACACTTAAAATATTATATATTGTTATGAATATTTATCTATGTGGATGTCTATCATGATTAGAACTTTATCTAAGGAGTTTGATTTGTTTATTATTAGGAATATTATCTCTATTAATTAGAGTTCAATGTAATATGTACTTCTTATGCCTATAAATATATTACTTGATGAAGGCATTGTACACAAGTCTATATTTGAGAGTAATACAAATCTCCTTCTTTCTCTCATCTCTTTGTTCTTTTATTCTTGTTCGTTGTTCTTGTTATTTTATTCACAACACGTTATTAGCACGAGACTCTAATCAACTGAGGTCTTCATCGTTCGAATTCAAAAGTAGTTACAGGGAAGAATTCGATTATAGAATGAACCAAAGATAAGTTTTTTTCTCCTTATTTTTTAGTTACCGATTGTCTTTCTCTTTATATTTTAACTTGGTTTTAATTTTTGAAAATTTTAGAAGTATGTTTGATTTTATTCGATCATTGGAAAGAGATAAATTTGTGGCTTCTCACAAACCAAAAGACGAATCGACAGAGACGAAGAGGTTGCGTTTAGTGTAAATTACATGTGTTTTCTCTTGTTCCTAAAAGGGTTTATTAGCGGTATGCTTATTCATACTTTTACTTATATGGTTATATTTGATATTTTTTATATTATTATTTATGTCATTTTATTTGGTAAAAGTTAATATTTTTAACCGTGTTTTGAGATTTACATGATATGCTTAAATGGCTTGGATAGAGATGTGATATAAAGCGACTATGAGAAGCTATCTCGGTCATATGCTACGTCTCCATTGTCCACGAGATAAAAATCAATATCGGTAAATTTTGGTTTTATTTTTATTATTTATATTATTATTTTAAAGTGTGATAGATCATGATGATTTTGAATTTACAAGAAGATTATTATAAAGTCTATATTTGCTCGAAAGCAATATTTCTTCCTCGTCGGAAAACTCGACCATAGACTTCTCCCAATTTTAAGTTACGAAAATTCGTCTTGATCCAAAAAGTTTTATGGGAGGCATTCCCTGAAGTGAATGCAAAGCATGATGTTTATTCCATGTGATTATCAATGATGGGGCATTCCCTGAAGTGAATGAAAGCATGATGTTTATTCCATGTGATTATTAATGATGGGGCATTCCCTGAAGTGAATGCAAGAATGATGTTTATTCCATTCGATTATTGGAACTGTTTCATTCCATGAAGTGAATGCAAATATGGTAAATCATTATTCAATTAGAGACATAATTTCGATATAATCCAAGTATAATTGGCTGGACATCTCGTTCTGCGAGGCTACTAGTCTCAAAGGAGGTTTTTAAAGGACCTTGTGGAAAGGTTTAACAATGTCGCGTACGAGGATTAAATCTTTGTTCTTTGTGATAAGGATATGTGAAAAAGGTTTCAAAGACCCACAGACTCTACTCCATTCCCTGAAGTGAATGTTAGATTATATTATGGAAGGAATAAAAACCACATTAGAAGTTGTGGTCGTGGTCGAGGCTATGAATATAGACATGAAAAATATGGTCATTTTAAGAATACTTCTACCCACCGGTACTGAAGTTATAAGGATGACAAGAGTGATAAAGATTATTCTATTGAAGTAAAACTCTTCTTATTACCAATGCGATGTTATAAACCATTGGTTTCGTACGTGTTGTACGTTGAAAAATCAAGAATCATTGAGTGATAAAGGAAAGAAATTAGAAGCACATTTTGTTTGCGAAACATGACGAAGATGATATTGGTCCAACTTTATTTGGACATTGTTGGTCCAACTCTTTTGGACATTGTTGCTTTTCTTATAACCCTCGAAAGGAATAAATCATCTTCTCATTATTCTCATAACTTTGAAGAGAATTATTTACTTATTTTTATTTATTTTATTTTACTTTACGTTTATTTATTTTACACACATTAATTATTTAAGTTTTGTATTATATTTATATATTATGATATTTATTTATTTTGTTTAACATGGTTACTTGTCAAATACAATCTATGGTGACGATTTATGCTCAACACAAGCATAAGATATTTTTTCCCATTTAAATGCAAGGAAATAATGTGAGTACTATATCTCAAAGTACTGAAAATATTAATGTTCTAGAAGAGCAATAAATTCTTGAGAGAAAGCACATCATGAGAAGTGCAGAATTGCGAATATTGCAATATTTACCGCTAATGGTAATAATATCGTCACCACTATAAGTGGAAATTTTAAGAGAGTAATATGAGTTCGCAAAATATCACTTTGGGAATTATAGATAACATATGTTATCAATTGCCATTTGAAATAAGCCAATATGGATATAAGTTCTGGTAGCTAAAAAGTCAGCTGAAAGCTCTAGAAGAGCTATATATTGCTACCAAAAGATAATTTCAATTAAAAGCTCCGAAAGAGCTAAATATATTCCTATTTAAAGGAAAAATTTTAATGGTCGTACTAGACATGTACGAGTGAGATTGAATTACATGTTATGGTAAACAAGAAGTTTACAAACTCAGAGATATATACACACATATAGTTGGCATGATCGGTTAGACCATCCTAATTAATAATGGTGCAGAAATTATTGAGATTTACATGCACATGTATTAAAAGAACATGTAGTTCTTATGGTGCTTATTCTCAAAGGAATGGATTAAATTCCACTTATTAAAGAACGCAAAGTTCTTGTGTTGCTTAAAGGAATTGATTAAATTCCACTTACTAAAAGAACCTGAAGTTCTTGTGTTGTTTGTTCTCAAAGAATATAGATGATCCCACTTACCAAAAGATCTAAAACTTAAAGTTCTTGTACTGAAGTTGAGACTGTATGTCTTGCATATCTGAACGAAATATGGGCCCATGCATCAACAAATGTGGAAAGTTTTATATGATTTTAGTAGATGCATCTACATTGTTTTATCGACTTACAACCAGAAGTTTGTGAGATTGATTCTAAAAAGATTCAGATTATGCAGTTAGACTATTCGTCTTGAAAAGCTAGTGGGTTTATATTTTAGGCTATATCGGTTGTTACAAAGCCTATTGATTATAAAAAATACGGTTTAGCAAATTTTTAATTGGATGCCTCCTATTTAATAGCTAAATTGTGAAAACAAAACATTTATTATTTATATGGTATTTCCATATAGCAACACTTATATGCATCAAGCCAACGAGT
This sequence comes from Hibiscus tridactylites, assembly GCA_958450335.1. Classification (NCBI taxonomy): domain Eukaryota; kingdom Viridiplantae; phylum Streptophyta; class Magnoliopsida; order Malvales; family Malvaceae; genus Hibiscus; species Hibiscus tridactylites. The sequence goes on along the minus strand of OY288269.1, from coordinate 26,488,370 downwards.
TATAATAAACTCCCCGTTATGATTGGTTTTTGGTCAGAAACCATACATTTCCCATTTTATGATTTTTTAATGTGCGATATGAATTGCTCCACCACAACGCACAAAATGGGTAAATAAAAAGGGTTGAGAATATATATTGAGTACGAGTCTTCTTTTATGTTTAAATTTTTAAACATCAATTGGAGAATCATTTATGACATGATTTTTCTCAACATCAGGGGGAGATAATAATCAGTTGGATAGAGGAAAATGAATTATCATTATCTAAGATCCTCGTATATGAACTAGAAGTTCATAAGATAATTCATGTTATTACATGTCAACTGCCAGACATATTTACTGACCCAATAAGAGTAATTAAGTCTCATTTACCAGCTGAAATGCTCTAAGTTTAAATTACATGTTAGAGCGAGAGAATGTAAATCATGCCTGAAGCATGATAGTTGAAATGGTTCCAATGATCAAAATTCTCGTAAATAGAAAGTAATATGAGATGGTCATATATTGGAGGCGGATGCTCCTGAAGAGACCCAAGACATAACAAATAATAAAACTCTAGAAGAGTTTCGAGTACCTGAAATAAAGATCGAAATCTTGAAGAGATCTCGATGAGTTATGTCATTACGAGAATGGAACCAGAAAATTGGAAAGTTGTCGACAACGATTTTACAAACAATTTTACATAAAATACTTCTATAGAAGTAAAGAAAGAAATCGAGGATCTTGTATAAAATCTATCCAGAAGTATAGATATTGAATTGGCCAATGTTGAAAGACGCTTTGAACTTCTAAAATAGAAGTATTTGGACCAGCAGTTCAAACACCTAAAGGTTTAATGCAAGTGAGGCACAAATTAGTAGTCGTAAATACGACTTGAACTATGATTTATGAAAAGTTTTAATTACTTCATGGTGGATGCAATTACTTTGGCAGTTATGAATTTTTTTTTTGCATGCGACTAATTATTTGTGGATCCATATTTATTCTTGAAGGATTTAAAATGCTAGAAGCATTTGGAAATTTCCGAGAAAATTTATTTAGACATGTCTCATGAATATTTTTGCGCATTTGGTATAATCGCTTTAGTGAATACTAATTGAGAAAATACTATAAGAATGTCTAAATGATATTGAAAGTATGAGTTTTACAAATGAGGATTGTTCTGCATGCTTTGTTGGAGAATCAGCTTTATGCTAAGCTGAGCAAGTGTGAGTTTTGGCTTAAGGAGGTGGTGTTCCTTGGGCATGTAGTTTCTGCTGAGGGGATTCGTGTTGATCCTCAGAAGATTGAGGCGGTGATGAGCTGGAAGGTTCCTAAGTCTGTTCATGAGGTCCGTAGTTTCCTTGGTTTGGCAGGATACTACCGGAGGTTTGTGGATGGTTTTTCTAAGATTGCTGCACCTTTGACGAAGTTGTTGCAAAAGGATGTTAAGTATGAGTGGACAGAAGCAAGACAGCAGTCTTTTGAGAAGCTGAAGGCGGCTTTGACGCAAGCTCCTATCTTTGTTCAGCCTGAATCAGGGAAAGAGTTTGTGGTCTATAGTGATGCGTCCTATGTTGGTTTGGGATGTGTGCTGATGCAAGAGGGTAAGGTTGTGGCTTATGCATCGCGGCAGCTGAAAGTGCATGAGCGCAATTATCCTACGCATGATATTGAGTTGGCTGCGGTGGTTTTTGCTCTGAAGATCTGGAGACATTATCTGTATGGTGAGAAGTGTACTGTGTACACGGATCACAAGAGTTTGAGGTATCTGATGTCTCAGAAGGAGTTGAATCTTAGGCAGCGGCGTTGGTTGGAGTTGCTTAAGGATTATGATCTGACGATTGAGTACCATCCTGGAAAAGCTAATGTTGTTGCGGATGCCTTGAGTAGGAAGGTAGCTGTTGAGCTCAGGGCTATGTTTGCTAGCTTGAGTATTTCGCGTGATGGTGGTCTTGTAGCTGAGTTGCAAGTGAAACCATCAATGGTTCAGTTGATCAAGGAAAAGCAGTTGCTGGATGATTCCTTGGTATCTCATGTTCAGGATATCGCGGAGGGTAGACCTTCGGATTTCTGTTTTAATGATGATGGTGTGTTGTGTTTTGGGGGTCGAATAGTAGTGCCCAATGATGTTGAGTTGAGGCGTACTATTCTGACTGAAGGCCATAGTAGTCCTTTTGCTATGCACCCTGGTAGTACTAAGATGTACCGTGGTCTTCGTGATGAGTACTATTGGGTGGGTTTGAAAAAGGATGTTGCGGAATTTGTGAGCAAGTGTATGGTGTGTCAGCGAGTTAAGGCTGAGCATCAGGTTCCTTCAGGGTTGTTGCAACCGTTGAGAATCCCTGAATGGAAGTGGGAGAGGGTTACCATGGATTTTGTGTCTGGTTTACCTTTGTCTCCATCGAAGAAGAATTCGGTTTGGGTGATTGTGGTTCGCCTGACGAAGTGTGCGCATTTCTTGCCTGTGCATACTACGTTTTCCTTGGATAAGCTTGCGGAGCTGTACATTGCTGAGATTGTGCGGCTGCATGGTGTGCCTAGGTCGATTGTGTCGGATAGGGATCCGAGGTTCACATCGCGTTTCTGGCAGTGTTTGCATCAAGCTTTGGGTACAAGGTTGAATTTCAGTACATCCTATCATCCTCAGTCGGATGGTCAGTCTGAGCGAGTTATTCAGATTTTGGAGGATATGTTGAGATGTTGCGTGATTGAGTTCCAAGGTTCTTGGGAGAAGCTTTTGCCTTTGGTGGAGTTTGCTTATAACAATAGTTATCAGGCAAGTATACAGATGGCACCTTATGAGGCTTTGTATGGGAGGAAGTGTAGGACTCCTCTTTGTTGGGCTGAAACTGGTCAGAAGTTGGTTTCGATGCCGGCTTTGTTGAAAGGAACCACCGAGAAGGTGAAGCTCATTTGTGAGCGGTTGAAGGCAGCCAATGATCGGCAAAAGTCTTACGTGGATCTGAAGCGTAAGGAGATAGAGTATGCGGTGGGTGACCGTGTGTTCTTGAAGGTTTCGCCTTGGAAGAAGGTGATGAGGTTTGGCCGGAAGGGTAAGTTGAGCCCTAGGTACATTGGACCATACGAGGTGGTTGAGCGTGTGGGTCCTGTTGCGTATCGGTTGAGACTACCTCAAGAGTTGGAGAAGATTCATGATGTGTTCCATGTTTCTATGCTCCGGAGGTATAGATCTGATCCTTCGCATGTGATGCCCGTGGAGGAAGTGGAATTGAATCCGGATTTGACCTATGATGAGGATCCGGTGAAGGTTCTGGATTTGGATAGCAAGGTTCTTCGTGGCAAGACCATTGAGGTTGTAAAGGTGCTGTGGAAGCATCGCGGTGTTGAGGAAGCCACGTGGGAGCGGAAGGAAGACATGCTGAAGCAGTTTCCTTATCTCTTTCCTTCAAGTAAATTTCGAGGACGAAATTTCTTAAGGGGGGGAGAGTTGTAACGCCCCAGTTTTGGGCTTGGAAGTTTGAGCGTTGACCGGTTTGGTCAAAGTGTTGGTCGAATCTAAAAAGGTGAAATTAGGAAAGCCTAGTTCGGGTTGCATTAAAAATATGGAAAAATGTTCTAAAATCATCTTTTAATATATATAAGTGAACTGTGAAATCAATTTTGAAAAATGAGTTTTGGAAGGGTGACATTTTGGCTAGTGACCAAAATATAATTTTTGAAAGTTGCGTGACTGTTTTAGAAAGGGTTGAAACTTTGAATCTTTAAGGAGCTATTATTCCAAAAGGAGTTTCTCCAGATTTTTCTAAGATATTTTAATGTATAATTCTGATTTTAAAGCTTAAGAAAAGTGGAGGGAAATCATTTTACTATTTTGTAACCAACTTTTCATTTTCTTCCAATTTTCCTTTTCTCTCATTTTCTCTCAATCCAAACACTTTCTCTCCAGAGATTTCTTTCTGATTTTGTCACTCAAATCTATCTTTTCAATTCTCTTTGGATTCCTAATCATTTCAACAACAAAACCTTGCAATTTGCTAATTGGATTTTCAAGCTTTTGGCTCTAAAGAGGAGAAACTCAAGTTTGGAGGTAAGAACGTCCTTCTCCTCTAAACTATCAGTTCTTTACTGAAATTCCTAAGTTCTCAATCCTTAATTGATGTTTTATTAAAGGCTTTTAAGTTGTTTAATGGATCTTGGCTTAAAATGCAAGTTTTGGTGATTTTTGATGAATTTTCGTTGGATCTGTTAAAGCAGTGTTTTAAGGTGTTAAAATGATGATTAATGAATGATAATTTGATGAGGAATTGAGTTTTGATTAATGCAATCCCGGATAGGTTGAATTTCCTAAGTTTAGCTTATGATTCTAGGTTGTTTTTGGTGTGATCTTGTGGATCTGATGTTGCTGGAGGTATAAGGGTGTGGTTAGACTCTTTTAAGATGTTAATTGATGTTAAAGGATGTTAGGTTTTGATGGTTAATGGCTGGGCTTTGTTGAGAAGTGGTTTGGAGGCATTTTCGGTTGTGTTTGGTGGCCGAAAATGGAGTGTGGATGGGAGCAGCGAGTTTAGGTGCTTTCATTGAAGCTATTAATGCATGATGATGCATTAATTCTCTGCTTTGATGTGTTTAAAACAGAGGAGGCATCTTTGGATCCAAGAGTTGGTGATCCGGAGGCTTGAATTGGTGCTTCGGCAAGAGGCGAAGTGGAATCGGTGAGTGAAAATGGGTTTTCAGTTTTGAAACCAATGTCTTGGGAGCTTAGTTTAAGTCTGAACAACTTTGCTAAGCTTAAGTGTAAGTTTTCGGAAAAACTCTCTAAGTGGTGGCCATGGTTTTTGTTGTGATGCAATGTGGTTTATTGCATGTTTTAAATTCTGTTTTGAAAGCATGTTTTAGCATGGTATTTGCTTATTTTGTAAGCCATATGATGAAGGAAGCTCAATGTATGAGTTCCTTGTTTTTGAGCATGGTTAAAATGTAGTTTGATGCTTATGAATGCATGATGAATATGGCTTGAGTAAATGCTTTAAAACAGTGAGCTAATTGATGAATATGATGTATATTGGCAAGTGATGTTTTGAAAGGTTAAGGTCACTAAGGTGGTTAAAAGTACTTGAGTGAGCCTTGTGGATTCTAAGAATTTCATGGTGGTTAAAAGTCCTTGATGATTCTTGTAAGGTCACTAAGGTGGTTAAAAGTCCTTGAGTGAGCCTTGTTACTTAAGAACATCAAGGTGGTTAAAAGTCCTTGGATCATTCTTGTTAAGGACACAAAGGTGGTTAAAAGTCCTTGTGTGGTCCTTGCCATGGTGTTTAAAAGTCCATGGGCCAAGGTGTTTAAAAGTCCTTGGGGCCAAGGTGTTTAAAAGTCCTTGGGAAGAACACGAAGGTGGTTAAAAGTCCTTGCGTGGTTCTTGTTTATTATAAGATCACAATGGTGTTTAAAAGTCCATGTGTGAGCCTTATGTTGAACTTGTTTTCAAAAAGATGAAACTTATCACTTGTGGCCAATATGACATGAATTGATATGGAAGCATGAGTTGCTTGTTTAAGTTGCTTTTGAGCATGTCTAAATGATATTGAAAGTATGTTTTGCAAATGAGTTTTACAAATGCATTATTGAATGGTTTTAATGAGCATTCCTCACTAAGCTTTTGCTTACGCTCTCTTCCGTTTTCTTAAACCAATAATGCAGATCATTAAGGTACCTAAGGGCAGCAAGGAAGGCAAGCAATCAAGTGGAAGTTGAGCTCAATGTATGGAAGGTTTTCCTAAGTACAATTTAGCTTTTGGTAATTTGGCAATGGGGGACCTATGAGTGTGTTTTCGGAGATGTTTTGAACTCCCTAAGTATGTTAAATGTTGTTGAGATTGCTGGTTTTGTAATTGGCCACTATTTTCTTGTTTTGGAAGTTTTATGCTTGAGTGGTTTGCTTGTGTAGGAAGCATGCCATTAGAATTGGGGCTTTTTACATGTGATGCTATCTTGATGTTTGGATGATGCCTAAATGTCTTTTATATGTTGAATTGCATGCTGGTAAAGTTTGGTAGCATTTGGAGCATGTTTGGCTGATCAATTGTGTCTTTGAGTATGTAAAATGCAGCTTTCTGTGCAGGGTGTTTCGGAACAGTGCCTACCGTTTCGGAACAGGTGCCTTAAACCAGCCCAGGCGTCCGAAACGGGAGAGACCGTTCCGAAACGGAAAGGCCACTGCCGGCCCGTGTTTCGGTACGCGTTGCGGAACGGCCCGCGTTTCGGAACGGGCTCTGCCTGTTTCGGAACACGTGACCGTTGGGGGCTGACATTGGTAGTTAAATGTTTTGTATTGTTTGCAATTTAGTCCTGAATCATGTTTGTGCAATTGTATGAGTTTGGTATGTCCGTTAGAGCTGAAATTTGGCAGTGAAGCATGAAACCTGATTAATTTCAAGATGGTAACTTAAATTTGGGTTAAGTCCTCATATTTTACAGAATTTACATTTTGGTCCCTAAAGTTGTAATTTGTTCAATTGGGTCCCTTTTGATCTCTGATGTTTGTGATCACCGAGCATGTTGTTTGTATGATCGCAAATAGGGTTAATATGCATCTAGACAAGATTGAAAACAAAAGAAAAAGGGTCGTTAATCAAGGTTGACTTTCGGGTTGACTTTGGTTTTCCCCGTGTGACTTTCTTAATTCGGGTCTACCGTCTAGGCCGGGTTAAGGGGGTTACAAGTCTATATTTGAGAATAATACAAATATCCTTCTTTCTCTCATCTATTTGTTCTTTTATTATTGTTCGTTATTCTTGTTATTTTATTCACAACATATATTATATTTTCATTAATTACATGAATTAATTTAATTCAAATTATTGATAGATTTATCCTTTACGCGATAATTACTTTGTATACTAACAATGCAAATTTTAACTTCACAAACAAAGTTAAAACATATATAAGCGTAAAATTTTTCGCAAGGTAAAATTTTGCTATCACATATTATGGAAAATATTACTCCCTCTGTCCCACTAAAATTGTCACATGTTGACTTTTTTTGGGTCAAACTTTTTCAACTTTGACCTCTTATAATTTAAAATTTATTATTGATAAAAATATGAAAAAATATATTTTAAAAACTTTGAATAAACTAGTTTTTAAATATATTTTTTATAATTTTTAATTAATTAAAATATTTAAATAAATTATAGTCAAAGTTGAAAAATTTTGACCAGAAAAATGTCAACATGTGACAGTTCTAGTGGGACGGAGGGAGTACATATTAGTCTTTTTACTTTAATTTGGTCACTTTAAATTCTGTACTTTTTAAAATTTAAAATTTCGATCTTGACATTAATGATGGTCTTTAAATATGTTAAGTAAAAATTTGTTGTTTAGCTTATTTGTTATACATAAGTTGCATATTGGATTTTCGTTCTTTTATTTTTGTCATTTTTAGTCATTGTAATTTAGTCATATTGTCGTGGTCCATTTGGATTAAGATTGAAATTTTAAAATTTTAAAAATATAGGGACTAAAATTGATCGAAATAGAATGACTAAAACAACAATTTACGCATAGTATAGAGACTAATAGAATTATTTTACCTTTTGACAAACTAGTTTATGATAACGATAATTTTTTATAATTGTAATTATTACTATTATTATAAAAATAAATCTATTATCGTGACAATATCTAATTTGTCATTAATTTTATTTTTTCATTGGTGACAAAACTTATCACAACAAAAAGTAAGATTTTAAGTGACAAACAATTTCATTGTCACAAGAGATATCAAATAACAGTGACTACTTTATATATCGTCACTATTATATGTCAAAGTTTTAGTGACAATAAAATTTATGTCACATTTATTGACTTACAGTGAGAATTTAATTGTGATAAATGTAACCGTCACAATTATTACTATAATAGTGACCAAATAAAAACACATCACAATTACTTATAATAATAGTGTTGCACAAAAAAATTGTCACAAAAGTATAATATTTGTGACAAAATTACTTCTAGTCACTGTTAAATTGTCACTAAAAGTCTAAATTGTTGTAGTGTTCCAAACCAGCCACTAAATTTTGTCCAGCTCCACCACTTCCTTACCCAGATCATCCACCTGCACTTGGACTATATTACGCCAAATGGTCGACATCTTTGACTTTCCTACTGTATTGAAACGCCACTCAAGCAAATTTCTCACATATTTCCCACAATAATAAACCTCCAAAGTGTATCTGGTTCACTTGAAAAGCGCCAAGAACATTTCGTTAAAAGAGCCACATTTCGTATTCTTAAATCAACCACACCCAACCTTCCAAATTTCTTTGGGCGGCACACGACTTTTGGACCCGAGACATCTTTTTTTTCATCCCATAAAACTCCATTCGAATTCGATCAATCTTCGCCACAAAACCTTTTAGTACAAGAAATATGCTCATATAATATAAAGATAGAGATGATAATACTGAATTTACCAATTAGAGACATCTGGAAAACGACAATAAAGTACATTTCCAACCTGCTAATTTTTGTCATAAGCGAATAAAGATCAGCTCATACACCTTATGACTATGAGGGTTCACCCGATAGGTATACCAAGATACACAAACGGTAATTCACCACCAACACAACCAAGTTCTTTTGCCATCTCTTCAATCACCGATTCCTGAACACTTACTGCATATAACAATGATTTGACAAAATTGATTTGCAAACCAGCTTTGTATTGAAAACATGTCAATATACATTTTATATTCCGCACAAATTCAACCTCCCCTTCAATGAAAATCATCATGTCATCCGCGAATTGCAAATGCGACAAAAAAATATTCTTGGCCATTTGCACACCTCAGAACCGCCCCTTCAATTCTGTATTTTCTAAGAAACGATGCAAAGCTTCGGCCACCATTACAAACAACAAAGGAGACATGGGGTCTCCTTGTCGTACACCCCTTTGCATTGGAAATTCCCGAGTAGCACTAACGTTAACTAGGATAGATAGTCTTGCCGACCATACACATGAATGGATCCATTGTCGCTTTTGAGCCCCCAACCTCATTCCCTACTTTATTTGGTCTAAAAAGTCCCATCGAATGCAGTCATATGCCTTCGCGAAATTTAATTTGTGTATAACACCACCAATTGCCATTTACGTTTCTGTAGAGAATGCATTACTTCATTTGTTAGCAGAATACCGTCACTAATTTGTCTGCCTTTCACAAAGGCCATTTGATTTCCACGAACCAGCTCCCCAATTATCATCTGCAATCTAGCTTTTAACACTTTTGCAATAATCTTATAAGCAGAACTGAGAAGAAAAATAAGGCGATAGTCACTAACCACACGAGGAGCATCGATCTTAGGAATAAAGGTTATGTTTAAGCCCTTCGGCAAATGAGATGTCCGAAAAAAATCATTCATAAGCTGCATTACATCATCCTTTAGAAATTCCTATCCCTTTTTATAAAATGTGAATGTAAAGCCATTCGGACCGGGTGCTTTTGCCCCATCACAATTCCACGCCGCTGCTTTCACTTCCTCCTCGGTGAATGACAATTCAAGACGTGCTGCATGTAATGGAATTGTACTAAATTGAACTTCAGCATCAAGTATACTTGTTATCTTCTTCTATTCAAAGTGACGTCTAAATTCCCCAAAGAAATGGTGCTTAATGCGATTTGCATCCGTCGACCAATGGCCATTTATTGTTAGACCACAAATAGTATTACGATTTGCACAAATTTTTGCCACGCGATGGAAAAAATGCGTATTGTGGTCTCCATCCTTAAGCCACAACTCTCGTGATTTCTGGTGCCAAATAGATTCTTGATATTTATGTAGCTTCAAAAGCTTAGCTCGGATAGACAACAATGATTGCCCCTCGTTTGTATTCACAAGACCTTGTACTACCCTTAGATCACGATCAGCTATAGCCTGTTCAAGTTCACAAATTTTTTCTCCACATGTCTGAAAGTTTGGCGATTCTAGACTTTTAAGAAGTTCTTGAACCCCTGTAATTTTGGGACTAAATTCCCTTATTGTTGTTGTCCCAATTGCAGCCACTATTGTTTAAAAGAATCAATGTGTCACATCTTCCATCCAGCAGTTCAAGAAGCGGAAAGGACGAGGTCCCAATCTGATTTGTCATTGTCAAGTACAATAGGAGAATGATCCGAAAGGCCCCTCATCAAATGGCACACTGAAATATGCGTGAAACGATTGAACCATTCACCTGTGTAAAACCTATGTTTAATTTTGATATAACAAATTATTTAAGGACCAATTTGTAAAAGTAAATATATTTTTAAGTACTCAAAAGTCTCACTCAAAGTCATAACTTAAACCCCAAAATTTTGTAAATGTTTCAAGCCAAGCATAACCAAATCGCCCAGGCGAATCGATACGCTCTATAGCGTTTCAATACGAATTTTGGCTACTAAAATTTTAATTGAACACATCGTTTCGATATGGCTCATACCGTTTCGATACGGTGTCCCGGTAGGGGTTTTCCCATTTCGGTATGGCCTTTAACTTGGGTTTTATACTTATAAGTTTCGGTACAGGTTTTAGGCGTACCGATCCTCAACTTCGGTATGACATGTCAACGTACCGATACGGGATCTTAAGATTTTTAAAATCTTTGCATTAAATTTTTCGATCGTTGAATGTCAGTTAAAACTTTAAAAATCTATTACACCGTATCGATACGGGTGACGTCCGTTTCGATACATCTTTGCATGAACAAGGTTTCCGTTTCGATACGCCCCTTAGGCGTACCGATGTATTTTTCCCAAGACTCTTTCACCAGATTTTATTGAGCAAAAATCGTACTGATATGGCCTAAACCGTTTTGATACGACCCCCATTTTACAGTAGGACCATTTCGATATGTCTTCCAGCGTATCGATACGCCTATGTATTTAATCTTGAAGCAGCTAGTTTCTGTCTTACAGGTACCGAAACGGGGCTCCTGTGTACCTATATGCCCTTCTTGAGAAGTGCATTTATTGTGGGAAAAATGGTCTCCATAGGCTCTATTCATGATCTTAACTACCCAAACAGTTAGAAATCAATGAAGGGATATAAAAGCAAGACTCAAAAGCTACATCAACAACTATTCATCAAGTGAGAAACATTCAAGCAAAAATTCAATCTCTTTGAGCCTTTTAGAGTCAAACTCTTGTACCAAACTTGTGTTTTTTCATTGTAATCCTTTATTTCAAGTTTGGGGAGAGTTTACATGTAATTGGGCAGCATATAAGCCTATTTGAGAGGTCAATTTCAGTTTGCCACAATTCCTTGTAAAAGAGTGATCTTGATCAAGCTTTGGGTAGAAAGCTTGATCGATTTGTAACGGTTTCCTCCTATGCCTAGAAAAGGAGATGAATTCAATAGTGAATTGTTTGAAATCCTTAGCGGGGAGCTAAGGTAGTGGATGTAGAGCTTGTTAGCAGCTTGAACCACTTTAAATTTCTTCTTCAATTTTATCATTTCAATTTCCCCTTCAATTTTTTAACTTCCAATTCACCCCCTTCAAGAAGAAAATAGGCAAGTCCCAAAATCAAAGCAAGAGATGATGGGTGAAGGAAGCTACAAGTTAATGACTAGGCATTGCACATGCTCTTTTTTGCACTTGGTCCAGATATGTACTCGAAGATGTCTTCATGTACAAGTGCAAAAGAGGTGTGGGACACGCTCGAGACCACTTATGAGGGCACCAACGATGTAAATGAGACCAAGATTGGACTCCTCAACTTCAGCTACGATAATTTCAATATGGTCCGTACGTGCCACAAAAATGCACATTGGAATGGAATGCAGATGATTGCAAGAAGATGTAGCTAAATTTCAAGGTTTTTCACATTCTCTTTTGCGCATTTAGCCCCAACATCTATGAGAAGATGTCTTCTTGTGAAGATGTCAAGGAGATATGAGACAAGCTTGAAGTCACATACGAAGTAAAGAAAACCAAGATCGGGCTTCTCAACCTCAAGTATCAGAACTTCAAGGTGGAACCGGATGAAGACATCACGAAGACGTTCGATAGATTCTCCACCATCACAAATGGACTCAAAGGCTATGGAGAAATCATTTCGAAAGACAAGCTTGTCCAAAAGCTTCTCTATTATCTTCCCCAGTCATATGACTCAAAGAAGACCGCCACCATCAAAGCCAAGAATCTCAAGACTTTAAATCTAGATGAACTTTTGGGGTCTCTTTTCACTCATGAAATCATAAAGAAAGGAAAAGAAGAGGAGAAGAAGAAGGAAGATATAAAAAAGATGGGGAAGAAGAAAATCATGGAGCTAGGCATTAACGCGAATGTCGTTGCTCTCAATTCCTCCAAATGCCAACATGAAGAATCAAGCGAGGAGGAAAGTGACGATGAAGAGATGATTTATCTCTTCAAGGAATTCACACGATTCATGAAGAGCGAGATGGCTAAATCCAAACATGAATCGAAGAAGAAGATGAACGATTCCCACAAGAGCAACAAAAAAGAATCATCTTCAAAGAAAGCATATTTGGCCACTTGGAGTGATGAAGACTCCACCAATGATGAGGTAGACCACCTATGCTTCATGGTCCTCCAAGAGGGAGAGGTAGCTTGTAACACCCCAATTTTGGGCTTAGAAGTTTAGGGTCTGAACCGGACCAGTCTGAGAAACGGTTCGAATATAAAAGGGAGTTTTAAGGAAAGCCTAGTTCGGGATGTTTTAAAAATATAGAAAAATATCTAAAAATAATTATTTAATATATAAAGGTGAATGGTGAAATAAATTTTACAAAATGAGGTTTGGAAATACTACATTTCGGTGTAGTGACCAAATTGCGATTTTTGCAAAGTTTAGTAGTGACTATTTTGTAAAGGATTGAAACTTTGAATCTTTAAGGAGCTAATTTACCAAAAATGTTTTCATTATATTTTTCCTTAATTTTGGTGATTTAATTAATGATTTAATCAAATAAAAGAAAGATGATAAACTACCTTTGACTTTTATAACCACTTTTCTCGAATTTTCTCTCATTTCATTTTCTCTCAAAATCCTATCAACCAAACACTTAATCTCCAGCAAAATCCACTTTGATTTTTACTTCAATTGATGAGATTTCCATCACTCATTGATTCCTAATCAATCTTTCAACAAATTCACTTGATTTCTACATTGTATTTTCATGGAAACTTGCCCAAATCAAGGAGAAATCATCTTTTAGAGGTAAGATTGTTCTTCTCCTCTAAATACTCAGTTCTTTACTGAAATTCCCAAGTTTTCAATCCTTTATTAAAGATTTATAAATGATTTTAATGATAGAAACAAGATTTTGGCTTAAAACTCATGATTTTGGAAGAGATCATGAAGATTTTCGTGGTAATTGATTGGGCTCTATTTTGAGATGGTTTTCTAATGTATTTTGGAGTTAAATGATGTTAGAAATGAGGTTTTATCAATCCAATCCCGAATAGGTTATTTTTCCTAAGTTTTTGCTTGTGATAATGGTGGTTTTTGGGGTGATTTTGGTGTTCTGTTATAGCTGGAGGTATAAGGACGAGTTTAGAGTTGTTTTTGATGTTAATTGATGTTTAGAAATGATTAGAAGTGATGGATCTTTGCTGGGTTATGTTTTAGAAGAGTTTGGAGATGATTTCGGTAGTTTTTGGTAGCCGAAATGTTGGGTTTAGGTAGAGCAGCGAGTTTGGGAGTGTTGGCTGAAGATTTCAATGCTTGATGATGCATTAATCCTATGCTTTTATGCGTCTAAAACATGGGAAACATCTTCGGACACTTTTGGAGTTGATACGGGAGCTTAAGTGGCGTTTCGGCAAGCAAGCGAAACGAAATTGGTGAGTGCGTGTAGCTTTAGAAGTCCTTGAGGGACAAATAATCAAGGTTTGGGGATTTAGGAAAGGTTTGAAACACCTTCCTAAGTCCGGAAGTAAGTATTGGCTAGATTGCTCCCTAGAATGTGGTGTTTTCCCCTTAAATTGCTTTTACATGCTCATGGTTTTAGATTGGTAAATTTCTACTATTTTTATGCATGAATTATAGCGTGAGATGATGCTTGAAATGGTTTCAATAAGTAACGTTTTGCATAGTTGAGATTTGAGCTTATTTGTTGAAGTGTAGCAATTGTTATGGTTTTGAAAAGAGATGAGAATGCTGAGTTTTAATGCATGAAAAACAATAGGTGAGATGTTGATTTGACATAATATATTGGCATAGATGTTGAGGAACTTACCGGATATAACTGATCGATCAATAGGATGAGAGTGCACTATAAACTAAAAATTCGTACGTGCTCTTTGGTTAAGCCAAAGGGAGATATTCCAATGATGGGCATTCCATCGGGTAGGACTTGGGAAATATCCAAGCTTGGTGGCGATGAGATATTCCGCCATGTGAGTACGGTGACGAGAGATTCCACCGGAAACTATGTTGCTAGACGAGTAAGTACGGTGATGAGAGATGCCACCGGAAGTGTCTAGCGAGATGTTCGCATATCGGAGTAATAAATAGATGCGAAATGGCAATATAAAACATGTTATGGTTTTGATTCACATGTACCTTGATATAATGATTTATGCTATGAGAAATGCATATGTAGTTTGTTCATGAAATGCTTTAGAGTACAAGCATGATTTTGACTTTACCTTGGGTTTTGCATTGGTTTTAATGCATGAGATAGAATGAAGGTACACAGGGGCGGAACTAGAAATTTTTAAAGGGGGGGACCAAAATGAAATTAGAAAAAATTAAAAATTTATGAAGGGGACCAAACTGAAATTAAAATTTTTGACGGGGGCCAAACTAAAAATTTGCAAATTTTAAAGGGATTATAGAGGTAATTTTACCTTTTTTCTAAAAAAAATTCTATCTTATTACTAATGAAAAAAAAATTGGGGGGGGGGGGACCATACCCCCTTAAACCCCCCTATGGTCCGCCCATGAAGGTACATGTGGTTTCAATAAGTATTGTTTTGAAAGTTTTCCAAGCATGAGAAAGAGACGAGCATGTGGATTAAAAGCTTTTAATGAGTATATTTTCAAATGTGCATTATTGTGTTGGTTTTCTTTAGAGCATGCCTCACTAAGCATTTGTGCTTACGCTCTCTCTTTTACCAATAATGCAGATAATTGAGGTGTATTGGGGCATCAAGGAAGCTAAGTCCATCCAAGGAAAATCCAATCTCACGTATGGTGAAATTTTCATATGCTGTAGTTTTGATAAATTGGCAATGGGAAACCAAATCTTGTATTTGGGAGATATGTTAAACTCCCTAAGGTTGTGGCATGTTTGTTTTCGGCTTGTTGGATTGTAAGTGGTTTTGATTGCTTGTTCCGAGGATAGATTGCCTATTTGTATTTTTTTTATTAGGAAGCATGCCTCTAGACTAATGAGATTTCATGCTTGAGGTCATAATTGTGTTTGTGTGTTCTAAGCGGGTACCTTGTATGTATGTTAACTTGTTGGTATGGTTAGGGACTCATTGGGATGTGTTAAGCTAGGTTTTTGAGTGAAAACCAGTCCTTGCTGCTGTTTTTGGGTAGACCGTATCGAAACACCCTCTAGTGTTTCGAAACGGGGGCCTGTAATGGCCTTCGTGTTTTGAAACGGTGGAGGCTGTTCCGAAACGTTTTGGCTACAGGAATGACGTGTTTCAGAACGAGTATCGAAACGGGTGTGTGTTTTGATCCAGCGTTTCGATACATCGGGTAGGTGTTTCGAAACGGGTGACTGTTGGGCACAATTTTGAATTGTTCTGATGTTTGCATGTTTTACATTTTAGTCCTAAATGTTGAGTTTGCAATTGCTTGAGCTTGGGATGTCCATTCAAGATGAAATTTTGCAGGGAAGCATGTAACATGACTAATTTTATATTGGTAACCTTAAAATCAATAAAGACCTTCAAATTTACAAAAATTACATTTTGGTCCCTAAACTTGTATAAAGTGCAATTGAGTCCCTATATGTTATCTGATCGTTTTGCCTTTCTCAGTCGTATTTTATGAGTACTCACCTAAGGTTAAAGTGTATCTAGACAAGATTAAAAAGAAAAAAAGGGTCGTGAATCAAGGTTGACTTTCGGGTTGACTTTGGTTTTCCCCGTGTAACCTTCGTAGTTTGGGTCAACCGTCTAGGCCGGGCTAAGGGGGTTACATTTGGTGGTATCAGAGCTTGGTTCTCGTATAATTGGGTTTTGATAGGTGCATGATGTATGTGTAATTGCATGATGTGTCTTTTGGGTGAAAGAATATTGTGTGAATAGTGATGTTTGGTTTAATTGTGATGTGTTGTGATGCTATGCTATGGTTGGAGTGTAGTAGGGGATCCCATTGCCAAATCAAAACTAATGAAGAGAAATTGTTTTTGAAAATGAGCTTGAGTACTTGGATTACTTACCTTTTTGTGCCTAATTATGTTTATTGCATTTTTGTCAGTGCATTATTTTCCTATATAATGGGGCCACATAAAGAGCTAAGAATCAATACTAGATCGACCGTTGCTAATGAGAATGAGGAGAATGCTGAGAATCTACCTCCTCCTCCCCCTGGTGGTGGACCACCCGGTGGTGGTGGTGCTGGTAATGATGGAGCTGGCGCTGGGGTTGTTGGACCCGAGGATGTGCAAGGGCAAGCTGCTCCTGGCATGACCATGTTGATTCAGGCTATTGCTGGAGCTTTCCAGGCAGCAGTAGCTGGAGCTCATGGAGCCGCGCACCAGGATCTGAGTTTAGGGGTTTATCTCCAGAAGGATTTGAGTCTTGTTTGGAGAGCACCAAGCGAATATTGGGACAGATGAACTGCAACAATGTGCAGAAGCAAGGTTGTGTTGTATCACTGCTGCATGGTGATGCTTATACGTGGTGGACGACCACTATCTCTGGAATGGAGGTGTTGAGTTGTGTGGGGCTCGATTCGATCAACCAATTTAGCTCACCAAGTGGTGGAGAGGTGGATATTTGGGTGGAAGGGTTGTGGAAGCTAGAAAGATTAAAGACACAATGATTTATAGTGGTTCGGCCTTCTAACAAGCACCTACATCCACTACCTTAGCTTCCCAGTAAGGATTTCACAATCAATCCACTAATTGATTCGTCCCCTTTTCTAGGATTAGGAGGAAACCCTTACAACCGATCAAGCTTCTACCCAAAGCCTTGATCAAAACCCTCTTTAAAAAGAGAAACAAGAAACAAAACTTAGACCCTCTAATAGGTGTTTGTTTGCACAATGAAGCACTCACCCAAAACCTAAAACACTTGAGCAAATTTGACAATTTTGGCTCACTAGTGTTTGTCTATACAAGAAATGACACTTTAAGCACTAAGACAATTTCTTGATCATTTGTTGATTGACAATTGAAGCATTAGCCTTCTCTTGATGCTTGGAGGTCCCTTTTATACTCCCAATTGAGTTTATAGCCGTTTAGGACCGTTGGGGTTGAAATAGAGTCGTTGGAGCCTTTAATTCCCTCCATAAATGCAGTCTGCAGCTCCCCGTTTCGAAACGCTCGAAGCCGTTTCGAAACACCCTCAATATAGAAAGAGCCGTTGCAGTCTGTCAGGGTACCCGTTTCGGAACACCCCCTTGCCGTTTCGGAATGCGTATCGGAACGCTCTAAGCCCGTATCGAAACGACCTGCATTTAAAAGTTAGTTGGGAAAGAGCCGTTGGGGTTTATGACCGTTGTGGTCAGTGCCACGTGGGCGTATCGAAACGGCCTAGCCTGTTTCGAAACACTGGCCTCGTTTCGATACGTGTATCGAAACGTTTTGGCCACTGGAGGCACCTGTTTCGAAACACCCTAAGGTGTTTCGAAACACTTGGTCAGTTTTGTTAAAATTGGCTTTAGAAAACATGAAAAACCTTTATGAAAAATTCCTTAAATATTATTTCAAGTTGTTTGGACTTTGGAAATGTTTTAAATACTTTTTAAATCAGTCCAAAATATTTTTCAATTATTATATCAAAACATTAGTTCTACAATCTCCCCCTTTTTGATATAATAAAACCACTTGAAAAATTGTTTGGAATTCTCCCCCTTTAACTTTAAAAATGTGAATAAGAGATTAAAATTTTAATTCAAATAAAAGCTCCCCCTTATTCATTTGAAAATTCAATTTTTCAAAACCATTTTCTCCCCCTTTTTGTTATATCAAAAAGATTTAAAACATTGAGTTCAAAAATAACAATAGAGGTAAAATTTGATAAAATTAAGAATTTGGTTTTAAAATGGCTCCCCCTTACAACACTTGAACCCAAGGGAGGATGTGAAGCCTTCCTTCTTCAAGTGTTCTTCCTAGTGTGTATGGAGCTCCCCCTCAATGTTTGACTTGTTGAACATCTCCATCACACCTACAATAGACAATCAAGTAACTTTTGGTATGCAAATTGCTTTGGATTCATAAACGTTAGTTGCACAAAATTTAGTCCCCTTAGGAATCCATTTTTCAATTTCATCCTTTTTAGTTGAAGTGGTTAGTCCTTTTGGGACCCAAACACTTCTAAAACATTTTCTATTCATAAATCTAGGGGCACTAGATTGTCTAACATAAAAATTTGATTTTCCAAAATTGTTTTTCTTTTCAAGTTCCTTGGAAATCAAATCTTTTTCTTCTTGAACTTTTTGAAGCAATTTTTGTAAATCAAGACATTTCAATTCAAACTCTTCAAGTTTTGCTTCAAGTTCAAGTTTGGTTTTAGAAAGCAAATCATTTTGAATTTTTAACTTTGAAACCAATTTATTGTTTTTCAAAATGTGGCTTTTAAAATCTAAAACCAATTCATCATAGGCATCTTGTAATTCATCAAAAGTGTAAGAACATGAAGTAGATGAATTAGAAGTTACCCTTGAATCTTCTTCGATGGCCATAAGGCAAAGGTTGGCTTGTTCATCGTTGGTGGAGTCCTTATCACTCCAAGTAGCCACATGTGCCTTCTTCTTATGGCTTGAAGTGCTTGCCCTCTCCTTTCTTTTAGGTTCTCGTTCAAGCTCTCTCAAGGCTTTCTTCATGAAAGGGGCACACTTCTTGAAGAGATGAACTATCTCTTCATCTTCATCCTCCTCTTCACTTGTGTAGACATGATGGCAAGTGGAGGATTTGAGAGCCATGACACTAGCATTGATGCCAAGCCCTTTGATTTTCTTCTCTCCCATAGCTCTAATTTCTTCCCTCTTCTTCTCATCCTCTTTATTCTTCTTCATGATTTGATGAGTAAGGAGTGACCCCATGAGTTCATCAAGCTTCAAAGTCTTCAAATTTTTGGCTTCGATGATGGCGGTCCTCTTTGAGTCCCAAGACTCGGGAAGTGAGTAGATGAGCTTTCGAACAAGCTTCTCCTCCGGGATGGCTTCTCCATAACCTTTAAGACCATTGGTGATGGTGGAGAACCTATCAAACATCTTCTCGATGTTCTCTTCCGGAACCATTTTGAAGTTCTCATACTCCAAGGTTAGGAGCCCAATCTTGGTCTCCTTGACTTCATTTGTCCCCTCGTATGTGACTTCAAGCTTGTCCCATACCTCCTTGGCACTCTCACAAGAAGACATCTTCTCATAGATGGATGGACCAAATGCACAAAATAGAATGTGCAATGCTTTGCAATTTAGCTCCATCTTCTTGCGATCGTCGGCACTCCACTCCGCTTTATTTCTTTTAGGCACGAACGGGCCATCTTCAACTACATCCCATAGCTTGTAATCTTTTGATTTGATGAAGAACTTCATCTTTGTCTTCCAATGGGCATAGTGAGCTCCGTCAAAGAAAGGCGGTTTGTCGATTGATTGTGCCATTGAGCCGGTTGATGAAAAAGTGATCGAGCTTGCCGGATCTTCTCAATAGGATGTTAATCCTCACCGATTGAGCCAAGCTCTGATACCAATTGTTGAGTTGTGTGGGGCTCGATTCGATCAATCAATTTAGCTCACCAAGTGGTGGAGAGGTGGATATTTGGGTGGAAGGGTTGTGGAAGCTAGAAAGATTAAAGACACAATGATTTATTGTGGTTCGGCCTTCTAAAAAGCACCTACATCCACTACCTTAGCTTCCCACTAAGGATTTCACAATCAATCCACTAATTGATTCGTCCCCTTTTCTAGGATTAGGAGGAAACCCTTACAACCGATCAAGCTTCTACCCAAAGCCTTGATCAAAACCCTCTTTACAAAGAGAAACAAGAAAGCAAACTTAGACCCTCTAATAGGTGTTTGTTTGCACAATGAAGCACTCACCCAAAACCTAAAACACTTGAGCAAATTTGACAATTTTGGCTCACTAGTGTTTGTCTATACAAGAAATGACACTTTAAGCACTAAGACAATTTCTTGATCATTTGTTGATTGACAATTGAAGCATTAGCCTTCTCTTGATGCTTGAAGGTCCCTTTTATACTCCCAATTGAGTTTATAGCCGTTTAGGACCGTTGGGGTTGAAATAGAGTCGTTGGAGCCTTTAATTCCCTCCATAAATGCAGTCTGCAGCTCCCCGTTTCGAAACGCTCGAAGCCGTTTCGAAACACCCTCAATATAGAAAGAGCCGTTGCAGTCTGTCAGGGTACCCGTTTCGGAACACCCACTTGCCGTTTCGGAACGCGTATCGGAACGCTCTAAGCCCGTATCGAAACGACCTGCATTTAAAAGTTAGTTGGGAAAGAGCCGTTGGGGTTTATGACCGTTGTGGTCAGTGCCACGTGGGCGTATCGAAACGGCCTAGCCTGTTTCGAAACGCTGGCCCCGTTTCGATACGTGTATCGAAACGTTTTGGCCACTGGAGGCACCTGTTTCGAAACGCCCTAAGGTGTTTCGAAACACTTGGTCAGTTTTGTTAAAATTGGCTTTAGAAAACATGAAAAACCTTTATGAAAAATTCCTTAAATATTATTTCAAGTTGTTTGGACTTTGGAAATGTTTTAAATACTTTTTAAATCAGAACATTTTTCAATTATTATATCAAAACATTAGTTCTACAGTAGGATAATGAGGTGACTTGGACGTTCTTCTTGAATGCGTTCAAGCGGAAGTATTTGGGTGTACGTTACCAAGACGAGAGTGGAAGTATTTGGGTGTACGTTACCAAGACTAGAAGAAAAGAGAGTTTATGTCTCTTATGCAAGGTAGCATGTCCGTAGCTGAGTACGAGATTCAGTTTGTTCGCCTCAGTCAGTATGCACCTGAGCTAATCCCTAATGAACGGGAGAGGTGCGAACGATTTCGATATGGTTTGGTAACGAATGTGAAGACCTTTATGCTTGCGGCTGATTACTCAGATTTCGATGTCTTAGTCTCTAGAGCCAAAGATATTGAGTCAAATCTTGGTCTGACTAGTCGAGCGGGTGGATCTAGCTCCGGAAAGCGAGCGGCTGAACGCGATTATGGTAGAGATCGCAACAAGAGGCATAAGGATAGGAGGCCACACTATGACGCTAGGCGTGGGGGTGGTAACCATGGTAGGGGTCAGCAAGGACCTAATGCTGTTATGAGGACTCCTGAGTGTAATCGTTGTGGTAGACGACATGGTGGTGAGTGTTGGGGTAATCTTGGCACATGCTGGAATTGTGGGAACCGTGGACATTTGAAGAAAGATTGTCCTTAACCTTTGAAGGAGGGAGAGGCTCCGGTGAGAGCAGCTGAGCCACAGAGAGGTCGTGGGCGCGGCCTTGGTAATTTTCAGCGCAGAGATGATGGTGGCAGGAATGTAGCGCATGCTGTGGCTGTTCAACCTGAGGGTGGTGGTCAGGCTCGGGTGTATGCTCAACGTGAGGGAAGGAATGATACGGATGTGATCGCAGGTACTTTTACTTTGCAATCCTTGTCATTACTTTCTTTGATTTACCTGTTGAGTCTTTGGATGTTGTTATGCGTGTGACTAGTTCCTTTGGTGAAACGGTTGTGACGCGAAAGTTGTATAGGAGATGTCCCTTGAAAGTGAAAAATCATGTCTTTCTTGTTGATCTCATGGAATTACCATTCTATGGTTTTGATGTAATCCTTGGTATGGATTGGCTTGTTGAGCATCGAGCTGTGGTGGATTTTGAAAGCAAGCGAGTTTCGTTGAAACTTGCGGATGATTACGAAGTGGTAGTTGTGGGTGAGAATGTGAAGTTTCTTGCCAATGTGGTGTCTACATTAGAAGCGAGTTGAATGCTGAGACAAGGTTGCGAGGCTTACCTAGCCTTTGTGATGAATCCTAGTTCAAAGGAGTTGCACGTTCGGGATATCAGAACTGTACGCGAGTTTCTTGAAGTGTTTCCGGAGGAGTTACCTGGTTTGCCACCTAGTCGAGAAGTGGAATTTGGAATTGAGCTGTATGAAAACACAACTCCGGTGTCCATTGCTCCCTATCGCATGGCACCTAAGGAGCTAAAGGAGTTGAAGACACAACTTCAGTAGTTGCTTGACCGTGGCTTCAATCGGCCTAGTGTGTCACCCTGGGGTGCATCGGTCTTATTTGTGAAGAAGAAGGATGGCACTATGAGAACGTGTATTGATGACCGTCAGTTGAATAAGTTGACCATCAAGAATCGGTATCATTTACCTAGGATTGATTATCTTTTTGATTAGTTTCGGGGAGCATCTGTGTTTTCCAAGATTGACTTAAGGCCAGGATACTATCATCTTAAGGTGAAAGATGTGGATGTGCCGAAAACAGCCTTTAGAACGAGGTATGGGCATTATGAGTTCCTTGTAATGTCGTTTGGCTTGACGAATGCTCCTGCTGCTTTCATGGACATGATGAATAGAGTGTTCCATGAATTCTTGGACAAGTTTGTTGTGGTGTTTATCGACGATATCCTTGTGTACTCTCGTACTGAGGAGGAGCATGAAGGTCACTTGAGGATTGTCTTGCAAGCGCTTCTAGAAAACCAGCTTTATGCTAAGCTGAGCAAGTGTGAGTTTTGGCTTAAGGAAGTTGTGTTCCTTGGTCATGTGGTTTCGGCTGAGGGGATTCGTGTTGATCCTCAAAGATTGAGGCGGTGATGAATTTGAAGCCTCCTAAGTCCGTTCATGAAGTCCGTAGTTTCCTTGGGTTGGCAGGGTATTATCGGAGGTTTGTGGATGGGTTTTCAAAGATTGCCGCCCCTTTGACGAAGTTGTTGCAAAAAGATGTCAAGTATGAGTGGACGGAAGTAAGACAACAAGCTTTTGAGAAGCTTAAGGCAGCTTTGACGCAAGCCCCTATCTTGGTTCAATCTGAATTAGGAAAAGAGTTTGTGGTGTTCAGTGACACATCCTACGTTGGTTTGAGGTGTGTGCTAATGCAAGGGGGTAAGGTGGTGGCTTATGCATCGCGACAGTTGAAGGTGCATGAGCGCAATTATCCTACGCATGATATTAAGTTAGCTGCGGTGGTGTTTGCTTTGAAGATCTGGAGACAATATCTATATGGTGAGAAGTGTATTGTGTACACAGATCATAAGAGTTTGAAGTATTTAATGTCTCAGAAAGAGTTGAATCTTAGGCAACAACGTTGGGTGAAGTTGCTTAAAGATTACGATTTAATGATCGAGTACCATCCGGGAAAAGCTAATGTTGTGGCGGATGCCTTGAGCAGGAAAGTGGCGGTAGAGTTAAGGGCTATGTTTGCAAGCTTGAGCATTTCGCGAGATGGAGGTCTGGTGGCTGAGTTGCAAGTGAAACTATCCCTGGTTCAGTTGATAAAGGATAGGCAGTTGTTGGATGATTCTTTGGTGCCACATGTTCAGGATATTGGTGAGGATAGACCATCGAATTTTTGTTTTAATGATGATGGAGTTTTATGTTTCGGAAGACGGATAGTAGTGCCGGATGATGTAGAGTTGAGACGTACTATTCTGACCGAAGCTCATAGTAGTCCTTTTGCTATGCACCCTGGTAGTACAAAGATGTATCGTGATCTGAAGGCTGAGTACTATTGGGTGGGATTGAAGAAAGATGTTGCAGAGTATGTGAGTAAGTGTATGGTTTGTCAGTGGGTTAAAGCTGAGCATCAGTTTCCCTCAGGGTTGTTGCAACCGTTGAGGATTCCTGAATGGAAGTGGGAAAGAATCACCATGGACTTTGTGTCCAGTTTACCTTTGTCAGCATCGAAGAAGAATTCGGTGTGGGTGATTGTGGATCGCCTTACAAAGTGTGTGCATTTCTTACCTGTGCATACTACGTATACCTTGGATAAGCTTGCAGAGTTATACAGTGCTGAAATTGTGCGTTTGCATGGTGTACCTAAATCTATAGTGTCGGATAGAGATCCGAGGTTTACATCACGATTTTGGGAATGTTTGCATCAGGCTTTGGGTACGCGGTTGAATTTCAGTACTTCTTATCATCCACAGTCGGATGGACAATCTGAGCGTGTTATCCAAGTGCTTGAGGATATGTTGAGGTGCTGCGTGATTGAGTTTCAAGGCTCTTGGGAGAAACATTTACCTTTGGTGGAGTTTGCTTATAATAATAGCTATCAGGCAAGTATTCAAATGGCACCTTATGAGGCCTTGTATGGGAGGAAGTGCAGAACTCCTCTGTGTTGGGCAGAAACAGGTCAGAAGTTAGTCTCGATGCCGGCTTTGTTGAAATGAACCACCGAGAAGGTGAAGCTCATTTGTGAGCGGTTGAAGGTAGCTTCTGATCGACAGAAGTCTTACGTGGATTTGAAGCGTAAGAAGATTGAGTTTGCGGTGGGTGACCGTGTGTACTTGAAGGTTTCGCCTTGGAAGAAGGTGATGAGATTTGGTCGGAAGGGTTAGTTGAGCCCTAGGTATATTGGACCATATGAAGTGATAGAACGTGTGGGTCCTGTTGCGTATAAGCTGAGGCTACCACAAGAGTTAGAGAAGATACATGATGTGCTTCATGTCTCCATGCTACGGAGGTATAGATCAGATCCTTCGCATGTTATGCCTGTGGAGGAAGTTGAGTTGAATCCAGATTTGATGTATGATGAGGAGCCGGTTGAGGTTCTGGATTCGGACAATAAAGTTTTTCGAGGTAGGACCATTGAGTTGGTTAAGGTGTTGTGAAGGCATCGTGGTGTTGAGGAAGCCACATGGGAAAGAAAAGATGACATGAAGAAGCAGTTTCCTTACCTTTTTCCTCCAGGTAAATTTTGAGGACGAAATTTCTTAAGAGGGGGAGAGTTGTAACACCCCAATTTTGGGCTTAGAAGTTTAGGGTCTGAACCGAACCGGTCTAAGAAACGGTTCGAATATAAAAGGGAGTTTTAAGGAAAGCATAGTTCGGGATGTTTTAAAAATATAGAAAAATATCTAAAAAACCTTATTTAATATACAAAGGTGAATGGTGAAATCAATTTTACAGAATGGGGTTTGGAAATACTACATTTTGGTGTAGTGACCAAATTGCGATTTTTGCAAAGTTTAGTAGTGACTATTTTGTAAAGGATTGAAACTTTGAATCTTTAAGGAGCTAATTTACCAAAAATGTTTTCATCAGATTTTTCCTTAATTTGGGTGAATTAATTAATAATTTAATTAAATAAAAGAAAGATGATAAACTACCTTTGACTTTTATAACCACTTTTCTCGAATTTTCTCTCATTTCATTTTCTCTCAAAATCCTATCAACGAAACACTTTTTCTCCAGCAAAATTCACTTTGATTTTTACTTCAATTGATGAGATTTCCATCACTCATTGATTCCTAATCAATCTTTCAACAAATTCACTTGATTTCTACATTGTATTTTCATGGAAAGTTGCCCAAATCAATGAGAAATCATCTTTTAGAGGTAAGATTGTTCTTCTCCTCTAAGTACTCAGTTCTTTACTGAAATTCCCAAGTTGTCAATCCTTTATTGAAGATTTATAAATGGTTTTAATGATAGAAACAAGATTTTGGCTTAAAACTCAAGATTTTGGAAGAGATCTTGAAAATTTTCGTGGTAATTGATTGGGCTCTATTTTGAGATGGTTTTCTAATGTATTTTGGATGTTAAATGATGTTAGAAATGAGGTTTTATCAATCCAATCCCAAATAGTTTGTTTTTCCTAAGTTTTTGCTTGTGATAATGGTGGTTTTTGGGGTGAATTGTGTGTTCTGTTATAGCTGGAGGTGTAAGGACGAGTTTAGAGTTGTTTTTGATGTTAATTGATGTTTAGAAATGATTAGAAGTGATGGATCTTGGCTAGGTTATGTTTTGGAAGAGTTTGGAGGTGATTTCGCTAGTTTTTGGTAGCCGAAATGTTGGGTTTAGGTAGAGCAGCGAGTTTGGGAGTGTTGGCTGAAGATTTCAATGCATGATGATGCATTAATCCTCTGCTTTTACGTGTCTAATACATGGGAAACATCTTCAGACACTTTTGGAGTTGACCCGGGAGCTTAATTGGCATTTCAGCAAGCAAGCGAAACGAAATTGGTGAGTGCGTATAGCTTTAGAAGTCCTTGAGGGACAAAGAACCAAGGTTTGGGGATTTAGGAAAGGTTTGAAACACCTTCCTAAGTCCAGAAGTAAGTATTGGCTAGATTGCTCTCTAGAATGTGGTGTTTGCCCCTTAAATTGCTTTTACATGCTCATGGTTTTAGATTGGTAAATTCCTACTGTTTTTATGCATGAATTATAACGTGAGATGATGCTTGAAATGGTTTCAATAAGTAACGTTTTGCATAGTTGAGATTTGAGCTTATTTGTTGAAGTGTAGCAAATGTTATGGTTTTGAAAAGAGATGAGAATGCTGAGTTTTAGTGCATGAAAAACAATATGTGAGATGTTGATTTGACGTAGTATATTGGCATAGATGTTGAGGAACTTACCGGATATAATTGATCGATCAATAGGATGAGAGTGCACTATAAACTAAAAATTCGTACGTGCTCTTTGGTTAAGCAAAAGAGAGATATTCAGATGATGGGCATTCCATCGGGTAGGACTTGGGAAATACCCAAGCTTGGTGGCGATGAGAGATTCCGCCATGTGAGTACGGCGACGAGAGATTCCACCGGAAACTATGTTGCTAGACGAGTGAGTACGGTGATGAGAGATGCCACCGGAAGTGTCTTGCGAGATGTCCGCATATCCGAGTAATAAATAGATGCGAAATGGCAATATAAAACATGTTATGGTTTTGATTCACATGTACCTTGATATAATGATTTATGCCATGATAAATGCATATGTAGTTTGTTCATGAAATGCTTTAGAGTACAGGCATGATTTTGGCTTTGCCATGGGTTTTGCATTGGTTTTAATGCATGAGATAGAATGAAGGTACATGTGGTTTCAATAAGTATTGCTTTGAAAGTTTTCCAAGCATGATTTTGGCTTTGCCATGGATTAAAAGCTTTTAATGAATATATTTTCAAATGCGCATTATTGTGTTGGTTTTCTTTATAGCATGCCTCACTAAGCATTTGTGCTTACGCTCTCTCTTTTACCAATAATGCAGATAATTGAGGTGTATTGGGGCATCAAGGAAGCTAAGTCCATCCAAGGAAAATCCAAGCTCACGTATGGTGAAATTTTCATATACTTTAGTTTTGATAAATTGGCAATGGGAAACCAAACCATGTATTTGGGAGATAAGTTAAACTCCCTAAGGTTGTGGCATGTTTGTTTTGGGCTTGTTGGATTGTAAGTGGTTTTGGTTGCTTGTTCTAAGGATAGATTGCCTATTTGTATTTTGTTATTAGGAAGCATGCCTCTAGACTAATGAGATTTCATGTTTGAGGTCATGATTGTGTTTGTGTGTTCTAAGTGGGTACCTTATATGTATGTTAACTTGTTGGTATGGTTAGGGGCTCATTGAGATGTGTTAAGCTAGGTTTTTGAGTGAAAAACCAGTCCTTGCTGCTGTTTCTGGGCAGACCGTATTGAAACACTCTCTAGTGTTTCGAAACGGGGGCCTGTACCTTCGTGTTTTGAAACGATGGAGGCTGTTCCGAAACGTTTTGGCTACTAGAAAGCCGTGTTTCGGAACGATTATCGAAACGGGTGTGTGTTTCGATCCAGCGTTTCGATACGGCGGGTAGGTGTTTCGAAACGGGTGATCGTTGGGCACAATTTTGAATTGTTTTGATGTTTGTATGTTTTACATTTTAGTCCTAAATGTTGAGTTTGCAATTGCTTGAGCTTGGGATGTCCATTTAAGATGAAATTTGGCAAGTAAGCATGTAACATGACTAATTTCATATTTGTAACCTTAAAATCAATAAAGGCCTTCAAATTTACAGAAATTACATTTTGGTCCCTAAACTCGTATAAAGTGCAATTGAGTCCCTATATTTTTTCCGATCGCTGTGCCTTTCTCAGTCGTATTTTTTGAGTACTCACCTAGGGTTAACGTGTATCTAGACAAGATTAAAAAGAAAAAAAGGGTCGTGAATCAAGGTTGACTTTCGGGTTGACTTTGGTTTTCCCCGTGTAACCATCGTAGTTTGGGTCAACCGTCTAGGCCGGGCTAAGGGGGTTACATAGATTCTAATTCAACTACTTCTAATTCATATTCTTTTGATGAATTTCAAGAAGCTTATGATGAATTGGATTTTGAATTTAAAGCTTCATTTTTGAAAAATAAGAAATTGGTTTCAAAGTTAAAAACCGAAAATGATTTGCTTTCTAAAACAAATTTAGAGTTTGAAGCAAAAATCAAAGATTTTGAACTTACAGTTTCAAGTTTACAAGAATTGGTTCAAATAATTGAAAAAGATCATCAAAAAGGAAATTGATGATCTTAAGAAAGAAAAAGATTTGATTTCCAATGAAATTCAAAAGAAAATCAATTTGGGTAATTCAAATTTTTATGTGAAACAATCTAGTGCCCCTATATTTTTGAATGACAAGGTTTTTAGAAGTATTTGGGTCCCAAAAGGACTAAGTACTTCAACTAAAAAGGATGAAATTGCAAAATAGATTCCTAAGAGGACTAATTTATGTGCTTCTAACGTCTATGGATCCAAAGCAATTTGGATACCAAAAATTACATGATTATCTTATTTTAGGTGTGATGGAGAATGATCAACAAGTCAAATATTGAGGGGGAGCTCCATACACACAAGGAAAGACACTTGAAGAAGGAAGGCTTCTCATCCTCCCTTGGGTTCAAGTGTGGTAAAATCTAGTCGATTTTCTTTTGTTTAATTTGATTAATTTTTATTTCAAATAGATTATCATATTTGTTGGACTAACACTTTTTGATGCTTGAGTAAGGGGGAGACATTTTTAAAACAAAAAATTCTTATTTGTGTCAAAAAATTTTAACCTCCTATGTTATTTTGAACTTAAAGTCTTTTGAATTCTTTTTGATATAACAATAAGGGGGGAAATGGTTTGAAAAATCGATTTTTCAAGTGAGAATAAGGGGGAGTTTCAAAATTAAAAAAAATTATAGCTCTTATTCAAAAATTATTTTCCAAAGGGGAGGATCACAAACAAATTTTCAATTTGTTTTATTATATGAAAAGGGGGGGGGGGGATTGTTAAGATATATTTTTTGATATAATAATTGAAAATTTGATTTGGACTAAATTGAAAAGGATTTCAAAATGTTTTGTAAGTCCAAACAATTTGAAAATATGAGATTAAGGGTTTTTACAAGGCTTTGGAATAACTTGAAATGCTTTTAAAGTAGCCAAACCTATGATTTTAATTTCACCGCACCGATACGGTATATGTCGTGTAGATACGCTTTAGGGTTTCAACTATATAGAAATTCCAGTAACCAAAACACATACCGATACACTTTTGATGTATCCATACAAAGTGCTTTAAAACTTTCCAATGGCTAGTTCGCGTACCGATACGGTTGTATCGCGTACCGATGCACCTTAACTGCTCCAAACGGTCATTTTCCCAATGTCTATTTGAAATGTAGGTCGTACCGATATGCTCATAAACGTATCGATACGCATTAGCTGGACGAGCTC
The DNA here is from genome assembly GCA_958450335.1 of Hibiscus tridactylites. NCBI lineage: Eukaryota > Viridiplantae > Streptophyta > Magnoliopsida > Malvales > Malvaceae > Hibiscus > Hibiscus tridactylites. Next base: position 26,458,585 of record OY288269.1, on the reverse strand, counting down.
AACGACTAGTTCCTGACGAGGATCGTATCGATACGATCATTCGAGTATTGATACACTAACATCAAGAACAATAATGAATGCTGAAAAAATGAACCCAACGGCTCCAATTCAATCTCAACGGTCTACAATAGCTAGAAGCTCAACTGAGAGTATAAAAGGGACCTCCAAGCATCCATGAAAGACTAATGCTTCAATTTGCAACTACAATATGATCAAATATTTGTCTTAGTGTTGTATTGTACATTCTTTGTATAGACAACACTTGTGAGCCTAAATTGTCACATTTGCTCAAGTGTTTAGGTTTGGGTGAGTGAGCTAAATAGTGCAAACTATCCACCTTGTGTGGATTTTCAAGTTTGCTCGATTTTCTCTTTCTTAAGAGTGTTCCCAAAGCTCGAGTTGTGAGCTTTGGTTGCTAAACTTAGGTTGAATCTAGGATTGTAATGGTTGCCTCCTAAACCGGTAAAAGGGGAAGAATATCTAGTGGATATTGGTTGAAAATCCTTAGTGAGAGCTAAGGTAGTGGATGTAGGTGCTTTTTAGAAGGCTGAACCACTATAAATCTTTGTGTCTTTTGTTTAACTTTTGGCTTCCACCAAAAACACCCAAAACACAAACTTCTCCACAAGTTGGCAAGCAAAGGTTGAGTGATCATCGATCCCAATGTTGAGTGTGTAAAAGTTCTAATATTTGACCCATATTTCTGCTACATTCAAGCATAAATCATTGCATTTAGGTTAGATTACAGTTAAACATCACAAATATATTAAATGGCACAGTTTCTACTGAAATTGGTTGCTTTTGCAGGTTGCTGCTGTAGCAGATGGAGAAGCAGGCGCTGGGCAAGATGCAGCAGAGCTGGAACTGGATGTGCAGACGAGAAGGACGATGCTGCCATGGAGGCCGCCGTGGCAGCCAAGGACGACATCAATTTTGAGGAGAAGAAGCAAAGTGGGCCTCGACAGAAAGAGAAAATTAAGCCCGTCTGTCATGGAATACCATTATATTTTTCCAAGCCCTAGATCAGAATGAAGGCCAAGCCAAAAGTTCGAGGAAGAAAACTCCAAGCAAGAAGGAAGGACGAGTTAAAGCGATATTCTCTGAAGATTTAGTCTTTATTAGAGTTGTACTTTAATTTAAACTTGTATTCTTGCCATATTAGAAAACTTGGACCCAAAGTCTATATAAAGGCATGTAATTCGACCTAGGAGAGGACATCACCTATCTCTAGCCTTCTTCCCAAAACCCTATCCATTTTCCCTCTCTTAACATGTTCTAAATTCCCCTTAGGGCCACAGGTTGATTTGTAAAGTAGTTGCAAGGGTTGCTTTTGTTTTAGGAATTTTCTGTTCAATAAAATAAACGTTCCAAGAAATCTGTGGTTCGTTTAGACTACCAGGAGTTAATCCGGAGATACTGAGACTTCGGTTATTTCCTCATTCATTGAGGGATAGGGCAAAGACTTGGTGGAATAAACTTACGCCGGGTTCAATTAGAACTTGGGCAGATTTAACTCGTGAATTCTTATCTCGTTTTAATCCTTCACACTTATCTGAGCGATTACGTAATGAAATTGCTACTTTTCAACAGGAAGATGACGAGCCAATGCACGAGGCCTGGGATAGATTTACCACTCTTCTAAGGAACTGCCCGATGCATGGATTCCCCGTTTGGAACTAGGTAACAAAATTTTATAATGCTGCCAATTTACAAACTTATATTATAATTGATTCAGCAGCAAATGGATTTCTGCTGGACAAAGACCTAGATGAGGCAATGGCAGTATTGAAAAATCCGGCGAAGAATGAGGAGCAGTTTCTGACAGCAAAAAGAGGGGGTAAACGGGTCCTAGCTGTAAAGGATTATGAGACCGACATCACAATTAAATCACAGGTGGCATATCTCACTAAGGCAATGAAAAAGCTCTTGAACGAAGATTCCCAGCCTGTATACGCTGCTGAAGAGGTATGCGAAATTTGTGAAGGAAATCACAGTTCGAAGGAATGTCCAATACATTTAGAAGAGGGAAAGTATGTTGGGAACTACAATAAGCAGAATTATAATTCCAACAACTACAATCCCAACTGGAGAAAGGATCCCAATTTCTCTTGGAGCAATCCTAATAATGCTCTAAATTCTCAAGCACATAATAATCAGAACCAGGGAGGACCTAGATTGCTGACTAGGCAGCAACCGCAGCAGCAGCAGCAATAGCCACCAGCTGCCACAAATAGTATACTGGAACAGACTCTGGCTACGTTTATGTCTCAAACAGGTACCTACATTGAGAACATGAATCATTTTGTCAAGAAGACAGAAACTTTCATGGACAAAACAGAGATGCGGATGACCAATCATGATGCTACTCTGAAATCGTTGGAGACACAAATGGGTCAGGTTTCCCAGCACATTAAACCGAGGCAGAATGGCGGATTTCCTAGCGATACTGAAAACGCTAGATAACCCACACATGAGCAGTGCAAAGCCATCACTACTAGGAGTGGGAAGAAACTACCAGGGTCAGAGAAAGAAGTTGTATCAGTTAAGAAACCAGCCTTGGAGTCAACTGTTGAGGAAGCTGCCCCGACAGGTAACAAACAGCCTGCTGCCGATGAGCCTGTCACGACAGCAGAAGGGATAGAGGAGAAAGATGATGAACCTAAACCTCCTCAGATTCGTATGCAGTGGGGAGGACGTATTGCTGATTATCGTCCCCCACCTCCTTTTCCCCAACGGTTACAGAAATTGAAACAAGAATCACAACTTAAAAAGATTTATGATACTTTTAAGCAGGTTCATATCAACATTCCGCTGTTAGATGTCGTTAGGGAGATGCCCAGTTATGCAAAATTTCTCAAGGATGCTATGCCAAAGAAATCCAGACTTGAGGAATTTGAAACGGTTAAGATGACAGAAGGATGCATGAGTATTCTGCACAAGCATCCACCCAGAAGAAGAAGGATCCTGGGAGCTTCATCATACCATGTGTAATCGGAGACAAATATGTGGGTAAGGCACTTTGTGATCTTGGTGCTAGTATAAATTTAATGCCCAAATCTGTTTTTCAGAAATTAGGCATTGGAAAAGCTCGACCCACAACAGTAATTCTGCAGCTGGCAGACCGCTCTTATGTTCATCAAGAAAAAAATTGAAGATATTCTGGTAAGGGTGGATAAGTTTATTTTTCCTGCTGGCTTTCTTGTCTTAGATTGTGAAGCAGATGAAAACGCACCAATCATCCTGGGGTGACCCTTCTTAGCCACAGGAAGATCACTGATTGATGTGGAAAAAGGAGAACTCACCATGGGAGTAAACGATCAAGAAATTAAGTTGAATGTTCTCCAAGCAATGAAGCATGCTGTTGCAGAAGAAGAATGCAAGGTTAGCACTGAATTTACCCTAGACCAACCCTGCATCAGGTCGGGCTGCCACGACATCAAAATTGGTCACTGCCTCGACAGCCACTTAGAAGACTGTCATGACAGCACCGATGACAGCAACTCCTCAGAATCTGATACATCCGATACTGAAGATCCAGATGAGGTAAACTGGATAGGCAATCATCCAGGTAAGTTATTCGAGACTTTAAACTATACCTCGGATAATCATGTAATTCAAAAGCCATCAACTGTTGAGCCCCCTGTTATAGATCTTAAGCCCCTGTCAGGGCATCTAAAATATGTTTTCCTTGGTTTAAATGATATGTTGCCCGTAATCATCTCTTCCAAGTTGATGTAGGAACAGGAACATCAGTTAAAAGGGATGTTGTAGCAGCACAAAAGGCTATTGGATGGACGATAGCTGATATTCATGGCATTAGTCCGGCATTATGTATGCATAAAATTCTTCTAGAGGATGATCATAAGTCGACTATTGATGCACAAAGGCGTCTGAACCATGCTATGAAAGAAGTGGTGCGAAAAGAGATAATCAAATGGCTAGATGTTGGAATAATCTACGCCATCTCGGACAGCAAATGGGTAAGCCCGGTGCAGTGCGTTCCCAAGAAAGGAGGAATGACCGTGGTAACCAATGAAAACAATGAGCTAATCCCAACCAGGACTGTGACCGGTTGGAGGGTTTGTATGGACTACCGGAAGCTTAACAAAGCTACCCGGAAGGACCACTTTCCTTTACCCTTTATTGATCAAATGCTTGATAGACTAGCGGGTAAACCTTACTATTGTTTTCTTGATGGTTACTCAGGTTACAATCAAATAGCCATCGCACCGGAAGATCAAGAAAAGACGACGTTCACATGCCCTTATAGAATATATGCTTTTAGGAGAATGCCTTTTGGACTCTGTAATGCACCAGGCACCTTCCAAAGGTGCATGATGGCAATATTCTCCGATATGGTGGAGGATTTCCTAGAAATCTTTATGGATGACTTTTCAGTCTTTGGAGACAACTTTGAAAGCTGCCCAGGCAACCTACAGAAGTTGCTCGAGAGATGTAAAAAAGCAAACTTGGTTTTGAACTGGGAAAAATGTCACTTCATGGTGGATAAAGGGATAGTCTTTGGCCATAAAATTAGTTGTCGTGGCATAGAAGTCGATAGAGCTAAGATAGAAGTGATCGAAAAGCTGCCTCCGCCCACCACAATCAAGGGAATCAGAAGTTTCTTAGGACATGCTGGTTTTTATCGGAGGTTCATTGCAAACTTCTCAAAGATCACCAAGCCCCTATGCCATCTTCTGGAGCAGAACCGACTCTTCGACTTTAACGCTGAATGTACTGAGGCATTCAAGTTTCTGAAAGAAAAGCTCGTAACAGCCCCAATAGTACAACCACCAAATTGGACACTGCCATTTGAGATCATGTGTGATGCTAGTGACTATGCTGTCGGGGCAGCACTTGGGCAGCGTAGAGACAAACTCTTTCATGTCATATACTATGCCAACAAAACACTGAACGACGCCCAAGTAAACTACACCACCACGAAGAAGGAATTATTAGCTGTGGTATTCTCCATTGACAAGTTTCGTTCTTATATACTTGGAATGAAAGTCATAGTCTACACAGACCACTCTACATTGAAATATTTGTTCACCAAAAAGGATGCAAAGCCTCGACTGATACGTTGGATTCTGCTACTGCAAGAGTTCGACCTTGAAATCAAGGACAAAAAGGGGACATAAAATCAAGTGGCAGATCACTTGTCAAGGTTGGAGAACGGAAAGAGTCTACCGGCAGACATGACGACATATTGGAGACCTTCCTTGATGAGCAGCTGTTTGCTTCCACAATCACTGTCGCGACAGCCATGGCGGCAGGTAAGTCTTCTGAACTCCCCTGGTATGCTGATTTCCTTAATTTCTTAGTTAGCGGAATAATTCCTCATGGCCTTAATTATCAAGCTAGGAAGAGGTTCCAAAATGATGTTAAGCATTATTATTGGGACGAACCTCTTCTTTTCAAAATCTGTGCAGATCAGGTTATAAGGAGATGCATACCACAAGATGAACATGAAGATATACTTCATCACTGTCATGCTTCACATTATGAAGGACACTTGGGAGGCAACAAAACTGCTGCCAAGGTTTTGCAGTCAGGATTCTATTGGCCGTCACTGTATAAAGATGCTCAAATCTTCTACAAGAGTTGTGACAAGTGTCAACGGATGGGAAACATCTCAAGGAGACACGAGATGCCGCTGCAAAATATTCTTGAAGTCGAGATCTTCTACGTTTAGGGGATAGATTTTTTGGGACCATTCCCATATTTATGTGGGAACTTATATATCCTCATGGCAGTAGATTATGTGTCCAAGTGGGTTGATGCAATCGCCACTCAAAAGAATGATGCCAATACAGTTCAAAGGTTTTTACATAAAAACATTTTTTCCAGATTCGGCATCCCTAAGGTGGTCATCAGTGATGAAGGGAGGCATTTTGACAACAGGGTTGTAGCTGATGCCTTGAAAAAGTATGGTGTCAAACATCGGATTGCAACAGCATACCACCCTCAGACCAATGGACATGCTGAAATATCCAAAAGAGCGGTCAAAAACATTCTTGAAAAGATGGTTAAGCCAACTCGGAAAGACTGGTCTCTACACCTCAATGAAAAAACGTGCCATTTACCTGTCGAGATAGAGCACAGAGCATAATGGGCAATCAAGGCAGTTAATATGGACATGGAAAAGGCAGGGCAGAAAAGGCTACTTGATCTTAACAAAATTGAAGAAATTCGGACAATGGCCTATGACAACGCAAGAATCTAGAAGGACAAAACCAAGAAGTGGCATGACAAGAAGTTGCTGCCACGACAGTTCTGCCCAGGGCAGCTTGTGTTGCTTTTTAACTCTAGGTTGAAACTCTTCCTAGGGAAGCTGAAATCTAGATGGTCTGGCCAATTCCAAGTGGTTCAGGTTTTTCCCCATGGTGCCATCACGATCATATATCTAAAAGACAAGCACCAATTCAAAGTCAATGGACATCGATTGAAGCATTATCTGGGGACTGAAGTCCCAAGAATGCAGGAAGTGGTTACTTTAGGAGATGCCCCACCTGGCATCCCTAATTTAACCTAAATTTTATTTTTAATTATTTTTATTATTTATTATTTATATATTAGGAAATTAGATTTATTTTTAAGAAATAATGTTTTTATATTTATTGTTTTTTAGGAAATAAAAGAGACAAGAAGAAAAGGAGAAGTGAATTCAGCCCAACATCCTTCCATCAGCCCAAAAGCCCAAATTTTGGAGCCTGTCGTTACAGCTGCCACGACAGACGCGGAAAATACAGGCTGTCGACACGCTGTCGTTACAGACACGCAAACACGTAACAGACGCGCAGCAGACACGGAAACGTGTGACAGATGCGTCAGAAACTGTGTAACAGCTGGCCCCGTTATTCGCGTCTGCCGTTACAGCTCCAACGGGCAGCAAACTTTTCTCTATATAAACCCCGTTTTGCTATTCATTTTTCACTCACTTCTACTCTTCTTACTTGCTTTCTCTCGTAATATTTACTTGCTTTTATTTTTCTTCTTACAACCCTTGCAACCATGTCTTCCAGAAACACCCGAAGGAGTGCTGCTTCAGGCTCCACCCTGACAGCATCAACCCCACGATCTTTCCAGATACGAGACATGTGGGAAGAGAGGGGATTCATCTACACTTCCAAGGAGGGGAATTTGGGTCTGCAGCCATTCATTGCTAGAAAAATCAAGGCCCTAAAGTGGCAACTCTTTGCAGAACAACCAGAGGAGATGAACGTCTCTCTGGTCCGAGATTTCTATGCTTCCATCAACAGCAGAACCACGACAGCAGTCACCGTGAGAGGGAGAGAGGTGCCCTTCGAACTAGAATACATCAACACTCTCTACGGATTTTACGTGGGCAGCAACGAGGATGGTCAACAACAATTTCTGAACAGCTTAGATCCTGTTGCCTACGATGCTGTCATGGCAGAGCTCACGGATGAAGGTACTTAGTGGAACACAAATCCGAAGAACCCGAGGACGATGAAGAGAACTCAACTTCTCCCGGAGGCTAAACTGTGGAACGCTTTCATCAAAAAGAGAATCATGCCATCCTCGCACAATACCACTGTTGATCAACCCATGTTAGCCCTCATTCATTCTATTTTGCATGAGAGGCCTATTAATGTGGGCAGCTTCATCCGAGAAAGCATTTTGGAGTGTGCACACCGGCCGAGAGGACCACTCTACCTCCCCTACCTCACCACAGCCCTTTGCTGCGGTCATCATGTACCTGAAGCCGCCACTGATCTAAGAGTCCAAGGGAAGGGATGGACCGACAAAAATATACTCAGCTTAATGGAACTGACTGCTGCCTCCCCGCTGTCATCGTTCGACCCCGCTGCCACGATAGCAGAGACGACAGAATCGACAGACACTGAACCTGCTGCCACAGAAGCCAGGCAGCGAACAACAGCAACAACCCCGACTGACTCATCCTCCCAGATTCTAGCTGCCATATAGAAGATGGAGGAACGACAGCTCGGCCTTATGAGCTTCATCAGGGATTTCACCACCGCTACGATACAATTCATTCAAACTTCTTTAAATTTCCCTGATGTTGTATTTCCTGCCTTCCCATCCCATTATTTTGCTGCACCCACCCCTGCCCATACCCCTACACCTACTGCCACACTCAAGACACCGTCTGCATCATCCACACCAACCCCTGTCACGACAGCTGCAGGCAGCAACCGTGCAGCTAATACCTCTGCCCGTGGAACAAAGAGAAGAATGCCCTCGGAGGAACTCGATGCATTCATAGTTGGTTTCTCATCTTCCTCAATTTGGGAGGAAAGCGACAATGAACATTCTGTTAAGAGGAATCTATCCAAAGAGTTCACAACGATAAAACGGCAGAAGAGAATGACAGACAAGAACAAGAAGGATAGCGGCAGTATCAGCGGCAGCAGCAGTGACAACAGCGGCAGTGACAGCAGCAGCAGCTCGCAGGTGCAGGTAGTGGAGAAACCCCCTCACATCTGCCCTACCAGAATTCAACCTCCAAGGGAGGCCGAAACGAAGAACACATCTGCCTCCCCCATCTGCCAGCCAGTTAAGAAGGCCCCTACCCGCCGATAGATCCGAGTTAGCAGCAGCAGTGACGACAGCCCATAAAATTTGAGTTTCTTAACTTATTTTGTTGTCTTCCTTTATATATTTTGTGATGTACTTTTATTTTCTTTTATTTTGTCATTTGCATTGAGGGCAATGCAACCCTTGAGTTTGGGGGTGACATCCCTCCATTAATGGAGTCTTATTTAGTTTTAAAATTGTGTCTTTTAATTAGTTTATTTTTTGCTACAAAAAATGAAAATTTTGGCTTAAGTCTTTGAACTGAACTTACCTGTCGTGACAGCTCTTTTGTGGCAGTGCCTTTAAGATAGTTTTAGGAGCAGTTTAGAGTCTTTCTATAGTTCTGAAACTTAAACACTATTTGTGACCGTTATACTGCCTAGAACTCTACTAGTTTACTAGAATAAGAAGCTTAGCACTTGAATAGCCCCTAGAGGTGCCTAACATTGGGTCTAAGAAAGAAGTTTAGCAAAATAGACTCAATAGCCCTAGAGGTGCCCGAAACCGGCTCTAGGAAGTTAGCTAGAGGTGCCCGAAACCGGCTCTAGGAAGTTAGCTAGAGGTGCCCGAAACCGGCTCTAGTGAAACTTAATATTAAAAAAATAAAATCGAGTCCAAACAAAAAAAATCAAAGGAGCATAAGAAGTGCTTTCAAAAAGATAAACTTTGACATAAAAATTCAAGTTAGAGGCTAAAATATTCTAGTGAAACTAAGGGAGTCTTGGCATATAATTGTTCACAAGCATGCACACACTGCACGAGGACTATAGCAAAATTCCGGGCGAATCCTAAATTATCCGACAAGGTGCTGCTGTCAATAGAGAATGAATGGAGGGTAAGGGAAAGTTCACTGTTTTAAGCCAAAACAAAAATATTTATTTTTCTTTTAGGTCTGAATTGCTTGAGGGCAAGCAAAAACATGAGTTTGGGGGTATGTTGAGTGTGTAAAAGTTCTACTATTTACCCCCTATTTGACCCATATTTCTGCTGCATTCAAGCATAATTCATTGCATTTAGGTTAGATTACTGTTAAACATCATAAATATGTTAAATGGCACAGTTTTTACTAAATTTGGTTGCTTTTGCAGGTTGCTGCTGTAGCAGATGGAGAAGCAGGATCTGGGCAGGATGCAGCAGAGCTGGAACTGGATGTGCAGACAAGGAGGACGATGCTTCCATGGACGCCATCGTGGCAGCCAAGACGACAACAGTTTTGAGGAGAAGAAGCAAAGTGGGCCTCGACAGAAAGAGAAAATTAAGCCCGTCTGTCGTGGAAAACCATTGTGTTTTTCCAAGCCCTTGATCAGAATGAAGGCCAAGCCCAAAGTTGAAGGAAGAAAACTCCAAGCAAGAAGGAAGGACGAGTTAAAGCGATATTCTCTGAAGATTTAGTCTTTATTAGAGTTGTACTTTAATTTAAACTTGTATTCTTGCCATATTAGAAAACTTGGACCCAAAGCCTATATAAAGGCATGTAATTCGACCTAGGAGAGGACATCACCTATCTCTAGCCTTCTTCCCAAAACCCTAGCCGTTTTCCCTCTCTTAACATGTTCTAAATTCCCCTTAGGGCCACGAGTTGATTTGTAAAGTAGTTGCAAGGGTTGCTTTTGTTTTAGGATTTTTTGTTCAATAAAATAAACTTCAAGTTCTCTTATTTTGGTTATTAACATCTTGCAAGAGTATCGGGAGAGCATTGCGAGGTTATCTATTTACTTAATATCGGGAGAGTTAAGTATACGAAAGGAATAAGTACGAGTTCTCTAGTTTATAGTTGAACTATCTCAGACCTAGGGATAGGACGAGGTTAAGTGGCTAAAGAAGAATTCAACAATATCGGTGTTCATCCTTCGATTCACGCCGGGAGGTATCATCAAAGACTTGTTCATCGACAGACTTGGACCTAGGGATAGGCCAAGGCACAACAGGGATTCTTGCCAAACTTGAAGTACAGAGTTATGTGATCGCTGCCGCGACAAACAACAGACTGCCGCCGCGACGGGTGCTGCCGCGACGGGGACATCGACAGAGCAGATTTTCCTAAACTTAGCAATACCTACACTACTAAGCAATTCAATACCATCCCATTCTTTCTATCTTGATTATTTTAATCTTATTTTCCAGTATTCTGTATTATTCTCGTGACAAACAACTTAAACCATTCTCATTACTTTCGTGCAGTGATTCAAGGTGAAGCTATTAGCCTAGTCTCTGTGGAGACGATATTCGATACTTCCGTATCACTTTACTACTTGCGTCGTGTACACTTGCACTATATTGCGATAGACACTTTTACACGCAACACCCAACAATACTGGCCATGCAAGAAGAACTAAATCAATTTGAGAGAAGTCAAGTTTGGACATTAGTTTATAGGCCTAGTAATAAATATACTATAGGAACTAAATGAGTTTTTAGAAATAAACTAGAAGAGAGTGGTAACATAATGAGGAACAAGGCTAGAATTGTTGCTCAAGGTTACACTCAAGAAGAAGGAACAAATTTTGATGAAACCTATGCACTCGTAGCTGGGATGGAAACTATTAGGATGCTTCTTGCATTTGCATGTTATCATGAATTCAAGCTTTTTCAAATGGATGTTAAAGTGCATTTTTATATGGTTTTATTAATGAATAAGTGTATGTGGAACAACCACCCGATTTTGAAGATCCAAAATGCCAAACCATGCTTTTAAACTTTCATAGGCTTTATACGGTTTGAAACAAGCTCCTTGATCTTGGTATGAAAGGTTATTTATTTTTTTAATTGAAAAAGGTTTTAACAAAGGAAAGGTGGATACTACACTTTTTATTAAAAAGAAATGACAAAGATATATTAGTAGTCCAAATCTATGTTGGTGATATAATTTTCGGTTATACTAATGAAATGTTTTTCCAAGATTTTGCTAAGTTGATGCAAGGTGAATTTGAGATTAGCATGATGGGGGAGCTCTCATTCTTTATGGGATTCCAAATTACACAAAGGAAGGATGACATCTTCATCAATCAAGCTAAGTACATCAAGGACATGCTCAAGAAGTTTGGCTCGGAGAATGTGAAACCTCAAGCCACACAAATGAGCTCTTCTACAAAGCTTGACAAGGATAAAGGAGGTAAGTGTGTTGATTCAAATCTTTATTATTCTATGATTGGATCTTTGCTTTATCTTACCACAAGTAGACCCAACATTATGTTTAGTGTTTGCTTGTGTGCAAGATTTCAAGCTTGTCCTAGAGAATCACACCTTATAATCGTTAAGAGAATTTTTAGATACCTTAGAGAGACACCTTATTTAGGTCTTTGGTATCTTAGAGATTCCTCCTTTGATTTATATGCTTACTCGGATGCGGATTATAGAGGTTGTAAGATAGACTGAAAGAGTGCCTCCAATACTTGTCAATTTCTAAGTAGTATGCTTATATCTTGGTTCTCTAAGAAACAAAATGGTGTAGCACTCTTTACTACCGAAGCGAAATACATATTGGCCGGAAGTTGTTGTGCTTAAGTTCTTTGGATGAAGCAACAACTTTTAGACTATGAAATTGATGTAGGGACCATACGCCTTAAGTGAGACAACACTAGTGCAATTTGTCTCACTAAGAATCCCACCAAACATTCTAGAACAAAACATATAGAAATTAGACATCATTTCATTAGAGATCATGTTTTAAAAACGATGTTGTTCTAGAATATGTAGACACTTTGAACCAATTAGCATACATTTTCACCAAACCATTAGACAAATAGTGTTTTTGGTCTCTTAGGAGAGATTTAGGTTTGACTAGCCTTTCTTGACCCTTTAGAGCATTTTTGGTGCAAAAATTGCTTAAATTTGATTGATTTCCAAGCTCTTGTGATTTTGATCCTATATGCATCTATGCTTGTTGCTAGAGGGAGTATGTATTTGTTTTAGTCCATACATGTAGTTCATATGTCATAAAACATACATTTCGATGCAATTAAAATCAACATTTTGAGCTCCTTGTTGCCCCAAATGCATATTCTGGCAAAAGAGTATCGATACGGTCCATCGTATATCAATACGGGTTCAAGAACACACTTCGGTACAAGCAAGCATGTATCGGTACAGTCATGTGTTTCGGTACGACTTAAAAAGCATACCGATACGTGATTCTGATACGTCATGTTGCATTTCGGTACGCGTAGCCACTGAGAGTTTAAATTAGCATTAAAGACCAAATTTTACTTTAATTCAAACACCTCTCTTTTCTCTCAAAACCCTAATCCAATTTTCCCTATAAATCCTCTCAAAACCTTTATTTTTTCACACAATCTTTTGAGAGCCTTTGTTTTTCAAACCAAGTCTAGGCTCTATCATCAAGTTTGGTGCATCACCATCCCTCCATTCATCCATAATCCCATATTCAAGGTATAAACCCTTGTTTCTTTTCTTTTTAATTTCGTTGTTATTTATATATCTTTTTTAATCAAAATATATGTTTTTAGTATGTGTATAACACGTGTTTCAAAGATTTTGTAAAAAAAATTCAAAACTGAAGTTTTTTTATTCAAATATAAAATTATATTGTATATTTTTCTAAACTATTTTTCAAAATTCTTTTTACCAAAATTTATTTTTTTACTTGTATATGTTTTTAAACTATACTGTATATTTTTTTACAATACCTTGATCATTGGATTAATTATTTGGATCGAATGTGATGATTTATGCATACATGTTGTTTTGGTTTGATTTTAAATTTCAGGTTTTCTCATGCCTCCCCAAAAAAGAGACAAAGAATTAGTGAGGTTGGAGAATCTTCCAAAAACGATGGTACGAGACGAAACCTCACCCTTATCATCCAAATGTGCTTTCAAATTCCCGCTGGTACGGCTCACTACAAACATTACCAAAACTATAAGACACGTCTGAGCGTATTAACTATATTCCTTTTTTTTAAAATTCGGAGCGTTTTCAATTCTGATACCTTGATTTGTTAAATCAATGGAAATTTATGCCTTTTTTAGTATACCCGGCATTTTATCTTGTAACATTGTCATTCTCGTTTATGCAAATGCACGGTGTCTCTACAATCCCGATTGATCCGAGGTTATAGCATTAAATCCTATCTGTTGGGGAAGAAGTTTAGGATTGATCAAACCATTTTAACAAATGTTTTTGTTTTTGAGAACATTGGGATAAATGATGAAAACTCCTTAGGCAATGTTTTTTGCGGCTCCGTAATCGTCTTCGATGCACATAATCACATACTTCACCTCATGATCACTTGGTGGTTTCGTCCATCCGGTGGGAAGTTTTCAAAATTCTGCCAAGTCGAGGATTTTTGGATCCGATGCTTTCGTGAGGGTAAGCGCCCGAATCTTGCTCAAATTATGTTTGCGGAGATTTTTTACCTTGTGCAACATCGTCACATCACCCTTGTCTCATATGGCACCACTTTGAGCTATTTGTTCTCAAAGTTGGAGATTGATTGCTTGCAAGACTATGTTAAGCCCCTCACTGATCCGATCGACGAGTTTTCCTCAGGTCGTTCCAAATTCTATTATATTAATGGACATTGGGTTCGTCTTGAGGTTCCTCCTCATGGTGTTGAACCCGATCTGGTGGCTCCTCAAGCTCTGATGGCCCAACCTTCTATGGATGGTCTCATGTCCTATCTTAATGATTAATTTAATTCCTTAGGCACCAATATTGCATCTTTGGATACATCTATGACTTTCAGGTTTGCCGCTATCGAAACTCGCTCCACATCCTTGGAGGAAAGAATGACTACCATTGAGAATCGAGTCACTTAAATTGAAAATCGACAAAACTCAATGGACATCTCTCTCATCGCTTTGCATGATGCATGGCTCCAATCTCAAGCTAAACAAGCCAATGATGAAGATGAAGATGACGACGATGGGGACGAGTCTTAGGCTTATGCATTTTGTGCTATATCATATTATAATATGGTTTAAATTTTATGCACCTATGTTATTTTCTTATGAACATATGCTTTGAGTTCGTGTTTTTAGGATTTGAATTTGGATTTATGTTGCTTTGAACTTTTATGCTTTAAATGATTAATAATACCTTTGTTGTTTGCTTTATATTGCTTCAATATTTATATCTTGCTTATTCCATTGATATTGATCTAACAAAAAGGGGGAGAAATACTTAAAGAGCCAAAATTTTTTTTTAAAGTTTTTCAAAACCTAGCTTAAAGTTAGGGGAGTATTTTTCAAACTACTTAAAAATTTACTTTGGTTTTTGTTATATCAAGAAGGGGGAGATTGTAAAACCTATGTTTGATTTTGATATAACAAATTATTTAAGGACCAATCGGCAAAAGTAAATAAATTTTTAAGTACTCAAAAGTCTCACTCAAAGTCAAAACTTAAACCCTAAAATTGTCTCTGTTTCAAGCCAAACTTTACCAAATCGCCCACGCGTATCGATACGCTCTATAGTATTTCAATATGTATTTTGGCTACTAGAATTTTATTGAACACATCATTTTGATATGACTCACCCTATTTCGAAACGCTGTTTCGATACGGGCTTTCTCGTTTCAATACGACTTTCTACCGTGGCTTTGTACTTATGAGTTTCGGTACATGTCTTAAGCATACCGATCCTCAGCTTCGGTACAACATGTCAGCATACCGATACGGGGTCTTAAGACTTTTAAAATCTTTGTAGTAAATTTTCCCCAATACAGGTGACATCCGTTTTGATACTTTTTCCTTATAAAAGTTCTATATTTTACCCCTCATTTACCCATATTTGTACTTCATTCAAGCATAATTCATTGCATTTAGGATAGAGTATTTCATATACATCACAATTAGATAAAATGACACAATTGCTACTAATTTTGGTTACTTTGCAGGTATCTGCTGCGGCAGACTCAGGGCAGCGAAGGAGCAGAGGTGGATCGCAGAACTGGAGTCAAGAAGCAAATGGTGTCATGGCTACTGCCGTAGCAGCCATGACGATAGAATGGTGTGGTGGAAAAGTGAAGTGGAGCTCGACAGATAGAGGACTTCAAGCCGGTCTGTCGTGGACCACTCCTATATTTTTCTAAGCCCTGAAGCAGAATGAAGGCCAAGCCCAAAGTCCAAGGAAGAAACTCAAGGCAAGAAAAGAGG
This sequence comes from Hibiscus tridactylites, assembly GCA_958450335.1. Taxonomy (NCBI): domain Eukaryota; kingdom Viridiplantae; phylum Streptophyta; class Magnoliopsida; order Malvales; family Malvaceae; genus Hibiscus; species Hibiscus tridactylites. The sequence continues at coordinate 26,442,905 of OY288269.1, read as the reverse complement.
GCGAATTAAAGACATCTACTCAGAAGATTTAATCTTTAATAGAGTTTTACTTTAGTTCAAACTTGTATTCTTGCCATATTATAAAACTTGGACCCAAGGCCTATATAAAGGCATGTAATTCGACCTAGGGAAGGATATCTCATTCCTACCCGTCTTCCCTTAAACCCTTGTCATTACACCCTCTTGACCATGTTCTAAACTCCCCTAGGGTTAAAGGGTTGATTCTATAAAGTAGTGGCAATGATTGTATTGTTTTAGGAATTTTCTGTCAAGAAATAAAACCTTGAAGTTTATTTATTCTGTTTTTTCATATCATACAAGAGTATCGGGAGAGCATTGTGAGGTTCTCTATTTGTTTGATATCGGGAGAGTCAAGCATACGAACGGAATAAATACGTGTTTTCCAGCTTATGGTTAAACCATCTTGGCTTAAGGATAAGTTCAAGGTTAAGTGGCTAAAGCAGAATTCAACAACTTTGGTGTTCACCATATGATTCACGCCGGGAGGTATCATCCAAGAAGTGTCCATCAGCAGAACTTGGGCCTAGGGATAGGACAAGTCATAATAGGGATTCTTGCGAAGCTTGAAGTAAAGAGTTGTTGATCGCTGCCGCGATGACAACAGACCTCTGCCGCGACAGGTGCTGCCGCGATAGGAACAACGACAAAAGATAGAAGTTTCTCTAATATTGCAACACCTACACTACTGAGCAATTCAATACCGGCCTATTCTTTAAATATGATTTCTTCATCTTTTACTTTAGTTGTTTCTCAAGATTACTTCACCAATTCAATTAAACTATTTCTTTCTCTTGTGCAGAATTTCAAGGATAGAGTTAATTCCAGTCCCTGTGGAGACGATATCCGATACTCCAGTATCACTTTACTACTTGCGTCGTGTACACTTGCACTATTTGCGATAGGACTCTTTTACACGTAACAAGTTTTTGGTGCCGTTGCCGGGGACTGACAACATATCTTTACCCATTTTATTACTGCACTTTTCTTTTTATTTTTCTATTTTTAGTGGTGTTATTTATCCCGTGCTTTTCACAAGGTTTTTTGTTTGCTTATGTGTAGATCTAGACGAGGTAAAGAACCTGGGTACGAACTAGACTAAGAAATTGAACGCACGTGCCAACTCAAGAACCAGGCCCGACTCTTGAAAGCAAGAAACAACTATCTTGAGGAGAAACTAGAAGCAATGGTGAACGAATGGCAAAACGACTGGATAGATGACCCCAACAACAATAACCAGAGAGTTATTGTTGATCCTCCCTAAGATGCCCGGAATGAACGGCCCGCTGCCGCACGGCAGACCCGTCGAGACTACATGGACAATGACCATGTTGAACTGGAAACCACCTTTCCAGAAGTGGAAGCTGAAAACTTCGAGTTGAAACCTGTCATGTTCAGCATGATAAATTCCGCTGGCCAATTTAGTGGTTCTGCTACTGAGGATGCCCAAGAACATCTAAAAACGTTCCAAGAAATCTGTGGATCGTTCAGACTGCCAGGAATAAATCTGGAAGTACTGAGGCTCCGGTTATTTCCTCATTCACTGAGAGATAGAGCGAAAACTTGGTGGAATAAATTAACGCCGGGTTCAATAAGGACTTGGGCAGATCTCTCTCGTGAATTCCTTTCTCGTTTTAATTCTTCTCATTTATCTGAAAGATTGCGTAATGAGATTGCTACTTTTCAACAAGAAGATGATGAACCAATGCACGAGGCGTGGGACATATTTACATCTCTTTTACAGAATTGCCCAATGCATGGATTCCCTGTGTGGAATCAGGTTGTCAAATTCTACAACGCTGCCAACACACATACTCGATTGAGAATAGATTCATCAGCGAATGGGCTATTTCTGGATAAAGAACCAGGCGAGGCAATGATAGTGTTGAAAAGTTAGGAAAGAACGATGAGCAATTTCCTACAGCTAGGAGAGGGGGCAAACGAGGAATATCTGTAAAGGATTATGAAGCTGATAATTCAATGAAATCACAAGTTGCATATCTCACAAAGATAGTCGAAAATCTGCAGCGGAAAGATTCTAAAGCCGTATATTTTGCAGAAGAGGTATGTGAAACCTGTAGCGGGAATCATAGTTCAGAAGACAGTCCTTTACAGTTGGAAGAAGGGATGTATGTTGGGAACTATAACAAGCTATGAAATTATGACTCCAACAACTACAATCCAAACGGGAGGAAGGATCCAAAGTTTTCCTGGAGAAATCCGAACAATGCACTGAATCCTCCATTGTAGAACAACCAGAACCAAGGGTTACCCTGAATTCTTTCGTGACAGCAGCCATAGCAGCAGCCGGCAGCATCGCCTAGTATACTAGAACAAAACTTGGCAACTTTTATGTCACAGAAGAGAGCATACATGGCGAACATGGACCAGTTTGTCAAGAAAACTTAATCATTCATGGACAAGACAGAGATGAGGATGACAAACCACGAGGCTACCCTAAAATCTCTAGAGACACAGATGGGCCAAGTTTCCCAGTATATCAAGCCGAGGCAGAACAGAGGATTCCCTAGTGATACTGAGGTCACTAGAAAACCCACACATGAGCAGTGTAAAGAAATCACAACTAGAATGGGAAACAATTAAAAGGGCTAGAAAGAAAAGACATACCGAATAAGTATCTGGTCCTAGAAACACCTGCCGTGAACACTACCCCGACAGAGGAAGAACAACCTACTGTCGACACACCTGTCGTGACAGTAGAAGGGACAGAGGAGCAGACAGAAGATGCCGAAGAACTTAAGCCTCCTCAGATCTGAATTCCATGTGAATGACGCCTTGAAGATTACCGTCCTCCACCTCCTTTTCCACAACGGTTACAGAAGCAGAAACAAGAGTACCAGCTTAAAAAGATTTATGATATTTTTAAGCAGGTACACATTAACATACCGCTGCTAGAGGCCATCAAGTAGATGCCTAGATATGCTAAGTTTCTCAAGGACGCAATGTCCAAAAGGTCCAAACTTGGGGGATTCGAGACAATAAAGATGACAGAAGGATGTATGACAATTTTGCACAAGCATCCACCCCAAAAGAAGAAGGACCCTAGGAGCTTCATCATACCATGCATAATTGGCATTAAGTTTGTGGGTAAGGCACTTTGTGATCTTGGTGCTAGCATAAATCTAATGCCCAAATCTGTGTTTCAGAAATTAGGTATTGGACAAGCAAGGCCCACGACAGTCATGCTGCTGCTGGCAGACCGCTCTTACGTACAACCAAAAGGGCAGATCGAAGATATTCTGGTAAGAGTGGATAAATTTATTTTTCCTGCTGACATTCTTGTTTTAGACATTGAAGCAGATGAAAACCCACCGATCATCCTGGCGCGACCCTTCCTAGCCACAGGCAGAACTGTGATCGATGTTGAGAAAGAAGAACTGACGATGAGAGTAAATGATCAACAAATCAAACTCAATGTTCTCCACGCAATAAAACAGGCTGATGCAGAAGAAGAGTGCAAGGCAATCTATGATGTAGTCCTTGACCAACCCTGCATCAGGTCGAACTGCCACGACAGACAGTTTGGTCACTGTCACCGCAGTCACCTAGAAGACTGTCACGGCAACAACGACGACATTGACTCCTTAAACACAGAAACATCCGACACTGAAGGTCTTGAGGAGGTAAATTGGATAGGCACACGACCCGATAAGTTCTCCGAGCCTTGAAATTATACCTCGAATGAACATGTAATCCAAAAGCCTTCCATGGAAAAGCCACCTGTTCTAGACCTTAAACCCCTGCCAGGGCAGCTTAAATATGTCTTTCTTGGTTTAAATGATACGTTGCCCGTAATCATCTCTTCCAAGTTGATGCAGGAACAGGAGCAGTGGCTAATCAAAATGCTACAACAACATAAGAAGGCCATTAGATGGACTATATATGATATCCAAGGCATCAGTCTGACATTATGCATACATAAGATACTCTTGGAAGATGATCATAAGCCGACCATTGATGCTCAAAGATGACTGAACGAGGATATGAGAGAGGTGGTGCAGAAAGAAATTATCAAGTGGCTGGATGCCAGAATAATATACGCCATCACAGATAGCAAGTGGGTGAGCCCGGTGCAATGTGTGCCAAAAAAGGGAGGCATAACCGTAGTAACCAACGAAGAAAATGAACTAATCCCAACTAGGACAGTGACCGGTTGGAGGGTTTGTAAAGACTACTGGATGCTTATTAAAGCTACCCGGAAGGACTACCCGGAAGGACCACTTCCCCTTACCTTTTATTGATCAAATGCTAGATAGAGTAGCGGGGAAACCTTACTACTGTTTTCTTGATGGTTACTCAAGTTATAACCAAATAGAAATCGCACCGGAGGACCAAGAGAAAACCACCTTCACATGGCCGTACGACACCTATGCCTTTCGAAGAATGCCATTCGGGCTCTGCAATGCACCAGCAACCTTCCAACGGTGCATGATGGCAATATTCTCTGACATGGTGGAGGATTTCCTAGAGATTTTCATGGACGACTTTTCCGTCTTTGGAGACAACTTTGAAGGTTGTTTAGGCAACTTATAGAAGGTTCTTGAGAGATGCGAAGAGGCGAACTTGGTTTTGAAATGGGAAAATGCCACTTCATGGTGAATGAAGGAATAGTACTGGGCCTTAAGGTGAGTTGCCGTGACATAGAGGTGGACAAAGCCAAAATAGAGGTTATCGAAAAGTTGCCGCCACCAACCACAGTAAAGGGGATTCGAAGTTTCTTAGGGCATGCAGGGTTTTATCCACGATTTATAGCCAATTTTTCGAAGATTACAAAGCCCCTATGTCATCTATTGGAACAAAATTGCCCCTTTGATTTTAATGATGAATGTATTGAGGCATTCAGAATACTGAAGGAGAAGTTGGTAACAGCCCTGATCATACAGCCACCAGACTGGAGTTTGCCATTTAAAATAATGTGTGATGCCAGTGATTACGCTGTCGGGGCAACATTAGGGCAGAGGAAGGATAAGCTCTTCCATGTGATTTACTATGCCAACAAAACACTGAATGATGCCCAAATCAACTACACCACGATAGAGAAGGAGCTATTAGCAGTGGTGTTCTCAATCGACAAGTTCCGTCCGTATATACTTGGAATGAAGGTTGTGGTCCACACAGACCATTCAGCGTTAAAGTATCTGTTCAGAAAGAAAGATGCAAAACCTAGATTGATACGTTGGATTCTGCTGCTGCAAGAATTTGACATTGACATCAAGGATAAAAAGGGAACATAGAACCAAGTAGCAGACCACTTGTCAAGGCTAGAGACAGAAAGGAGTCAATCCACAGACGAGACCAACATACTGGAGACCTTCCCAGATGAGCAGTTGTTTGCTGCCACTAGCACTGCCGCAATAGCCATGACGGCATGTAAGCTTTCTGAAACCCCTTGGTATGCTGGCATTGTTAATTACATTGTAACGGGTTATTACCTCCTGAGCTTAACTACCAAGCAAGAAAGAGGTTCCAAAATGATGCAAAACATTATTATTGGGACGAACCTCTTCTTTTCAAACACTGTGCAGATCAGATTATTAGGAGATGTATACCACAGGACGAACATAAAGTTGTGTTTCACCACTGTCATGCTTCCCCTTATGGAGGACACCTAGGGGGAAACAAAACCGCTGCCAAGGTTCTGCAATCCGGTCTATATTGGCCCACACTATTCAAGAATGCACAAGCCTTTTACAAGAGCTGTGACAAATGCCAAAGGACTGGGAATATATCGAGAAGGCATGAGATGCCACTGCAGAACATATTGGAGGTCGAAATCTTCGAAGTATGGGGAATCGACTTCATGGGGCCATTCCCAACATCTTGTGGGAATTTGTACATCCTACTGGAAGTGGACTATGTGTCAAAGTGGGTAGAAGCGATCACCACTCAAAAGAACGATGCCAAGACTGTACAAAGATTTCTTCACAAGAACATCTTCTCCATATTTGGCATCCCAAGGGCGATAATTAGCGACAAGGGGAGACATTTCGATAATAGGGTAATCGCTGCTTCACTAATGAAATACGGAGTGAAGCACCGAATTGCAACAACATACCACCCTTAAACTAATGGGCATGCCGAGATATCCAACAGAGGATTAAAGAACATACTAGAGAAGATGGTTAAACACACTCGAAAAGATTGGTCTCTACATCTCAATGATGCACTCTGGGCCTACAGAACACCGTTCAAGACACCATTAGGGATGTCACCCATTTGACTCATCTATGGGAAAACCTGTCATTTACCTGTTGAGATAGAACCCAGAGCGTACTGGGCTATCAAGGAAGAAAATATGGAATGGGATAATGCAAGACATAAAAGGCTACTAGACTTGAATGAGATAGAGAAAATTCGAGCAATATCCTATGACAATGCATGGATCTACAAGGACAAACCAAGAAGTGGAACGACAGGAAGCTGCTGCCATGACAGTTATGCCCAGGGCACCAGGAGTTGTTGTTCAACTCTAGGTTGAAGCTTTTCCCAGGAAAGCTTAAATCTAGGTGGTTTGGTCCTTTCCAGGTTGTCCAAGTTTTCCCTCATGGTGCCATTATAATCAAATCAATAAAGGATGTGCACCAATTCAAGGTCAATGGACAGAGGCTCAAGCAGTCTCAGGGGACTGAAGCCCCAAGGATGCAGGAAGTAGTTACTTTAGGAGATGTCGCTCAAGGCATCCTAATTTAACTTAGTTTTATTTTACTTAAATTATTTATTTATTAGGAATTAAGATTTTTATTTATTTATTTTAGAAACAAAGATTTTAATTCAGTTTATTTTTTTAATTATTTTTAGGAAATAAATGAAGCAAGGCAAAGAGGAGGAATTAACCAGCCCAAAGCATTCATAACAGCCCAAAAAGCCCAACGGACACGCCATACCTTCATAGCCTGTCACCAGCTGTCGCGACAGACGCGGAGAAGACATCCTGTCACGGAGCTGTCGCGACAGACACGCAAACGCATAACAGACGCATAGCAGACACGAAAACGCGTGACAGATGCGTCAAAAACCACGTAACAGTTGGCCCCGTTATTCGCGCCTGCCGTTACAGTCCCAACGGGTAGAAAAACCCCATTCTATATAAACCCCACATCCTTTTCATCTCATTTTCATTCTCTCAACTTGCTTCCTCTATTTTAGATCTCAGAAAATTTCTTTTTCATTTTGCTATAGTTCCTTGCAATGGCCAGTAGAAACGCCCGACGCAGCGCTACCTCCACCTCTGCCACGGTAGTGTCAACACCAAGCCACATCGGCATACCCAATCGGTTCGCATCCACAGATTCAGCAAAGAGGGACTACGGTTCTTTCCAGAAGAGAGAAATATGAGAAGAACGAGGGTTCATTTATACCCAAACGACGAGAGAGCTAGGGCTAGAAGGCTTCATCGCCAAGAAGATACAAGCACTCAAATGGCAGAAGTGTACTGCCCGGCCTGAAGAAATGAACGTAACCCTCGTTCGTGAATTCTACGATGCCGTCACTGACAAGGATGCCACGTCAGTGACTGTCCGAGGGAAAGCAATCTCTCTTGAGCCGGCGTATATCAACACACTTTATGGGTTGTACGTGAGCAAGAAGGAAGACGCCCACCGGAGGTTTGTGAATAGTCTGTCGCCGGCAGACTATGACGCTGTCATGGCAGAAGTGACAAAGGAAGGTACAGAGTGGAATGATGACCTGAAGCACTGATGGACTGTGAGGAGGACCCAGCTTACCCCACAAGCCAAGTTGTGGAACCATTTTGTCAAAAAGCGCCTCATGCCTACCTCCCACAACACCACTGTCGACCGACAGAGGTTAGCCCTCGTCCACTCTATTATAAACGAGAGGCAAATCAACGTGGGCCACTACATCCGAGACGAAATTCTCGAGTGTGCTCTCCGACCTTCAGCCCCCTAGTCTTCCCCTATCTCATCACCACAATCTGTCGGGGCAGCATCGTGCCAGAAAATTGACGAGGATGTCAAGGCCCGGGGGAAAGGGTGGACGAGCAGAATATCTACAGTCTTATGGAATTGAAAGCTGCCACCCCTCTGTCGTACATAAACCCCTCTACCGCGACAGACCCTAGCTCCCCTAAACTCGTTGCAGCAGATCCAGAGCAGACGGCAGCAAGACCACCGACATACACCTCCAACCAGATTCCGATGATGCTGAAAAAGATGGAGGAACGACAGCTCAGCCTGATGGGCTTTATGAGGGACTTCACTGCCGCAACGGTAAATTTTATTAAGAATGATTTAAATTTACCAATGTGCAATTCCCCTCCATCCCAGAAAATCTCTTTGCTGCACCCACACCTGCTACAAGTCCCAGAACTCCTTTTTTTGCCTCCACACCCACACCTGCCGTGATCGGCGAAGGCGGCAGAAAATATGCCACTCCCAGAGGAGAGAAGAGGAAGGACCCCCTACCGGAGATCGACCCAAAATATTTTGAAGGGTTCTCCTCATCTTCCGTTTGGAAGGATTCTGACTCAAAGCCATCCGTAGCCCGAGACATCTCCAAGGACTTTTCTCCAATGAAAAGGAAGAAGTTGAACGAGACTGTCGAAGGACCCTGCCACGGCAGATCTGACAGCAGCAGTAGCATCAGCAACGATGATGACCTCCAAGTCCTGGACCAGCCCCCACACATCTTACCAACCAGAGTCCAGCCACCTCGAGAGGCAAATAAGAAGATGGCCTTCGCGTCCCTCAGCAACCTGCTAGCCCCAACCGTCAAGGTCACTGCCCACCAGCAGCTCCAAGTCAGCAGCATCATCGACGACAACTCCTCTACTTAAGTGTTTTTAATTATATATTTGTTGTCTTTGTTGTTGTTTTATCTATTCTGTGATGTTTTTTTTTTGTTTTTCATTTTTATTATTGTCATACATTGAGGGCAATGCAACCCTCGAGTTTGGGGGTGGGCATCCCTCCATTAATGAACTTGTTAGTTGTGTCTAAATTTGTGTCTGATTGTTAGTTTATTTTTGTGTCAAAAAAACAAAAACAAAAATTTGGCTTAAGTCTTTGAAATAAACTTACCTGTCGCGACATACTCTGTCGTGACAGTGCCTTTAGGATGTTTTTAGGAACTATTTAGAGCCTTGCTATAGTTCTGATCTTTAGAACACCCTTTGTGACTCTTAAGCTGTCTAGACTTCTGTAGTGCACTAGAATAGGAATGTTTACCCACTTGAGTTGCCCCTAGAGGTGCCTATCATTAGCTCTAGGAAAGGAATAAAACAAAGAAACATTTCAGTCTTAGTTGCCCGCAATACTGCCTTACAATGATTTTAGGAAGATTTTTCTTTGAGCTTAAGTTAGAAAAAACTAAAGGAGTCTAAGAATTGCCTCCAGAAAAAATGAATTGGCATAAAACTCAAGTTTGTAAGCGTAACTATTCTGGTAAGCTAAGGGAGTCTAGGCACATATTTGTTCACAAAACCTGCAGACACTGCACAAGAACTATAGAATTGTTCCGGATAAATCCATAAACGCCCGACAAGGTACTGCTCTTGATAGTGAATGTGTGGTAGGTAATGAAAAGTTCACTAAATTAAGCTCAACCAAAAAAGTTTTTATTTTTAGTTAGGCTGTATTTGCTTGAGGACAAGCAAGAACTTGAGTTTGGGGGTTTGTTGAGTGAATAAAAGTTCTATATTTTACCCATCATTTACCCATATTTCTACTTTAGTCAAGCATAATTCATTGCATTTAGGATAGAGTATTGCATATATATAGCATTTAGATAAAATGACAGAGTTGCTACTGATTTTGGTTACTTTGCTAGTATCTACTGCGACAGACTCAGTGCAGCGAAGGAGCAGAGGTGGATCGCAGAACTGGAGTCGAGAAGCAAATGCTGTCGTGGCTACAGCCGTGGCAGCCATGACGACAGAATGGTGAGATGGAAAAGTGAAGCGGAGCTCGACAGATAGAGGACTTCAAGTCAGTCTGTCGTGGACCACTCCTATATTTTTCTGAGCCCTGAAGCAGAATGAAGGCCAAGCCTATAGTCCAAGGAAGAAACTCAAGGCAAGAAAAGAGGACGAATTAAAAGCATCTACTCAGAAGATTTAATTTTTAATAGAGTTGTACTTTAGTTTAAACTTGTATTCTTGCCATATTAGAAAACTTGGACCCAAGGCCTATATAAAAGCATGTAATTTGAACTAGGGAAGGATATCTCATTCTTAGTCGTCTTCCCCTAAACCCTTGTCGTTACACCCTCTTCACAATGTCCTAAACTCACCCTTGGGCTAAGGGTTGATTCTGTAAAGTAGTTGCAAGGATTATATTGTTTTAGGAATTTTCTGTCAAGAAATAAAAGCTTCAAGTTTATTTATTCTTGTTTTTCATATCTTACAAGAGTATCGGGAGAGCATTGTGAGGTTATCTATTTTTTTGATATCGGGAGAGTGAAGCATACAAACAGAATAAATACGTGTTTTCTAGCTTATGGTTCAACCATCTTGGCTTAGGGATAAGTTCAAGGTTAAGTGGCTAAAGAAGAATTCAACAACTTTGGTGTTCACCTTTTGATTCACGCCGGGAGGTATCATCCAAGAAGTATCCATCAACAGAACTTGGGCCTAGGGATAGGACAAGTCATAATAGTATTCTTTCCAAGCTTGAAGTAAAGAGTTGTTGATCGTTGTCGCGACGACAATAGACCTTTGCCGCGACAGGTGCTGCCGCGTCAGGCACAATGACAGAAGATAGAAGTTTCTCTAACAGTGTAACACCTGCACTACTGAGCAATTCAATACTGGCCTATTCTTTAAATCTGTTTTCTTCATCTTTTACTTTAGTTGTTTCTCAAGATTACTTCGCCAATTCAATTAAACTATTTCTTTCTCTTGTGCAGAATTTCAAGGATAGAGTTAATTCCAGTCCCTGTGGAGATGATATCCGATACTCCAGTATCACTTTACTACTTGCTTCGTGTACACTTGCACTATTTGCGATAGGACTCTTTTACACGCAACATGAGACAAAAATTGTACCGATACGACCTAAACCGTTTCGATATGACCCCTATTTTACACTAAGATCGATTCGATACGCCTTCCCGTGTATTAATACGCCACTACATTTACTCTTGCAACGACAAGTTTCTGTCTTACAGGTACCGAAACGGGGCTCCCGTGTACCCATACACCCTGCCTGAGACGTGCATTTATTATAGAAAAATGGTCTCCAACGGCTCTATTCATGATCTCAGCTACCCAAACAGTTAGAAATCAATGAGGGGATATAAAAGCAAGGCTCAAAAGCTACAACAACACCTATTCATCAAGTGAGAAGCATTCAAGCAAAAATAGAACCTCTTTGAGCCTTTTAGAGTCAAACTTGTGTACCCAACTTGTGATTTTTCATTGTATTCCTTTATTTCAAGTTTGGGGAGAGTTCACATGTAATTGGGCAACATATAAGCCTATTTGAGAGGTCAATTTTAGTTTGCCACAATTCCTTGTAAAAGAGTGATCTTGATCAAGCTTTGGGTAGAAAAGCTTGATCGATTTGTAACAGTTTCCTCCTAAGCCTAGAAAAGAGGAAGAATTAATCAGTGAATTGTTTGAAATCCTTAGTGGGGAGCTAAAGTAGTGCATGTAGAGCTTGTTAGAAGCTTGAACCACACTAAATCTCTTGTTCTTCAATTTTATCATTTCAATTTCCTCCCTTCAATTTTTTAATTGCCAATTCACTCCACGTTTTCCATTTACATTCGATTGATGATCCCAACTACAAGTAACCGTAAATTGATCTAGTCTTCTACATTTCACCCCGATCCAAACCATGTGAATTTACACCCAGAAAAAGAGAGGTCCAGAACACCAATATCCTCACAAAATTCACCAAATTCCTGCATACTATGTCTATTAGAAATGTATCCCATTCTCTCATCAACGGACTTAAGCACATTGAAGTCTCCACCAAGGCACCATGGATCATCGCGCATGGAATTGATATTTTGAATTTCCTCCCACAATTGTATTTGTGCATCTAGCAAACATGGTTCATAAACCGAACCCATCACACATTTTCATTCCTCACCGATCCACTTACCCTTGATTAGGACAATATTTTGCACAATTCTATGTTCCACTGCCATGACTTCGGTTGTATCTCATATTGTCAAGATGCTACCAGATTTGGCTACAGAAGGAGCAAACACGTAATCAAAGATATCAAAAAACAAAATATGACTTACATGGTCCCTAGAAATCGCCTCTAACATCGTTTCCTGGATCATAGCCATGTCCCATCGATGTTGTCGTAAAGATTTTTGAACAACTTTATTCTTTGTCGCGACACCTAAACCACAGACAATCCACGACAACACCGTCATAGAGCCCTCAATGGCTTTTCGACCGTTCTTCAATAATTCCTTCAAATTTCCTGAACAATCTTCTCCTCGTTATCGATAGTATTTGCACCCACTAGGCGACCAAAGTCAATTGTTTCTTTTGCCTCTCAAAGTATCACTTTTTTGTTGTTTACAAAATATAAGTTGAATAGAGATCCTTTGGCCACTTCTTTGGTTTTTTAGTGTGTTTTGCTCGGTCCCCCCTTTCCTTCTTCTGCATACATGATGCTACCTCTTCTTTCTCACCCGACGGTAGTAAACTCACAATAATGTTAGTCATACTACGATCTTTCCTTTCGCAACCTTTATAAAACATATGTTCTGATAACACAGCCCTTTTTTAATCAGCTCACTAGAGAAAGCCTCGATTCCCTCCACTTGTGGCTACTGTATGGGAACTGTAATACACCAAATTATAGCCTAGTTAAAATTTTAATTTAAATAGAAAAGTAGAGTATAAACAAAATTTTTAAACTATAATTAAAATGTAATATTTAATGCTAGAAATCTATGATTCCATATTCTAAACACTAATTACATTATTATAACTAAATATTATAATAAATTAAATGGTAAAATAATACTTGGCTATGGAAACAACCAAGTTTCATCACCACAACCCAAAGGGGATAGTGGGACACACGACAAAACCCAAAGCTATACACCAAATGGTGTCATACTCTTTCTCCTTCACACACCACCGAAACCATGCAAGAAAAAAAAAGAAAGATTAGGAGAGAGAGAGAGAGAGAGAGAACTGAAGTTTGTAGAAGATTGGGCTGGAAATTCGTTTTAGAATTTGCATGCATGTTCACTTAAAATTCATGTAAGTGTTTATGTTGTTACCGATCTTGGTCTTGAAAGTTTTTTTTTTACTGAATTTTGGGTTATGATGTTGCTGAAAAATTGATGTTGAATGTTTCATTGTGTTGAAATAATACTGGGTTAATAGATTTATTAAACAAAATCCGGAAAATTTGTACATGTAAAACAACCTATAGAAATCTGCGTTTTTGAACATGTTAGAGGCAAAATTGGAAACATTTCCATAGGATTAAGTTGTAGAAAATCTAATTTACTATAGGATAGAGGTCTTGGAAGCATGAAAATGCTCATAGGATTGCTGGAAAATGAGTTAGAACAAAACTTGTCACGTTTGGGAACTCAATTGGTGATTAGGGACTGTTTTAGAATAAATATAAAATATCAGTATTGAAATGAACAAAATGAAGGCTGGAAATGAAACCTAAATAACAAGGAAAGCAATGGTAAAAAGGGATAAAATAAACTAGTAAGTTGAAAAAATCACTAAAGTTGGTTAAAACTCAGGATCGGCAGATATGATTCTGAAAAATCACCTAACTTTGAACATTAAATTGTATTAATGTAGAATAGATAAAAATATGTGCTATACATGGTTAGAAAGCTGGTTGAATAATCTTTCTAGATATATAAATTAATTGAATATCCAATATGTATACTAAAAGTTATGAACATAATACTACACGGTGTCCAAATTGCCTGAAACTGGGCAGATTAGAATATAATGTGAAAATGCTTGTTTGTATGTGATATATGGATTAATTCTAATTATGTATTTGTGTTATTAATACATGTAACAGTAGACCAAGAGATAGAAGAGGCTTGTGAAGGCATCAAGGTTGGGAAAACAAAGGAAAGAAACAAGGGGATTATCATTCAAGAATAGCTCAGAGTTCTTCTGAGTGTAGCTATCAATAGGGTTGGGACTTAGGTCCAAACCAACTTGATTATGATTATGTTCTATTTAGATGTTTCTATGAAAATGGACTTAAAATATATTTGGTAAATAACTAAGGGAAGAATTGTATATACTAAGCTTGATAAATGTATAATATGTATTAGACCTTGTATGATTACATGATGTTATGACATGTTTAATGCATTAAATGCATTGACAGGTTTAATGCCCTGAATGCCATGACATATTTAATGCCTTGAATGCTTAGATTGACTACTTTATGAACCATGCTTAAATAATGATATATTGTAATAATGAACTAAGGTTCACTAGCCTAAGGGCTCCATGATCTTGTTAAATGTCTAATGACATCTTGGATAAACTTGAAATGTGCATTGAACATGCCCTGATTCTTGCCTTGATTATATCATGTATCTTGATAAATGAACTCCAAATTAAATGATGCCTTGGTAGCTAGCGAGTCATAGGTAGGATGGAATGCCATAGAGTCTTGAGCTCATTTGTGTTGGGTGGTCTACGACTGGGCTAAGGCTCTTAATTGGTGACAGTTGAAGGGATGTGTGTTATGGTCTTTGGCGACAGTAGGAGGGATATGACCAAAACTACAGTGCATCTTGATTTGGCGACAGTTGGTTGGTGACTCGATTACCTAGACTTGACTACATATCATGGCCTAATCTTGAATTGATTATCTAATATTACTACAACAAAGCTTGGATATCTTATGAATTTGAAATGAAACTTGACTTGAGCCTATACTTGAATTTGATGGTATAATCCTGATAATGCAAAGTTTGCTATCACATGCACATGAAATGAATATTGAATCCATCAATTAAACTTGTGATATGCCATGACATTTGAGATGTGACATGCATTCATGATTTCAATGATAATATGTACTGTTGGCTTGGAATTGACTAGTGATACGTATGCACATGAACTTGAAATGCCATGGCTATAGATTTGAGTAAGTGTATGAAATGATATAATGCTCTGCATGATCTAGAATATTTGAATGTCTTGTATTCTTGTATAAGCTTGATCTTCATGAACCTAGCTAGGTCTCATTTGAATAAGAAACACTTGAAAACTTGAATAAACTTGCCTAGCTTAGGTTGCTACCTCACTAAGTACTTAACCATACTTATCACTCTCGTTTTTATTCTTCCCAAAATGCAAGTTAATAGATTGCAAGCTGTGCTGAGTTGGAGGCAAGGCAAGACAAGCTAAATCACCAAGTACGGTTACGACCTTTTTGTAAACTCCTAGTTGGTGGCCATAGTCTTGTATCTTGATCACATATTCATACATTTTGAGCATAGGAAAGGCTATGTATATATTTGATATGATATGACATGTATAACTTGCTAATGTGACTTGTTTGGTAGCCTAGTTGATCTAGGTATTATGCTATGGTATATGAGCATGGATGGTTTTATGCTGCGATATATGATGTCTTGAAAGCCTTGATGATTGATAGATGTATTGATTCGAGCTTTGATTGCTTATCATGATTTAAGAATGATGATTGTTTACTTGCTACAACATAGTATTGTTATGCTGAGATGAAATTGTAAATGCTATAGCATGTTTTGATGATATTGTTTAATTTGATTAGTTGAGTTAAGAATTCAAAGGTCTAATATCTGGTTTGATTTGATATTTGAAATGGTTAGTTTAGTCATGTATATATTATTCGAATGATATGCTGCGGCAAATGTGTTTAAGGTTTGT
Organism: Hibiscus tridactylites; assembly: GCA_958450335.1. NCBI lineage: Eukaryota > Viridiplantae > Streptophyta > Magnoliopsida > Malvales > Malvaceae > Hibiscus > Hibiscus tridactylites. The sequence continues at coordinate 26,427,022 of OY288269.1, read as the reverse complement.
ATGTTATATCAATTATTGTTTCATGATTATATGTTGTGGCAAATGTATTTAAAGGTGGTATATTATAGAAAATATGTGTAATGATTATATGTTATAGCTTGATTGCAATATGATTTATGATGATTGATTGATTAGAAGTCTAACTTACCTATTAGACGTAAGTTAGGAAAAAAAATTGTTGGTTCATGTTTTTCCTTGCTTGAGTAACGCTTCTTATGCACTTTACGACTAAACTGGGTGAGGGGTGTTACATTTGTTGGTATTAGAGCTTCTATTTAGTTGATCCTCGGACTAAACCGGGTATATTGCATCATATAGGAATTAATTGGCCATATAGTTGTTGTATATGTTTGATTAGGCTTGTCACTTGCCTAACCAACTCTTCCTTGTTTATCAATATAGAATCATGTCCGAAATAAGATTATTGAGAGATGATGAAAGTCCCATAGAGTCCTTCAACAAGGGAGAGGGTGTTTGGATTTCCCAAGGACCATTGAACGCTCGTACGGGTAAAGAACGAGAGCAAGAAGCTCCAAGGAATAACGAACCGGAAATGACGGCTCATGCTACCAATCTAGTGCAACAAGTAATCCTTGAAAGCATTAAAGAAGTGTTCAATCAGCTTGTTATGTCCTTAAAACGAGACTCCTCTACTCCAACACGTGCTCCTGTACCATTTAGGGCTCCTATTGACAAGCTCGCTCAACACCGGGCCTACACTTTCCCCGGTGCTGACGAGGCGAATCCCGAAGTTGCTGAATATTGGCTAGATGCCACTAATCGGATTCTCACTAAACAACTTTCTTGTTCAGATGAAGAGAAACTCGAATGTGCCGTCGCGCTACTTGCGGACGAAGCACTAAGTTGGTGGGAAACCACTACTCTAACAGTACCTCCAGAAAAAGTTACATGGAAATTATTTATCGACGAGTTCAAAAAGAAATACATTATCGAACAATATCTCGCTGAACATCGGAAGCGGTTCTTATTTTTGAAACAAGCAGGGAGACCTATCGAACAGTACGTGAGTGACTTTTGCAAGTACTGCAAGTACGGATCTAAGTATATCAAAACTGAGGCGGATAAGTGCAAGATTTTTATCGACGGCCTGAACGATGAACTCAACCCTATTTTCATAGCCCTTGAGATCTCAGATTTTGAAAGTCTTGTCAACCGAGCTACTGCCACCGAAGCAAAGATGAGAGCTTCAAAAAAAACGCAAGCATAATCAATCCCGGAAAGACAAGCGGTCGAGGCTAGATGATCGACCACAATGGCAGTCTAAAAAGCCTAAGTACTCAGGTGGAAATACTTCGAGTCATACTCACTTACAAAAGAGTAATTATATATCGAAACCCTAGTTGGTAATCAAGTCTCCAGCCCCGACAATGTCTATTGATAGTACGGGTAATACGGGCAAAGCTTCACAAGTTCCTACTTGCAAATTCTATCAAAAGCATCACTCGGGTCAATGAAGGACCAAATCCAATTTGTGTTATCTTTGCGAAGGATCTGATCACGACATCAAGGATTGTTCGCAGAATCCGAACAAGCTTCCTACTCAATCTCCAGTGGTTGCTAGTTCAGCACCAAATGTTCGAAATAAGGCTCCCCAACATGTTCACTCGGGAAATCAGGGTAAAGGTAGAGAAGATGAAGAAGCTCCCGATGTGATTGTAGGTACAATCGAGTTAAACTCAATTCATGTTTATCCTTTGATTGATTCGGGATCTACCCACTCGTTCATATGCTTTGCCATGTTGTTAAAAGCAAAGTTGAAACCTGAAATTGTAGATTCTAGCTTGATAGTATCGAACCCAATAGAAGGCTTAATGAATATAAACTTTGTTTGTGAAGGCACTTCTATGACTATTCGAAATGTACCCTTTCATATTAATCTTTATGTGTTACCAAACTATGAGTTCAATCTAGTATCATGGGAATAGATTGGTTGGGAAAACACAAATCCTGGTTAGATTGCCAAAATAGGAGGTTACATTAACAGGGTTTAGGAAAAGAATAAATCTTGTTAATAGACAAGAAACCGACATATATCTTCGCCACTATGGCTTTGCAACATGAAATTGATTTCGGCCTACCTTGTATGCTTGTTGTTTCTGAGTACATCGATGTTTTTCTTGAGGAACTCCCTGGTTTTCCTCCAATTTGAGAAGTGGAATTTGGAATTGAAATTCAACCTGGAACGAATCCGGTGTCCATTACGCCCTATCGTATGGCACCCGTTGAGCTAAAAGAACTCAAGAAGCAAATTTAAGAACTAGAGGACAAGGGATCCATCCGACCTAGCACATCTCCATGGGGTGCTCCTGTCCAGTTCGTGAAAAAGAAAGACGGTACGATGCTGCTTTGCGTAGATTACCGGCAATTGATCAAAGTGACAATAAAAAACAAGTATCCTTTGCCTAGTATCGAAGACTTGTTCGATCAGCTCAAGAATGTTGTTGTGTTGTCCAAGATCGATCTTCGATCACGTTACTATCAAATGAGGGTGAAAGATGATGATGTGCCCAAAATATCCTTCCGAACTCGTTACGGTCATTACGAGTTTCTTGTGATGCCATTCGGGTTAACGAATCCCCCTGTTGCGTTCATAGACTTGATGAATCGAGTTTTCAAGCCTTATATCGACAAGTTTTTGGTCGTCTTCATAGATGACATTCTTGTCTATTCCTGGAACAAGGAGGAACATGCTGAACACCTCCGAATAGTGCTCTAAACACTCCGAGAACGTCAATTGTTCGCCAAGTTCACTAAATGCGAATTTTAGCTATCAGAAGTTTCATTTGTCGAACATGTTATCTCGACCGAAGGAATTAGAGTTGACTCCAAGAAAGTTCAAATTATCCTAGATTGGAGACCTCCGAGAAATGTGAGCGAGGTTCGAAGTTTCCTCGGTTTAGTCAGGTACTACCGAAGATTCATGAAAGGGTTCTCGGTGATTGCTGCAATCGTTAACCAAACTTCTTAGAAAAGATGAAGCGTTCGAGTGGTCGGAAAGGCATCAAAGAAGTTTCGACCAACTTAAACAGGCCTTGACTCATGCACCGGTTCTTATTCAACCAGAATCGAGAAAAGAATTCATCGTATACAGCAATGCATCACACTCGGGCCTCGGGTGCGTCTTGATGCAAGAAGGAAAAGTGATCGCGTATGCATCTCAACAATTGAAACTTAATGAGCTGAACTATCCCACTCATGATCTCAAATTAGCGGCCATTGTGTTCACGCTAAAAATCAAGAGACACTACTTGTACGGTGTGAAGTGCAAACTGTTTACCGATCACAAGAGTCTCAAATACATCTTGACTTAGAAAGATTTGAATTTGAGACAAAGAATATGGCTTGAACTACTCAAAGATTATGATCTGATTATCAACTACCATCCCGGTAAAGCAAACGTGGTTGCCGATGCCCTTAGTCGAAAATCGTACTCGGGTAACTTCTTGAAATCAAATCCTAGTAAATTTCATTTGAAATAAATCTTTCTTGTTACATAAGTAACCATTCGAATTCCCCTAAATAGCCTTGTTCGAATTCTTGTAGCTTTCATGGCTATCAATGCACATTTTTGTTTATTCAAGAAACAGGCATTCTTGTTTGAGCTACAAGTGCAATCTAGCTTAATCCCGAGAATTAAAGAATTGCAACAAGTCGATTATGATCTTCAAAAGATCATTTCGAAGCTTGATTTCGAGCCTAATCTTGATTTCTGCCTAACGTCGAATGGACTCCTCTATTTTCGAGATAGAGTATGTATTCATGATAACAATGATCTGAAACGAGGGATGTTACAAGAAGCCCATCAATGTCCGTTCTTGATACACCCAGGATCGGTCAAAATGTTTAAAGACTTGAAATCCTTGTACTGGAGGCTAGGCATGAAGTCGGCTATCACTGAAATTGTGTCCAAGTGCCTAACATGCCAACGAGTCAAAGCTGAGTACAAACTCCCCACAAGATTGCTTCAACCGATCGAGCTACCGCAATAGAAATGGGATCGGATTACAAAGGATTTCGCAACTGGTCTTCCTTGCACTCCAAGAAAGAATGATGTCGTGTGAGTGATCGTTGATATATTCTCGAAATCAGCTCATTTTCTCCTTTTTTGAATGAGCATGAGCTTGGATAATTTAGCCGAGCTGTACATCCGAGAAGTGATTCGGCTACATGGTGCACCAACCTCGATAAATTTCGATAGAGATCCAAGATTTTCATCCTGATTTTGGAGATCTTTACAACAATCTCTTGGAACCAAATTGAATATGAGCACTGCATTTCATCCACAAACTGATGGACAATTGGAACGGGTAATACAAGTACTCGAAGATATGTTACGTGCTTGTGTGATCGACCTCGGTAAGAACTGAGAGAAATCCTTACCACTCGTAGAGTTCGCCTACAACAACAGTTACCAAACATCAATCCAAATGGCCCCGTATGAAGCCTTATACGGGAGAAGATGTAGAACACCCTTGTGTTGGTTGAAATTGGGTGAAAACAAAGTCTTGGGACCTCAATTGTTACAGGAAACGAAAGAACAAGTTCGGTTAATTCATAATCGGCTGAAAGAAGCCTTTGATAGAAAAAAGGCATATATTGACTTGAAAAGGAGAGACATCCAACACAATGTTGGAGATAAAGTCTTTCTCAAAGTGTCACCTTGTAAGAAAGTCTTTAGATTCGGGAGGAAAGGAAAGCTTAGCCCCCGTTTCATCAGACCTTTCAAAGTTATTGAAAGGATAGGTCCAGTAGCTTATCGACTAGCACTTCCCAGTGAGTTCGATAAGATTCATGTAGAGCGTTTATGTGTTCTCTATTTATGAGCGCAAGTGCACACTCCTGTCAAGTTATAGTATAAAAGATATCGTCTCACACATGGATTGGACAACTTGATTCGAATTGTTGTTCATGCACAAGGAAAATTAAATGCACAATTAATTTATTTGTTGAGAAGAAAAGTAAAATAAAAACACAAGTAATTGAAGAGAAAATGATCAGATTGATATAGAGGCCTGGGTTATACTGCTCCTTAGTGTGAAACTATGTTGAATAGGACAAGTCGTTTTGTGCTGCCAGACTCTGCTGCCTCGGCGGTGGATGGCAGGTAGACTGCTGAGACCTTCTCGCTACCTCGACAGAGGAATGGAACTGTGTCTCGGTGGCAAACTCGGCAAAACTGCAAGGATCGACAAAACGCTTCGAAAGTGACTCCACTTATGTCTAATTCAAAGTTCTATTGATGCCCACTGCAGATAATACCAGTCGCGGCATGAATCGTGCAAAGACAAAAATGTTGATTCATCCTCTTTTAGACGCCCTAAACCCTTAACCTATGTCTAGGCCGGATTGATCGTACCGTCTATAGATGAAATCATACTTACTCCTTTTGTGAGTTGGACTCTCTCGATATCGAACAAATGAATATAATTGAACTAATCATTTGCCTTAATTGAAAAATATGAAGAACATGGAATAAGTAAACCTTGTAATTTTATTTGCAAAAATGAACTTGAAATCCTAAACACACATTCTCTTTTTATGAGCACAAGTGCACACTCCTATCAAGTTATAATATAAAAGATATCGTCTCCCACATGGATTGGACAGCTTGATTCAAATTGTTGTTCCTGCACAAGGAAAAGTAAATGCACAATTACTTTGTTTGTTGAGAAGAAAAGTAAAATAAAAACACAAGTAATTGAAGTGAATGTGATCAGATTGATAGAGAAAGCTGGGTTATGCTGATATTTAGTGTGAAATTGCGTTGAATAGGACAAGTCATTTTGCGCTGCCAGACTATGCTGCCTCAGCGGTGGATGGCAGGTAGGCTGCTGAGATCCTCTCGTTGCCTCGACAGGGGAATGGAACTGTGTCTTGGTGGCAAACTCGACATAACGCTTCGAAAGTGACCGTTGAGTGTGTAAAAGTTCTATTATTTACCCCCTTATTTAACCCATATTTCTACTGCATTCAAGCATTATTTATTGCATTTAGGCCAGTTTATAGTTAAACATCACAAATATATTAAAAGGCACAGTTTCTACTGAAATTGGTTGCTTTTGCAAGTTGCTGTTGTAGCAGCTGAAAAGGCAGGCGCTGGGCAGTGAAGCAGAAGAGCTGGAAATGGACAAGCAGGACGATGCTGCCATGGTTGCCGCCGTGACAGCAGAGGACGACAGCAATTTTGAGGAGAAGAAGCAAAGTGGACCTCGATAGATAGAGAAAAATAAGCCCGTCTGTCGTGGAAAACCACTATATTTTTCCAAGCCCAAGATCAAAAGGAATGCCAAGCCCAAAGTTCAAGGAGAGAAAATCCCAAGCAAGAACGAGGACGACTTAAGGTTAGATTCTTTGAAGATTTAGTCTTTATTAGAGTTGTACTTTAATTTAAAGTTGTATTCTTGCTTTTTTAGAAAACTTGGACCCAAAGCCTATATAAGGGCATGTATTTCGACCTAGGGGGACATCACGCATTCTCTAGCTTTCTTCCCAAACCCTAGTCGTTTTCATCCTCTCATCATGTTCTAAATTCCCCTTAGGGCCACGGGTTGTTTTGTAAAGTAGTTGCAAGGGTTGTTTTTGTTTTAGGAATTTTCAGTTCAATAAAATAAACTTCAAGTTCTCTTATTCTGGTTATTAACATCTTGCAAGAGCATCGGGAGAGCATTGTGAGGTTATCTATTTACTTAATATCGGGAGAGTTAAGTATACGAAAGGAATAAGTGCGAGTTCTCTAGTTTATAGTTGAACTATCTCGAACCTAGGGATAGGACGACGTTAAGCGGATAAAGAAGAATTCAATAACATCGATGTTCATCCTTCGATTCACGCCGGGGGGTATCATCAAAGACGTGATCATCGACAGACTTGGACCTAGGGATAGGCCAAGGCACAGTAGGGATTCTTGCCAAACTGGAAGTACGGAGTTGAGTGTTCGCTGCCGCGACAAGCAACAGACTGCCGCCGCAACAGCTGTTGCCGCGACGGGGACGACGACAGAACTGATTTTCCTAGACTTAGCAATACCTGCACTACTGAGCAATTCAATACCAGCCCATTCTCTCTATCTTGATTTCTCTACTCTTTTATTTAAGTTTTCTTTATTATTTTCGTGACAAAATATTTTCTTTACTTTCGTGCAGTAACTCAAGGTGAAGCTATTAGCCCAGTCCCTGTGGAGACGATATCCGATACTTCCGTATCACTTTACTACTTGCGTCGTGTACACTTGCACTGCAATTGCGATAGACTCTTTTACACGCAACAAGTTTTTGGCGCCGTTGCCGGGGACTGGCAACGTAACTCCACCTTATCTTTTACTGCACTTTTCTTTTTATTTTTATTTTTCTTTTTCTGTTTTTCTTTGGTTTGTTCAACTCTTGCTTTTTATAAGGTTTCTTGTTTATGCGCAGATCGAGACGAGGAAAAGAACCTGAGTATCCATTAGATCCGAAAATCGAACGTTCGTTCAATCTTAAGAACCGACTTCGTCACATACTAGCCAGGAACGAGTACCTTGAGGAACAGTTAGAGACGATGAAAAACCAATGAAACCCCCAGGGTGATCCTCCTGTTAGAGATGGAGAGATCATACCTCCTGTCGGCAACCCGCCTGCCGCTGCCGGACGACGGTCCTGTCGTGACTACATGTTGAATGATCATGTAGAACTAGAAACCACGCTGCCGGATATAGATGTTGACAACTTCGAGCTGAAACCTGTTATGTTTAGCATGATCAACAACGTCGGTCAATTCATTGGTGCTGCTACCGAGGATTCTAGGGAGCATCTAAAAACGTTCCAAGAAATCTGTGGTTCGTTTAGACTGCCAGGAGTTAATCCGGAGATACTGAGGCTTTGGTTATTTCCCCATTCTTTAAGGGACAGAGAATAAACTTGGTGGAATAAACTTACGTCGGGTTCAATTAGAACTTGGGCAGATTTGTCTCGTGAATTTTATCTCGTTTTAATCCTTCACACTTATCTGAGCGATTACGTAATGAAATTGCTACTTTTCAACAGGAAGATGACGAGCCGATCCACGAGGCCTGGGACAGATTTACCACTCTTCTACGAAACTGCCCAATGCATGGATTTCCCGTCTGGAACCAGGTAACAAAGTTCTATAATGCTGCCAACTTACAAACTCGTATTCGAATTGATTTAGCAGCAAACGGATTACTACTGGACAAAGACCCAGACGAGGCAATGCAAGTATTGAAAAATTTGGCCAAGAATGAGGAGCAGTTTCCTACAGCAATAAGAGGGGTTAAACGAGTCTTAGGTGTTAAGGATTATGAGGTCGACAGCACGATGAAATCACAGGTGGCATACCTTACTAAGGCAATGAAAAAGCTTTTGAACGATGACTCACAGCCGGTATTTGCTGTCGAAGAGGTATGTGAAATTTGTGAAGGAAATCATAGTTCGAATGAGTGTCCTATACAGTTAGAAGAGGGAAAGTATGTTTGAAACTACAAGCAGAATTATAACTCCAACAACTACAATCCCAACTGGAGAAAGGATCCCAAGTTCTCTTGGAGCAATCCTAATAATGCCCTGAATCCTCAAGCACACAATAATCAGAATCAGGGAGGAACTAGATTGCTGACTCGACAGCAACTGCAGTTGCAGCAACAACAGCAACAGCCACAAGCTGCCACAAACAGTATACTGGAACAGACTTTGGCTACGTTTATGTCTCAGACAGGAACTTATATTGAGAACATGAATCAATTTGTCAAGAAGACGGAGACGTTCATGGATAAAACATAGATGCGGATGACAAATCATGAAGCTACTCTATTATCATTGGAGACACAGATGGGTCAGGTTTCCCAGCATATCAACCCAAGGCAGACTGGAGGATTTCCTAGCAATACTGAAAATGCTAGGCAGCCCACACATGAGCAGTGTAAAGCTATTACTACTAGGAGTGGGAAGAAACTACTAGGGCCAGAGAAAGAAGCTAAAACAGTGAAGAAACCAGCCTTGGACAGACCTGCCGAGGAAGCTGCCCCGACAGGTAACAAACAACCTGCTGCCGATGAGCCTGTCACGACCGCAGAAGCGACAGAGGAGAAAAATGATGAACCCAAACCTCCTCAGATTCGTATGCAGTCGGAAGGACGTATTGCTGATTATCGTCCCCCACCTACTTTTTCTCAACGGTTACCGAAATTGAAGCAAGAATCGCAACTTAAAAAGATTTATGATATTTTTAAGCAGGTTCATATTAACATCCCGTTATTAGATGTCGTCAGGGAGATGCCCGGTTACGCTAAACTTCTCAAGGATGCCATGTCGAAGAAATCTAGACTTGGGGAATTTGAAACGGTTAAGATGACAGAAGGATGCATGAGTATTCTGCACAAGCATACACCTCAGAAAAAGAAGGATACGGGGAGCTTCATCATACCTTGTGTAATCGGAGATAAATATGTGGGTAATGCACTTTGTGATCTTGGTGCTAGTATTAATTTAATGCCAAAATCTGTTTTTCAGAAATTAGGTATTGGAAAAGCTCGGCCCACGACAGTAATTCTGCAGCTGGCAGACCGCTCTTACATTCATCCGGAAGGAAAAATCGAAGATATTCTGGTAAGAGTGGATAAATTTATTTTTCCTACTGACTTTCTTGTTTTAGATTGTGAAGCAGATGAAAACGCACCAATCATCCTGGGGCGACCCTTCTTAGCCACGGGAAGATCACTGATTGATGTGAAAAAAGGAGAACTCACCATGAGAGTGAACGATCAAGAAATAAAGTTGAATGTTCTCCAAGCTATGAAGCATGTTGATGCAGAAGAAGAATGCAAGGTTATAACTGAAGTTACCCTTGACAAACCCTGCATCAGGTCGGGTTGTCACGACATTAAAATTGGTCACTGCCTCGGCAGCCACTTACAGGACTATCACGACAGCACCGACGACAGCAACTCCTCAAAATCCGATACATCAGATACTAAAGATCAGGAGGAGGTAAACTGGATAGGCGATCGTCCAGGTAAGTTATTCGAGCCTTTAAATTATACATCAGATAACCATGCAATCCAAAAGCCATCACTGTCGAGCCCCCTGTTTTAGAACTGAAGCCCCTGCCAGGGCAACTAAAATATGCTTTTCTTGGTTTAAATGATACGTTGCCCGTAATCATCTCTTCCAAGTTGATGCAGGAACCGGAACAGCAGTTAATGAGGATGCTGCAGCAGCACAAAAAGGCTATTGGATGGACGATAGCTGATATTCAAGGCATTAGTCCGTCCTTATGTATGCATAAAATCCTTCTCGAGGATGATCATAAGCCGACTATAGATGCTCAAAGGCGGCTGAACCATGCAATGAAAGAGGTGGTACGTAAAGAGATAATCAAATGGTTAGATGCTGGTATAATTTACGCCATCTCGGACAACAAATGGGTGAGCCCGGTGCAATGTGTTCCCAAGAAAGGAGGAATGACCGTGGTGACCAACGAAAACAATGAGCTAATCCCAACTAGGATTTTGACCGGTTGGAGGGTTTGTATGGACTATCGGAAGCTTAACAAAGCTACCCGAAAGGACCACTTTCCTTTACCCTTTATTGATCAAATGCTTGATAGGCTAGCGGGTAAACCTTACTATTGTTTTCTTGATGGTTAGCCAGGTTACAATCAAATAGCTATCGCACCAGACGATCAGGAAAAGACGACGTTCACATGCTCCTACGGCACATATGCTTTTAGGAGGATGCCTTTTGGACTATGCAATGCACCCGCCACCTTTCAAAGGTGCATGATGGCCATATTCTCCGATATGGTGGAGGACATCCTAGAGATTTTTATGGATGACTTTTCAGTCTTTGGAGATGACTTTGAAAGCTGCCTAGGCAACCTAAAAAAGGTACTCGAAAGATGCGAAAAAGCAAACTTAGTATTGAACTGGGAAAAATGTCACTTCATGGTGGATGAAGGGATAGTCCTTGGCCATAAGATTAGCTGACGTGGCATAGAAGTCGACAGAGCCAAGATAGAAGTGATCGAAAAGCTGTCGCCACCCACCACAGTCAAGGGAATCAGAAGTTTCTTAGGACATGCTGGTTTTTATCGAAGGTTCATTGTGAACTTTTCAAAAATCACCAAGCCCCTATGTCATCTTCTAGAGCAGAACCGACCCTTCGACTTTAACGATGAATGTACTGAAGCATTCAAGGTTCTGACGGAAAAGCTGGTAACAGCCCCAATAGTACAACCACCAGACTGGACACAACCATTTGAGATCATGTGTGATGCTAGTGACTATGCTGTCGGGGCAGCACTTGGGCAGCGGAGAGACAAATTATTTCATGTCATATTCTATGCCAGCAAGACACTAAAGGACACCCAAGTGAACTACACCACCATAGAGAAGGAGTTATTAGATGAGGTATTCTCCATTGACAAGTTTCTTTCTTACATACTTGGAACGAAGGTCATAGTGAACACAGACCACTCTGCCTTGAAGCATCTGTTCGCAAAAAGGGATGCAAAGCCTCGATTGATACGTTGGATCCTGCTATTGCAAGAATTCGATCTAGAAATCAAGGATAAAAAGGGGACAGAAAATCAAGTGGCAGATCACTTGTCAAGGTTGGAGAAGGGACAGAGTTTACCGACAGATGAGACAAATATATTGGAGACCTTCTCAGATGAGCAGCTGTTTGCTGCCGCAGTCACTGCCGCGACAACCATGGCGGCAGGTACGTCTTCTGAACTCCCTTGGTATGCTGATTTCGTTAATTTCTTAGTTAGCGGAATAATTCCCCATGACCTTAATTATCAAGCCAGGAAGAGGTTCCAAAATGATGTTAAGCATTATTATTGGGACGAACCTCTTCTTTTCAAAATCTGTGCAGATCAGGTTATAAGGAGATGCGTACCACAGGAAGAGAAAGAAGACATACTTCATCATTGCCACGCTTCACAGTATGGAGGACACTTAGGAGGCAACAAAACTGCTGCCAAGGTGCTGCAGTCAGGGTTTTATTGGCTGTCACTGTATAAAGATGCTCAAACCTTCTACAAGAGTTGTGACAAGTGCCAATGGACAGGAAACATCTCAAGGAGACACGAGATGTCGCTGCAGAACATTCTAGAAGTCGAGATCTTCGACGTTTGGGGGATTGATTTTATGGAACCATTCCCATCTTCATGTGGGAATCTATACATCCTCCTGGCAGTAGATTATGTCTCTAAGTGGGTTGAAGCTATCGCCACTCAAAAGAATGATGCCAAGACAATTCAAAGAATTTTACACAAAAACATTTTTTCTAGGTTTGGCATCCCTAAGGCGATCATCAGTGATGAAGGAAGATATTTTGACAACAGGGTTATTGCTGCTGCCTTGAAGAAGTATGGTGTCAAGCATCGGATCGCAACAACATATCACCCACAGACCAATGGACAAGCTGAAATATCCAACAGGGAAGTTAAGAACATTCTTGAGAAGATGGTTAAGCCAACTAGGAAGGATTGGTCTTTACTCCTTAATGATGCATTATGGGCTTATAGGACAGCTTTTAAAACTCCACTGGGAATGTCTCCATACCGATTGATTTATAGGAAAACATGTCAACTACCTGTCGAGATAGAGCACAGAGCATACTGGGCAATCAAGGCAGTGAATATGAATTGGACAAGGCAGGGCAGAAAAGGCTATTGGATCTAAACGAAATTGAAGAAATCCGGACAATGGCCTATGAAAATGCAAGAATCTACAAGGATAAAACTAAGAAGTGGCATGACAAGAAGTTGCTGCCACGACAGTTCTGCCCAGGGCAGCTTGTATTGCTATTCAATTCTAGATTGAAACTCTTCCCAGGGAAGCTAAAATCTAGATGGTCTGGCCAGTTCCAAGTAGTACAGGTTTTTCCCCATGGTGCCATCACAATCCGATCATTAAAAGACGGTCACCAATTCAAAGTCAACGGACAACGCTTAAAGCATTATCAGGGGACTGAAGCCCCAAGATTGCAGGAAGTGGTTACCTTAGGAGATGCCCCACCTGGCATTCCTAATTTAACCTAATTTTTATTTTTAGTTTTAGTTTTATTATTCCATATTATTTATTAGGAAATAAGATTTATTTTATTTGAATAATGTTTTTATTTTTATTGTTTTTAGGAAATAAAGGAGTCAAGAAGAACATGAGAAGTGAACTCAGCCCACCATCCATCCACCAGCCCAACAAAGCCCAAATTTTGGAGCATGTCGTTACAGCTGTCACGACAGACGCGGAAAATAGAAGCTGTCAACACGCTGTCACAACAGACGCAGAAACACGTCACAGACGCGCAGTAGACACTGAAACGCGTGACAGACGCGTCAGACACGCTAACGCGTAACAGCTGGCCCTGTTATTCACGCTTGCCGTTACAGCTCCAACGGGCAGCAAATCCCTTTCTATATAAACCCCATTACATTTTTTCATTTTCACTCACTTCTACTATTCTCACTTGCTTCTTCTAGAACTTTTGCTTTCATTTTCATTTTCACAGCCCTTGCAACAATTTCTTCTAGGCAAACCTGTAGGAATGCTGCTTCCAGCTCCACACCGACAGCAACCACCCCACGCTCATTTGCAATCAGAGATATGTGGGAAGAGAGAGGATTCATTTACAAATCAAAGGAGGAAAATATGGGCTTAAAGCCGTTCATAGCACGAAAAATTTGAGCGCTATAGTGGCAGACCTTTGCTGAACAGCCTGAAGAGATCAACGTCTCATTGGTACGTGAATTCTACGCTGCCATTAGCAGCAGGACGGTGACAGCGGTGATTGCACGAGGAAAAGAAGTATCGTTCGAAGCTGAGTACATTAACACACTGTATGGATTCTACGTCGGCAGCAACGACGACGCTCACCAACAGTTCCTCAACACATTAGACCCTGCTGCCTATGATGTTGTCATGGCAGAGCTGACAGATGAGGGAACTCAATGGAACACCAGCCGAAAGAACCCACGGACGATAAAGAGAACTCAACTGCCGCCGGAGGCTAAATTATTGAATGCTTTTATTAAAAAGTGTATCATGCCGTCATCACACAACACCACGGTCGACCAACCAAGGTTAGCCTTAATTCACTCCATTTTACATGAAAGGCCCATTCACGTGGGCAGTTATATCCGTGAGAGCATCTTGGAGTGCGCACACAGATCGACGGGTCCACTTTACCTCCCATACCTCATCACCTCACTCTGTCGTGGCCATGGCGTACCAGAAGTGACCACTGACCTTCGAGTCCAAGGGAAAGGTTGGAAAGAAAAAAACATACTCAGCCTCATGGAGCTGACCGCTGCCACTCTTCTATCATCATTCGATCCAGCTGCCACAACAGCAGACACGACAGAGCAGCCAGAAACTGAAACAGCTGCCGCAGCAGCCGCCCCGACAAACTCCTCCTCCCAGATCTTAGCTGCCATTCAGAAGATGGAGGAACGACAGCTCGGTCTGATGACCTTCATCAGGGACTTTACTGCATCGACGGTAAACTTTATCCATCACTCTTTAAATTTCCCTGATGCTGTCTTCCCCACTTTCCCTGCACATTATTTTACTGTCACCACACCTGCCCACACCCCCACACCTGCTGCCACACTACGGACACCCTCTGCCGCCTCAACACCATCACCTGCCCCGACAGCCGCCGGCATCAACCGCGCTTAGCCATCTGCCCGTGGCACGAAACGCAGAATGGCATCGGAGGAGCTTGATGCCTTCATTGCCGGGTTCTCGTCCTCCTCTGTTTTGGCCGCCAGTGTCAATGAACCCTCTATCAAGAGGAATCTTTTGAAGGAGTTCTCACCGGTGAAGAGGTAGAAGCAAATGGCAGACAAAAACAACATGCCAAGTGCCAGCGGCAGCAGCAGTGACAGCAGCAACAGTGAGGACAGCAGCAGCAGCTCTGAAGTCCAGGTTGTGGAGCAACCCCCTCATATATCCCCAACCAGGATCCAACCACCACGGGAGGCCAAAGCAAAGAATACATCCGCCTCCCCTATCCGCCAGCCAGCTCCGAAAGCTCGTGCTCGCCGCCAGATCAGAGTCAGCAGCAGCAGCGAAGACATCGATTAAAAATTTAAGTTTCTTATCTTCTTTTTGCTGTCTGCCTATCTATTTTGTGATGTACTATTTTATCTTTATTTTTACTTGTCATTTGCATTGAGGGCAATGCAACCCTCGAGTTTGGGGGTGGCATCCCTCCATTAATGGAGTCCTTTTTAGTTCAAAATTTGTGTCTTTTACTTAGTTTATTTTTGAAAAAAATATATATGAAAATATGAAAATTTTGGCTTAAGTCTGTGAACTGAACTTACCTATCGTGACAACTTTGTCGTGGCAGTGCCTTTAGGATAGTTTTAGGAGAAGTTTAGAGCCTTTCTATAGTTCTGAAAACTTAAACACATTTCTGAATGTTATACTGCTTAGAACTCTTCTAGTTAACTAGAGTGGGAAGCTTAGCACTTGAATATCCCCTAGAGGTGCCCAACACTGGCTCTAGGAAAGAAGTTTAGCAAAAGAGACTCAACAGCCCTAGAGGTGCCCGAAACTGGCTCTAGGAAGTTAGCTAGAGGTTCCCAAAACTGACTCAAGTGAAACTTTAGCTTAAAAAATAGTAAAATCGAGTCAAGACAAAAAAATCAAAGCATCATGAAAAAAATACCTTTAAAAGATAAACTTTGGCATAAAAATTTTAGTTAAGGGCTGAAATATTCTAGTGAAACTAAGAGAGTCTTGGCATATAACTGTTCACAAGCATGCACACACTGCAGAAGGATTATAGTGAGACTCTGGACAGATCCTAAATTATCCGACAAGGTGCTGCCGTCACAGGGAACGAATGAATGGTAAGGAAAAGTTCATTGTTTTAAGCCAAAACAAAAATATTTCATTTTTCTTTTAGGTCTTAGTTGCTTGAGGGCAAGAAAAAACTTGAGTTTGGGGGTGTGTTGAGTGTGTAAAAGTTCTATTATTTACCCCCCATTTAACCCATATTTCTACTGCATTCAAGCATTATTTATTGCATTTAGGTTAGTTTACAGTTAAACATCACAAATATATTAAAAGGCACAGTTTCAACTTAAATTGGTTGCTTTTGCAGTTTGCTGCTGTAGCAGCTGAAAAGGCAGGCGCTGGGCAGTGAAGCAGAAGAGCTGGAACTGGACGAGCAGTCAAGGAGGACGATGCTGCCATGGTTGCCGCCGTGACAGCAGAGGACGACAGCAATTTTAAGGAGAAGAAGCAAAGTGGACCTCGATAGATAGAGAAAATTAAGCTTGTCTGTCGTGGAAAACCACTATATTTTTCCAAGCCCTAGATCAAAAGGAATGGCAAGCCCAAAGTTCAAGGAGAGAAAATCCCAAGCAAGAAGGAAGACGACTTAAAGTTAGATTCTTTGAAGATTTAGTCTTTATTAGAGTTGTACTTTAATTTAAAGTTGTATTCTTGCTATTTTAGAAAACTTGGACCCAAAGCCTATATAAGGGCATGTATTTCGACCTAGGGGGACATCACGCATTCTCTAGCTTTCTTCCCAAACCCTAGCCATTTTCATCCTCTCATCATGTTCTAAATTCCCCTTAGGGCCACGGGTTGTTTTGTAAAGTAGTTGCAAGGGTTGTTTTTGTTTTAGGAATTTTCAGTTCAATAAAATAAACTTCAAGTTCTCTTATTCTGGTTATTAACATCTTGCAAGAGCATCGGGAGAGCATTGTGAGGTTATTTATTTACTTAATATCGGGAGAGTTAAGTATACGAAAGAAATAAATGCGAGTTCTCTAGTTTATAGTTGAACTATCTCGGACCTAGGGATAGGACGAGGTTAAGTGGCTAAAGAAGAATTCAATAACATCGGTGTTCATCCTTCGATTCACGCCGGGAGGTATCATCAAAGACGTGATCATCGACAGACTTGGACCTAGGGATAGGCCAAGGCACATCAGGGATTCTTGCCAAACTTGAAGTACGGAGTTGAGTGTTCGCTGCCGCGACAAGCAACAGACTGCCGCCGCGACAGGTGCTGCCGCGACGGGGACGACGACAAAACTGATTTTCCCAGACTTAGCAATACCTGCACTACTGAGCAATTCAATACCAGCCCATTCTCTCTATCTTGATTTCTCTACTCTTTTATTCAACTTTTCTTTATTATTTTCGAGACAAACATCTTAAATATTTTCTTTACTTCCGTGCAGTAACTCAAGGTGAAACTATTAGCCCAGTCCCTGTGGAGACGATATCCGATACTTCCGTATCACTTTACTACTTGCGTCGTGTACACTTGCACTACAATTGCGATAGACTCTTTTACACGCACTAGTGACTCTGCTTATATCTAAGTCAGAGTTCTGTTGATGCCCACTGCAGATAATACCAGTCGCGGCGTGAATCGTGCAAAGACAACAATGTTGATTTGTCCTCTTTTAGCCACCTTAAACCCTTAACATATGTCTAGGTTGGATTGATTGCACCGTCTATAGATGAATCGTACTTACTCCTTTCGTGAGTTCGACTCTCTCGCTACCGAACAAATGAATAGAATTCAACTAATCTTTCTCCTTAATTGAAAACTATGAAGAACGTGGAATAAGTAAACCATGTAATTTTATTTGCAAAAACGAACTTGAAAACATAAACAACCGTTCTCACACTAATTAAAACATAACCCAAACCCAAGGAGAATTTTAGAACATGTTGGTGGCAAGAAAACCTAAACTATGCCTGAGGAAAACCTCTCTCTTTTTTTGAAATAGAATTACAATGGGTATATATAGGCATTAGCTAGGTCTAGTCCTTCTTGAAGTAGAAGTCTTCAAAGTAGCTTTTTACATTAAATGTGGCTTTAAACTATGACTTCTTTGAGTTGAATGTAGACTTTATCACGTTGCCTTGCTCTACAAGTAATCTAGAGATTCTTTCTTCGGCGACTCTGCCTACTGCTCTAGATGTCGGAAAATTGGGTGGACAACATCGATAGAATCAGGATTTTCTGCTCTATAGACCGCACCCTGGTTCTCCAACTCCATAGTTTACTGTCTTGGGCAGCAGGTTGGGTGGCGGCAGCTATTCAGCAGTTGTTGTCTCTGTCTAGAACTGCATCGGTACAACTCCTTGGTCTGCTGCCTCAACATCATGTCCTTAGCTCCTCTTTCCCTTTGTCAGCCTCTAGCACCTGAAACCAAAGTTACACTAAAACAATACATTTTCTTCACCAAATAACAGATAATCTATACAAGCATGACAGAGTAAAGAAATACTGTAAAATGCAATGCATGATCCTAGTTATGCCTAAAATGTACTAAAAACATCAATAATATGAGATAGAATGTGCATGAAATATAGAACTTGTGGACATTTTACAAACCCCAAACTTGAACTATTGCTTGTCCTCAAGCAATGCAACCTAAACATATTTGCCCTTATATTAACCAGAAAGAAAGACTTGTTTTCAACTTGATTTCGTACCTCAAGGCCGTGGCACCTATATTAGATTAATCAATGGGAAATAGCAAGAAAAAAACTCAGAATTAATTTCTAATGCCAGTGCATTGTGTGGAGAACTGTGTAGAGGCTGAATAAGCAGTGTAACTGGATAAACAAAGATGTTGTTATGATATATAAGGTTGCTGCCGAGACATCACAGTTAAGCACAATTATTTAATAATGGCAATGTGGGCTTCAGCTTATCACAACTACTTTTCTAGGTCTGAAATTATGATAAGAGCAAACTACAAAACCTCGAACCCATGGAGTAGAGTCATCCCGTGAAGGCTTTCATTCACTCATGCTAATTTGTCTGTCACTTCAAAATTTTTAGATTTATGGACTTTGATAGCAGCAGAGTGTCCTTGCACATGATTCTTCCTAGAGCCTGTTTCAGGCACCTCTAGGGAAAAACAACAATGTTTCTTTATTTTTCTTTCTGTTGACGTGGCAGTGCTATATTTTTCTATTTTCTACCTCGGCGGCTACCTGCAACCATTTTTAGAACTTTGCATATAATTCTAAAAACAAAGCAGGCAATGTTCATTAGATATTCTAGCAAATTCAGCAAGTAACAATAAAGTTTGACAGTTTTGGCAATTAAAAAAATTCTAAGACATTTTACATATTTTTCCCAAATTAAGTTAAATTTATTTATTGGTGTGAAAATAATTAATCGGCTAACTATCATAGGCACACGTCATAGTAAATTTTTCTATTCCGATTATTATTAAGCCAAGTACAATGCAACCTATATGTTACTAAGTATTCCTAGACAAAAAGATGCGAGAGCTATCCCCTCCAAACTCGAGATGGGCATTTCCCTCAATGCACAAAATAAAACAGAAAATAAAAACAGAGAGAAAAAATACAAGTGAAAAAAACAGAAAAATAAAATAAAGGAGAAGGAAAAAACTAGAAATTGGTTGAGGGTTAAGAGGAGGCTTGAGTCTTTGCTGCTGAGGAGGAGGAGGATGATTGGATGATTAGGCGGCGGCCGACAGATGTCCTTGCAGCAGACTTGGTAGAAGAGACCTTGGCTGTCCACGGCGGTTGGACTCTTTTTGGAGTGGGACGAGGTTCTTCTTGAGGTTTTGCAGGAGGAGCAGCAAGAGGTGCTTCGCTCTCTTCTGTTCTATTTCGTCATCCATTGGCTCGGCGGCTATGATGTGCCGCTTCCTCTTCTTTGTTCCTTCTCCTATTGGTGCTGCCGGAGGGTTTATCACCGTTGTGATGGCTGTTGGTGCTCCTACTACTGTTGGTGCTGGTTCTGGAGGCTGCTGCTCAGTCTCCACTGATGAGGAAGTGTTTGCCACTATTTCCACTGTGCAGGCAGGTGAATGATGTTGTAGATGCCTCGCGCAGGAGTCTGCCACCGTGTTGGAAGTAGAGACGGCATCTGTCTGCAGAAGGCGGCGTGGCGAGCAACTAAGCTAATGGCGTTCCTTGTGCTGGGGCAGCTATGGCAGCTAAGTATGTTGGGTAGGGTGGCAAGGTGGGGACGTCATCAGTGATATTTTGTAGGATATAAGCCACAAAGGCTTCTTGGACTTCCCCCACATATTTGATGAAAGTCAGCTGCTGCTGTTGGATTCACTTGTTGTTGTCGATTAGGGTGTGCAGAAGCGTGAGGACTTTATTGGCTGGGGCAGCTTCAGTACTGCAGGAGGCGGCTGAAGTGGTAGGCTGGGCGGCAGAGGGCTGGCTGGGCGTTATGGGCTCTGTCTCCTAGGCATGCATCATATGCAGGTGGAATTTTCTGGTCCATTCGTCCTTTGCTATTGTCATCTCATCTTTGGGGTCGGTCGGGACATTGAAATTGGCACAAAGGCCAGTGATGAGTGATGGAAAGTATAACTTGCCATTCATCTTTCTGAAATAGTTATGGATCTCCTTACATATGATATCTCCCACATTGATTGGTCGATTCATCATAATGTTGTGGAATAGGGCGAGGCACGGTTGATCGACAGTGGAGTTGTGGGAGGTGGGCAACAGACGCCTCTTGATGAACGTGTTCCACACATAGCCTCGGGCAGCTGGTGGCAGCGTTGGACAAAACCGCCATGTTTCCTTGCCAACCACGTCGTGTTGGGCTTGCACAGCTTGACCTTGAGTTTCTCATAATCAACAGTCGTCAGTGACTGTCTCCACTGCTTGTGAGAGTTGTCGTTCATATCCAGGCCATAGAAATTGTTGATCACGACATCATTGAGCTTGACAGGTTCCCCTCGGACAAACACGAAGGGCAGCTCAGGGCGGGGATGATGGGTATAGAACTCCCTGACCATGGTGATGTTGGCTATCTCCGGCTGCCGTGCGAATATTTCCCATCCCTTGATGTGGATGGTTTCAAACAAATTGGGTTCTAAGCCGAGATCTCCTATTTGCTTTGTATAGTGAAAGCCTTGCTCCTCCCATATGGCTTGTTTGGCGAACTGGGTTCGGTATCTCTTTTCATCTTTGCGGGAGAAGAAACGTTGGAAGGTAGGCTTGGGTACTGATTTTGAGGCCATGTGTTAGACGGTTGAAGTTTACTGAAACTTGAAAACAAAATAATGTGAGAGCAGTAGATACAAGAATAAGATAGCAAGAAGGTGAAGGTAAAGTGTATAAATGGGGTGAGAAGGGTTTTAATAGAGGTTGCCGAGAGGTGTCGTGGCAGAATTAAATGTCTAACGGTCCAGTTGTCTCGTGAACATTACGAGATTTTTGCCCGTCATTTCTGTAACCGTTGGTAGCTATCCATTAGCGGGTAACTAGCCATTACGCGCTTTCTGCGTTGGGCTACCCTGAGCTGTCTCAGTTGGATGGTGGGCGGTCTCCTTGTTGGGCCTTCTTCTTGATCTGACTCTTTTATTCCTAATCCTAAAATAAAAATAAAGATAATTAAAGACTAAAATAAATTTTGAAAAAATTAAAAATATATGGAAATTAATCTAATCCTAAAAATAAATTTCATTAAATTAAGCTCTAATCCTAATGTATAAAATAAAGAAAATATAAAAAAAATAAAAATTAAGTTATGTTGGGAGTGCATTTGGGTGCATCTCCCAAACATAACCATTTCCTGATGTAGTTTGGATTGTCCTTCCTTCCAGGGGGACCTCTTGTTCTTTCAGGTGATGTGCTGCTAGGTCTTTCAGCCTACCCTTAGGTCTGTTACGACAGCTTCTGCCTTGGCCTGTCTCTGTGCTGTTTTCGATGGCTTGAGCATATGGGCATCCTTCTTTTTCTTTTCTTGAGGGTTGTAACACATTTAACTTTATGCTCTGGTTATCTATCCTTATGGTCAGCTCCCCATGTTCCACATCTATTAACGTTCTGCCCGTGGCCAAGAATGGTCGCCCAAGGATGATAGGGGCTTTTTCATCGGCCTCACAGTCTAGGATGAGGAATTAAGCTGGAAGAATAAGGTTGCCCACCTTCACTAGGATGTCTTCGTTTTTTCCCTCCGGTTGTACAAGAGAGTAATCGGCAAGTTTCAGCATGATGGAGGTAGGTTTGGCTGGCCCAATTCCTAATTTATCAAAGATTGTCTTAGACATTAAGTTGATGATGGCTCCCAAGTTGCACAGAGCTTTTGTTTCATGCTTGCTGCCTATTTTGCAGGGAATAACAAAGCTACACGAATCAGTTTACTTCGGCGACATTTTGTTGTGCAGCATTGCCCTGCACTCCTCTATTACAACAACTGTTTTGAATTCCCCAATCCTCTTCCTTTTAGAAACCATGTCCCTGAGGTATTTGGCATAGTTGGGCATGTTCTGAATGGCTTCTATTAGAGGGATGTTTATGTGCACCTGCTTTAAAATAAACAAGAATCTCCTGAACTGGTGCTCTTGCTTCTTTTGAATAAGCCTCTAGGGAAAGGTGCTGGCAGGTGGATGTCCTCTATACGTTCTTTGCAGGGGAACTTTATCTGTGGAGGATCATTTGCTTCAGGACCTTTGTTAGGTTTAACTACCATGGCAGCTGGTGTTAATGTTGTTGCGGCAGGCAATTCTTTTGGTGATGGCTGTGTTTCTGGTTGTTTTCCCCTGGGTTCATGCAATTGCTTCCCACTTCTAGTAGATATGGCTTTGCAATGCTCATAAGTGGGCTTGGTTGCTGCTTCTGCATTGTTGGATGATGCTCCCATTGTTCTGCTGCTAAAGACCTCTGTAAACTGCCCAAATTGGGTCTCCAGGTTCTTTATTGCAGCCTCTTGGTTGTTCATCTTCAACTATGTCTTGTCCATGAAAGACTCAGTTTTATCAATA
Organism: Hibiscus tridactylites; assembly: GCA_958450335.1. Classification (NCBI taxonomy): domain Eukaryota; kingdom Viridiplantae; phylum Streptophyta; class Magnoliopsida; order Malvales; family Malvaceae; genus Hibiscus; species Hibiscus tridactylites. The sequence continues at coordinate 26,404,243 of OY288269.1, read as the reverse complement.
AACTTATTAGTGCGAACAATAAAATCACTAGTTCTAGACATAAAAATATGAAGAGTTGCTTCTAGTGAATTATTGTTTTGCAGTTGTTGAGCCTGCTGTTTGGACAGGTTTTGTTGGTAGCCTCCCTGTTACTGTTGTGGATTGGCAAAAGTCTTGGGATTGCTCAAAGAGAAGTTAGGATGGTTCTTCCATCCTGGGTTGTATGCGTTCTGGGCAGGCCTGCTGTTCCTCTCGTATCCTTTCATAAAGTGGGCAGATGCGGTACAATTAGAGGAATCGTGGGTGCCCCCACACTCATCACAGAATGTCTTCACAGCCTTGGCCTTATAGACTTGCCCGGTAGGTTTCATTATGCTCATAACCAACTCTGCCAGCTTATCGAGGCAGACATTGACAGATTCTGAGACTTGAACTTCATTCACAGAAGGTGGCCGCCTAACGCCGCCTCGGCGGGCTGTTGGGTACTTGTAATCGTTCTTGGTGGCTTGGTTTAGAATTCGTAGTGCCTCCTCTAGTGCCTCAAGTTTTGTCACTGTCGGATCGAACCCTCTAAAGTCATGTTCCAGATAATCCCTGGTGGTTCGAACATATTGTGGTTGCCCGGGCGAAAGAGGGGGTTGCTGCCTTAGTGGATCTTGTTGTTCTCTGGGCGGCGGGTCTTGCTGCCCATCCCTACCGTTCACAACATTGTTGGTAGGGTTGTCGTTTTCCATGTTTACTTATGCTTTTCCTTCTTCTTTAGTTTTCCATAGGGCTACTATGATTTCCTTCTTGAGCTCTCTTGCTGCTCGTTCAATATCGTCGTACTAAAGGATTTCTCCTTCTGGATTTGCCCTGGTCATACACTAGTAAAGAAAACCGTAAAATTCTTTTTTTTCTTTTTTTTTTGATTAAAAAAGAAAAAGAAAAAAGAAAATAAAATGCAAAGAAATAAAAGTGCAGAAATTAATGATGAATTTCGTTGTTACCAATCCCAGAAACGCGCCAAAAACTTGTAGAGCGTTTAGGTGTTCTCTTTTTATGAGCACAAGTGCACACTCCTGTCAAGTTATAATATAAAAGATATCGTCTCCCACAGGGATTGGACAGTTTGATTCGAATTGTTGTTCCTGCACAAGGAAAAGTAAATGCACAATTACTTTGTTTGTTGAAAAGAAAAGTAAAATAAAAGCACAAGTAATTGAAGTGAAAGCGATCAGATTGATAGAGAAGGTTGGGTTATGCTGCTACTTTGTGTGAAACTGCATTGAATATGACAAGTCATTTTGCGCTGCCAGACTATGCTGCCTCGGCGGTGGATGGCAGGTAGGCTACTGAGATCCTCTCGTTGCCTCGACAGGGGAATGGAACTGTGTCTCGGTGGCAAACTCGACATAATGCTTCGAAAGTGACTCTGCTTATATCTAAGTCAGAGTTCTGTTGATGCCCACTGCACATTAATACCAGTCGTGGTGTGAATCGTGCAAAGACAACAATGTTGATTCGTCCTCTTTTAGCCGCCTTAAACCCTTAACCTATGTCTAGGTTAGATTGATTGCACTGTCTATATATGAAATCGTACTTACTCCTTTCATGAGTTCGACTCTCTCGATTCCGAACAAATGGATAGAATTCAACTAATCTTTCTCCTTAATTGAAAACTATGAAGAACATGGAATAAGTAAACCATGTAATTTTATTTGCAAAAACGAACTTGAAAACCTAAACAACCGTCCTCACACTAATTACAACATAACCCAAACCAAAGGAGAATTTTAGAACATGTTGGTGGCAAGAAAACCTAAACTATGCCTGAGGAAAACCTCTCTCTTTTTTTGAAATAGAATTACAATGGGTATATATAGGCATTAGCTAGGTCTAGTCCTTCTTGAAGTAGAAGTATTCAAAGTAGCTTTTTACATTAAATGTGGCTTTAAAATTTGACTTCTTTGTGTTGAATATGGACTTTATCACGTTACCTTGCTCTGCAAGTAATCTAGAGATTCTTCCTTCGGCGGCTCTGCCTGCTGCTCTAGACGTCAGAAAATTGGGTGGACAACTTTGATAGAATCAGGATTTTCTGCTCTACAGATCGCACTCCGATTCTCCAACTCCATAGTCTGGTGTCTTGGGTGGCAAGTTGGGCGGTGGCAGCTATTCGACAGTTGTTATCTCTGTCTGGAACTGCATCGGTACAGCTCCTTGGTATGTTGCCTCAGCATCATGTCCTCAGCTCCTATTTCCCTCTGTCAGCCTCTAGTACTTGAAACCAAAGTTACACTAAAACAATACATTTTCTTCACCAAATAATAGATAATCTATACATGCATGGAAAAGTAAAGAAATACTATAAAAATGCAATGCAAGATCATAGTTATGCCTAAAATGTACTCAAAAATAGAAATAATATGAGATGGAATGTGCATGAAATATAGAACTCGTGGACACTTTACAAAACACAATATCTTCCATGTTTCTATGTTGTGGAAATATCGATTTGATCCATTTCACATTCTTGAGCCCGAAGAAGTCGAATTGAATCCTGACCTATCATATGAAGAAGAACCAATTTGAATTCTTGACCACGAAGTTAGAAAGCTTAGAAACAAAATTGTTCCCCTCGTGGAAGTCCTTTGGAGGAATCACGAAGTCGAAGAAGCGACGTGGGAACCGGAAACAACGATGAGGAAACAATACCCTCATCTATTCACGTTAGGTAAATTCGAGGACAAATTTATTTTTAAGGGGGGAGGAATTGGATTACCCCAAATTATAGCCTAGTTAAAATTTTCATTTAAATAGAAAAGAAGAGTATAAACAAATTTGTTTAAACTAGAATTAAAATGTAAGTGTTTATGTTGTTACCGATCTTGTTCTTGAAAGTTTGTTTGTTTTTATTGAATTCTGGGTTATGATGTTGCTGGAAAATTGATGTTGAATGCTTCATTGTGTTAAAATAATATTGGGTTAATAGATTTATTGAACAAAATATGGAAATTTTGCATAAAACACAAAAGGATATAAAACTGCCTATATTCTTACATGTAGAACAGCCTATAGAAATCTGCGTTTTTGAACATGTTAGAGGAAAAACTAGAAAACTTTCCATCGGAAAAATTTGTAGGAAACTGAATTTACTATAGGATATAGGTCTTGGAAGCATGAAAATGTTCATAGGATTGCTGTAAAATGAGTTAGAACAAAATTGGTCACGTTTGGTAACTTAATTGGTGATTAGGGACTGTTTTAGAATAAATATAAAATATTAGTACTGAAATGAACAAAATGAAGGCTGTAAATGACACCTAAATAACAGGGAAAACAATGGCAAAAGGGATAAAATAAACTACTAAGGGTCCTAAGTTTAAAAGATCACTAGAGTGGGTTAAAACTCAAGATCGGCAAATTTGATTCTGAAAAATCACCTAACTTCGAACATTAAATTGTATTGATGTAGAAATGATAAAAATATATTCTATACATGGTTAGAAATATGGTTGAATAAGATTTCTAGGGATATAAATTTATTAAATATCTTATATATACACTAAAATTTATGGACATAATACTACAAGGTACCATAACTGCCTGAAACTGGGCAGATTAGGATGTAATGTGAAAATGCTTGCTTGTATGTGATATATGGATTAATTCTAATGATGTATTTGTGTTATTAATACATGTAATGGTAGACCAAGAGATAGAAGAGACTTGTGAGGGCATCAAGGTTGGGAAAACAAAGGAAAGAAACAAGGGGATTGTCATTCAAGAATAGCTTGGAGTTCTTGTGGGTGTAGCTATCAATAGGGTTCGGACTTAGATCCTAACCAAGCTTGATTATGATTATGTTCTATTTAGATGTTTCTATGAAAATAGACTTAAAATATATTTGGTAAATAACTAAGGGAAGAATGGTATATACTCAGCTTGATAAATGTTTAATATGTATTATACCTTGTATGATTACATGATGTTATGATATGTTTAATGCCTTAAATGTCATGACATGTTTAATGCCCTGAATGCCATGACATGTTTAATGCCTTGAATGCTTAGATTGGCTACTTTATGAATAATGCTTAAAGAATGATATATTGTGATAATTAACTAAAGTTCACTAGCCTAAGGGCTCCATGATCTTGTTAAATGTCTAATGACATCTTGGATAAACATGAAATGTGCCTTGAACATGCTTTGATTCTTGCCTTGATTATCACATGTATCTTGATAAATGAACACCAAATTAAATGATGCCTTGGTAGCTAGTGAGTCATAGGTAGGATAGCATGCCATAGAGTCTTGAGCTCATTTGTGTTGGGTGGTCTATAGACCGGGCTAAGGCCCTTAATTGGCGACAGTATGAGGGATGTGTGTTATGATCTTTGGCGACAATAAGAGGGATATGACCAGCACTATGGTGCATCTTGACTTGGCGACAGTTGGTTGGTGACTCGATTACCTAGACTTGACTACATACCAAGGCCTAATCTTGAATTGATTATCTAATGTTGCTACAACAAAGCTTGAATATCTTATGAATTTGAAATTAAACATGACTTGAGGCTATACTTGAATTTGATGGTATAATCCTGATAATGCAAAGTTTTCTATCACACGCACATGAAATGAATATTGAATCAATTGATTAAACTTGTGATATGCCATTACATTTGAGATGTGACATGTATTCATGATTTCAATGATAATATGTAATGTTGGCTTGGAATTGACTAGTGATATGTATGCACATGAACTTGAAATGCCATGGCTATGGATTTGAGTAAGTGTATGAAATAATATAATGCTCTGCATGATCTAGATTATTCGAATGTCTTGTATTCTTATATAAGCTTGATCTTCATGAACCTAGCTAGGTCTCTTTTGAATAAGATACACTTGAAAACTTGAATAAACTTGCCTAGCTTAGGTTGCTACCTCACTAAGTACTTAACTGTACTTATCACTCTCGTTTTCATTCTTCCCAAAATGCATGTTAATAGTTTGCAAGCTGCGCTGAGTTGGAGGCAAGTCAAGACAAGCTAAAGCACCAAGTATGGTTATGACCTTTTTGTAAACTCATAGTTGGTGGCCATAGTCTTGTATCTAGATCACATGTTCATGCATTTTGAGCCTAGGAAAGGCTATGCGTATATTTGATATGATATGGCATGTATAACTTGCTAATGTGACTTGTTTGGTAGCCTAGTTGATCTAGGTATTATGCTATGGTATATGAGCATGGATGGTTTTATGCTGTGATATATGATGTCTTGAAAGCCTTGATAATTGATAGATGTATTGATTCATGCTTTGATTGCTTATCATGATTTAAGAATGATGATTATTTACTTGTTACAACATAGTATTGTTACACTCAGATGAAACTGTAAAAGCTATAGCATTTTTTAATGATATTGTTTAATTTGATTAGTTGAGTTAAGAATTCAAGGGTCTAATATCTGGTTTGATTTGGCGTTTGAAATGGTTAGTTTAGTCATGTATATATTATTCGAATGATAAGATGCGGCAAATGTGTTTAAGGTTTGTATGTTATAGCAAATTATTGTTTCATGATTATATGTTGTGGCAAATGTATCTAAGGGTGGTATGTTATAGCAAATATGTATAATGATTATATGTTATAGCTTGATTGCAATATGATTTATGATGATTGTTTGATTATAAGTCTAACTTACCTATTAGAGGTAAGTTAGGCAAAAGTTTTTGTTGGTTCATGTTTTTCCTTGCTTGAGTAACGCTTCTTATTCGGTTTACGACTAAACCGGGTGAGGGGTGTCACAGGAACAGTCTTGCAGGAAATGCTTTCCATAAACATCGAGTATGAATCTTGGTTTTATTCATCGCGTTCTACAATCCCTGCATGTTCTTCTTGTGATTCATTGCTTTCCATTGGCTCCTCCATTCTAAGATCTAGTTGTTTAGTCACCTCTAGTAGATCAACTCTTGTCTCCACATCCTTTGTTTTTACCAATAAAGGATCATGTGATTCCAGAACAACTGTGTTACTTGAGACCTCTCTATCTATCCCAACATTACTCGCAACCTTCTTCCTCAACTCATTCATTTCAGTTTGTGGCGAAGAAAAATCCCTATCTTCATACTCTGATTCTACCGGATCTGACTGCACAAAATTGTCCATAACTAGCCAACCTGGATAAGAGTCTTCCATCACACAGAACAAGAATTCTTACCATGAACAACTAAGTCTGTCACTTTATCATTTTTCTCTCTGTGATCTGTATTTATTTGGATGCTTGCCCTTTCAAAAGAGGATATATGTAAAACTAATATTTGATTTTGATATAACAAATAATTCAAGGACTAAATTACAAAGTAAATGGATTTTTATGAAATCAAAATACTTACATTTGACAAGTAAAATTTATACTTCAAATATTTTGAAGTCAAAACTTAAACTCCATGAACTTTTCTAAGTGTTTCAAAGCCAAAATACACAAAATTTCCAAGGCGTTTCGAAACACCTCCAAAGTGTTTCGATACGTTTTGCCACTGGAAAGAACCATTTCGATACTGATTATTCCCTTTTCCATACAGCCTTCATCTGGGCTATTGGATTTTTATGTGTTGTTTCGAAATGGCTCATACATGTTTCGATACAGGGGTTAAGTATTTTCGAAATCGAGCATTAAATGAATTAGTCGTTACTTGTCAGAAACGAACTTTTGAAAATTTGGTTAAATGTTTCGATACACCCCTATATTGTTTCAAAATAGAAGTTTACATTTTCAAAACTTTTCGATACAACCTATTACCATTTTGATACGACCCTCTTTTTTCACTTTACTGTTTCGGTACGGCCTTTATTTGTTTTAATACAGGCCCTTTTTACACACAACATATCTTTCTTTTTTTGGTGTCGTTTTCAATACAAGGTCTCGTGTTCCTATACAGGTAGTTGTAGAACAACATTTTTGGAGGGAAGAGAGAGCCTCAACGGCTCTATTGATGATCTCAACCACCCAAACAGCTAGAAATCAATGCAATGGTAAAAAACAAGTCTCAAAAGTTACAACATCAACTATTGAACCTTCATGGGCCCAATTCAATTCAGTGGGATCTTTCATTCACATTTTTTCCACCAAGAACATTTTATAAAACTCTTGGACCCCAAAATTTTGAGTATACTACTTTCACGCAATTCACAGGGTTCAGCAAGTAATCGCTATTTCACGATCAAGGGTTTAGTACTATTTGTAGTAACGGTCCTTATATATCGTATTAACAATCGAAATATGGTCGGAAAAAATGTCTATTTAATAGGGTTTCTTCCTATACCTAGGAATTCCATTGGACCCAAGAAACATCAAAGCATTCATTCCAAACCCTTGAGCCTATTAGAGTCAAATTGTATACCCAACATGTGAAATTCCATATTGTTCATCTTTCTTTCAATTTTGTGGATTGTTGGTTTGTAATTGGGCAATAGATTATTCTTGTGAGAGATACATTTCAAATTGCCTTTTTGTTCTTTGTAATTGAGAGTCTTTTTATTCAATCTTTGGGTAGAAAGATTGAATTTGTAAAGGTTGCCTCCTTAGCCTAGAAAAGGGGAAGAACAAATTAGTGAAGAGTTTTTTGAAAATCCTTAGTGGGAGCTAAGATAGTGGATGTAGAGCTTGGTTAGAAGCTTGAACCACTATAAGTTCCTTGTTCTTCAATTTAAATTTTTCCATTTTCCCCCTTAATTTTTAGAAGTGCCAATTCACCCCCCTCTTGGCTATATCGGTTAATTCGATCCACTCAACAATTGATATTAGAGCTTACCTCATTATAGGCTTCACAACCACAAGAGGAAATCCTAGAAGAGTGTTGATCAACTTCCAAGTTGAGCCATGGCATCTACCTCTGTGCGAAGCATGTACGAATCTCAATCTACCACCAAACCACCATTCTTCAATGGAGATAACTATCCCTATTGGAAGAACTAGATACGTCTCTTCATCAAATCGAGTGATTACCTAGTATGGAATGTGGTAGAAGATGAACCAACCATTACCATGAAGAGAGATGAAGAAGGAAGGCTTGTTTCAAAGAAGAAGGTGGAGATGAGTGAAGACGATAGAAAGAAATGGCAAGTGAATGACAAAGCCTTGCACATGCTATTCTGTGCTCTCATACCGCACATCTACTCCAAAGTGTCCTCAATAACAAGTGCTAAAGATGTGTGGGACACTCTTGAAACCACATAGGAAGAAACAAATGATGTGAAGGAGACAAAGATTGGGATCCTCAATCTTAGTTAAGAAAACTCCAAGATGGAGGCCAATGAGACCGTAACAAAGATGTTTGATCGCTTCACCGTTATCATCAATGGTTTGAAGGGCTTTGCAGAGATCATCCCCGAAGATAAGTGTAAAGTGTCCATAATTTATATATTTCATGCACATTCCATCTCATATTATTGCTTTTTTTGAGTACATTTTAGGCATAATTAGGTTCATGCAATGCATTTTACAGTATTTTTTACTTTGCCATGCTTTTTATTGATTATCTTTTATTTGGTAAGAAAAAGGTATTGTTTTAGTTTAGTTTTAGTTTCAGGTACTAGAGGCTGACAGAAGGAGAGAGAAGCTAAGGACATGATGTTGATGCAACAGACCAAGGAGTTGAACTGATGCAGTTCCAAACAGAGACAGCAGTCGCTGCCGCCATACCTGCCGCCCAAGACAGCAAGACAAGAAATTGGAGAACTGGAGTGCGATCTGTAGAGAAGAAAATCCTAATCTTAATGATGATGTCCACTCAATTTTCTGATGACTGTAGCAGCAGAAAGAGCTGCCGAAGGAGGAACTTGAGCTTACTTGTGGAGTAAGGCAGCATGATTAAGTCCATATTTAACTCAAAGAAGTCAGCATTTAAAGTTGCATTTAATGCAAAAACTACTTTGAAGACTTCTACTCCAAGAAGGACTAGACCTAGCTAATGCCTATATATACCCATTGTACTTTTACTTCAAAACAACTTAGGTTTTCCCTTAGGCATAGTTTAGATTTCCTTGCCGCCATTATGTTCTAAAATTCTCTTTGGGATTGGGTTATGTTGTAATTAGTGTGAGAACGATTGTTTAGGATTTTAAGTTTGTTTTTGCAATAAAGCTTCAAGGTTTGCTTATTCCATGTTCTTCATAGTTCTCAATTAAGGTGAAAGATCAGTTGATTACTATCCATTTGTTCGGTATCGAGAGAGTCGAACTCACAAAAGGAGTAAGTACGATCTCATCTATAGACGGTGTTGATCAATCCAGCCTAGACATTGGTTAGGGTTTAAGGCGGCTAAAATAGGACGAATTAACTTTGCTATCTTTGCACAATTTACTCTACGACTGGTATTATTTGTATTGAACATCAACAACATTCTGACTTAGTCATAAGCAGGATCACTTTCGAAGCGTTCGGCCGAGCCTTGTAGTTCTACCGAGTTTGCCTCCTAGACACAAGTCCATTCCCCAGCCGAGGCAGCGAGAGGGTCTCAGCAGCCTAACTTCCATCCCCCGCCGAGGCTACAGAGTTTGACAGCACAAAACAACTTGTCCTATTCAATGCAGTTTCACACCAAGCATCAACATAACCCTACTCATTCCATCAATCTGATTTCTTCCCTTTTATTTACTTGTGTTTTATTTTATTTTCTTCTTAAATAATTCAACTTATTTGTGCATTTAATTTTCCCTTGTGCAGGAACAACGAAACAAGTCAAGCTGTCCAATCCCTGTGGGAGACGATATTTTTTGTACTATTACTTGACAGGAGTGTGCACTTGCGCTCATATTTAGAGAACACTAAAATGCTCTACAAATTTTTAGCGTCGTTGCCGGGGATCAGTAACAGCAAAATTTGTTTTTAATTTCTGCACTTTTATTTATTTGCATTTAATTTTCAGTTTTTTATTAATTTTATTTTTAATCGAAAAAATATTTTACAGTTTCCTTTGCTAAGTGCATGACCAGGGCAAACCCAAAAGGCAAAATCGTTTACGTTGACGATGTCGAACGAAGAGCAAGAGAACTCAAAAATGAGATCAGAATAGCCCTTGGGAAAACTAAAAAAAGGAGAAAAACAAAGGAAAACATGGAAGTAATAAACGACAACCCTGCCAACAATGCTCATAATGGCAGGGATGGGTAGCAAGACCTGCCGCCCAGAGAACAACAACAAGTTCCACCTAGGCAGCACCCTCAAAATCCGCCCAGGCAGCCACAGTACGTTCAAACCACTAGGGATTACTTGGAACATGAATTTAGTGGGTTCGATTCGATAGTGACAGAACCTGAGATTGAGGCGGATCACTTTGAGCTGAAGCCCGTGATGTTTAAGATGATGAACACGTTGGGACAATTTGAAGGAACTGCCACAGAAGATGCTCGGCAGCACTTAAGAGGATTTCTGGACATATGCAGAGCATTCATAATACACGGAGTCCACCAAGACGTGCTAAGGCTGAGATTATTCCCCTATTCACTAAGGGATAGGGCAAAGCAGTGGTTAAACAACCAGCCAACATGGTCATTCAACACATGGACAAAGCTGTGTAAGGATTTCCTGGATCATTTCAGCCCATTAAATGTCACAAACAGATTGAGAAATGAGATCACAGCCTTCCGACAAGGAGATGATGAGCCAATGTATGAAGCATGGGAGCGGTACCAACAGATGCTTAACAATTGGCCGCTCCATGGTTTCCCAACTTGGACGTAGGTGTCAATGTTCTACAACGGGGTGAACTACCCAACTCGAATGATGATTGATGCCTCAGCCAACATAATCATCGTCGACAGACCACCAGATGAGGCACTACGAATCCTGAACCAAGCTACCAAGAATGATTAAAAGTACCCCTACAGCCCGTCGAGGCGACATTAGGCGGCCAACTACTGTGAACGAAGTGGAAGCCTCAGAGTATGTCAATTCCCGCCTCGACAAGCTAACAGAGCTGGTCAGGAACATGGTGAAACCACTGGGAAAGTCTATGAGGCCAAGGTTGTAGAGCCATTATGTGATAAGCGTGGGGGCAACCACGATTACTCTGAATGCACTGCATCTGCCAATTTCATGGGAGGATACGAGAGGAACAGAAGGCGCGCCACGAACACATACAAACAACAACAACAACAACAACAATGAGGCTACCAGCAAAACCAGTCCAGACAACAAGCTCATCAGCCACAAAACAATAATTCACTAGAAGCAACCCTTCAAACTTTTATGTTTTAACTCTAGTGAATTTATTGATCGTACAAATAAGTTTATTGATAAAACTGAGTCATTCACGGACAGGACAAAGATGGGGATGAACAACCAGGAGGCTACGATAAAGAACCTGGAAACCCAGTTTGGGCAATTCACTACGATCTATAGCAGCAAGACAATGGGCGCAATGTCCAACAGTACAGAGGCAGCAGCTAAGGCCACATATGAGCAGTGCAAAGCCATATCAACCAAGAGTGGGAAACAGATGAATGAGCCCAAAGTGGTAAAGCCAGAAGAGAAACAGCCAACACAGAAAGAGATACCTGTCACAACAGCATTCACACCAGTCGCCCCAACAGTTGAGCCTGATAGTAGTCCTGAGACGGATGATTCTCAAGAGATAAAGTTTGCATGCAAAAAACGTATAGAGGACATCCACCTGCCAGCACCTTTCCCCCAAAGGCTAAAGCAAACAGAAACATGAGCACCAGTTCAGGAAATTCTTGGATATTCTGAAGCATGTGCACATAAACATACCTCTCATAGAAGCCATTCAGAACATACCCAACAATGCCAAATACCTCAGGGACATGGTTTCTAGGAGGAAGAGAATTGGGGAGTTTGAAATAGTTGTTGTAACAGAGGAGTGCATAGCCATGCTACATAACAAGTTGTCGTCCAAGCAAACAGATCCAGGAAACTTTGTTATACCATGCAGAATAGGCAGCAAGAACGAAACAAAAGCCCTGTGCAATTTAAGAGCCAACATAAACTTGATGCATAAGGCAGTCTTTGATAAACTAGGAATTGGGAAAGCCATGATAAATAACAAGTTGTCGCCCAAGCAAACAGATCCAGGAAGCTTTATTATACCATGCAGAATAGGCAGCAAGCACGAAACAAAAGCCTTGTGCAATTTAAGAGCTAACATAAACTTGATGCCTAAGGCAGTCTTCGACAAACTAGGAATTGGGCAAGCCAAACCTACCTCTATTATGTTGAAACTTGGTGATCATTCAATTGTACAACCGGAGGGCAAGATCGAAGACATCCTAGGGCGACCATTTTTGGCCACGGGAAGAACTCTAATAGATGTGGAACATGGGGAGATGACCATGAGGGTAGGCAATCGAAGCATCAAATTAAATGTGCTACAACCCTAGAAAATGAAAAAGAAGGATGCCCATACGCTCATGCCGCCAAAATCAGCACAGAGATAGGTCAATGCAGCATCTGTCACGGCAGACCAAGGGGCAGGCTGAAAGACCCAACAACACACCACCTTAAGGAACAAGAGGACCCAGGAGGGAAGGACAAGACAAATCACCTCAGGAAGTGGTTATGTCTGGGAGATGCACCCAAAGGCACTCCTAACATAACTTAATTATTTTTTTTTTATTTTTATGTATTAGGAATACACTTTAATTTATTGCAATTTATTTTCTTTTAGTCTTAGAATTAAAATTAGTTTCCACATTTTTATTTTCAAAACTTATTTTAGCATTTAATTATCTTTATTTTTATTTCAGGATTAGGAATAAAAAAGCTGGATCAAGAAGAAGGCCCAGATAGGAGTCCGCCCACCATCCCGCTGAGAAAGCCAAGGGCGACCCAGCGCAAAAACACGTAATGGCTAGTTTCCCGCTAACGGCTAGCTACCAACGGCTATAGAAGTAATAGGCAGAAATCTCGTAACGTGCGCGAAACAATTTGACCGTTAGACATCTAATGCCGCCCCGACACCTCTCGGCAACCTCTATTTAAATCCTACTCATCCCATTCATTTACTTTACTTTCACCTCCTTGTTATCTTATTCTTTCATCAACTGCTCTCTAGCTAATTACCTTCTTTTTCAAGTTTCAGTTAAATTCCAACCGTCTCACACATAGCTTCAACATCAGCACCCAAACCACCTTCCAACGATTTTGCTCCAAGGCAGATGAGAAGAGATATAAAGATCAGTTTTCAAAGGAAGTAGTTTGGGAGGAGCAAGGTTTCTACCACCCACAGCAAGGGATGGGAAATATTTGCACGGCAGCCGGAGATGGCTAACATCACTTTGGTCAGAGAATTCTATGCCCACCATCCCTGCCCAGAGCTACCGTTCATCTATGTTCGACGAGAGCTTGTCAAGCTTAATGCCACCGTAATCAATAGCTTTTAGGGCCTAGATATGTAAGACAACCCCCACAAAGAATGGAGGCAGTCACTGACAGCTGCCGACTATGAAAGGCTCAAGGCCAGACTGTGGGATCCCAACATGCCATGGTTGGTAGGAAAGCATGGCGGCTCTGTCCAACATCGCCACCTACTGCCCGAGGCAGTGTTGTGGAATACCTTCATCAAGAGGCGTCTGCTGCCCACCTCCCACAACTCCACTGTCGATCGGCCGCGCCTCACACTAATTCACAACATTATGATAAACCGGCCCATCAATGTTGGAGAAATCATATTTAAGGAGATTCACAACTGCTTCTGCAAGACAAATGGTAGGTTATACTTCCCGTCACTCATCACCGGCCTTTGCGCCAATTTCAACGTCTCAATCGACCCCGAGGATGAGATGACAATAGCTAAGGAGCAAAGGTCCAGGAAAGCCTACCTACAGATGATGCAGGCCAATGCGACAGAGCCCATCACCCCCGGCCAGCCCTCTGCCACATGGCCAGCTACACCAGCCGCCCCCGACAGTACTGAAGCTGTCTCAACCAATGAAGTCATCACGCTGCTGCGCATCCTCATCGACAGCAGCAAAAGGATCGAACAACATCAGCTGACATTCATGAAGTATGTGGGGGATGTCCAAGAAGCCTTTGTGGCATATCTTCTGCAGAAGTATCCAGATGATAGCCACACCCTGCCACCCTACCCCGCTGATTTTGCCGCTGCAGCTGTCCCGCACAAGGAACGCCAAACGCCGCAACTGCCCGCCACGCCGCCTTCTGCCGCCAAATGTCATCTCCGACGCACTACCCATCGTATTCTGCCACCTCCGCTTCCAACACATTGGCAGACTCCCCAGAGCGGCATCAACAACATCATTCCCCCATCTGCACAACGACAATGGTGGCAAATACCTTCTCATCAGAAGAGGTCGAGCAACAGCTACCAGCAATAGCAACAACAGCAGGAGAAGCAGCAGCCCCAATGACGATTGACCCCCCGACAGCACAAACGGGGGAAGGAACAAGGAAGAGGAAGAAGCACATCATAGTCGCCGAGCCAGTGGATGATGAGGCAGACTCAAAAAAGAGTGAAGCCCCTCCTGCCGGTCCTCCTACAGAAACTAAAGAAGACTCTCGCCCCACTCTTAAGAGAGTCCAACCACCGCGGACAGCAGAAGTCTTTCCAGCTAAGTCTGCCGCCCGGACATCTGACGGGCGCCGCCTAGTCATCCAATCCTCCTCCTCCTCCTCAGCAGCAAAGACACAAGCCTCCTCTCAACCATCTGCCAACTTCTAGTTTTTTCTTTTCTTCTCTTTATTTTCTTTTTATGGTTTATATCAATTTTTTTTCTTTCTCTCTAGTTTATTTTTGTTTTTAATCTTTTGTTTTTATTTTGTGCATTGAGGGCAATGCCCATCTCAAGTTTGGGAGGGATAGCTCTCATTATTTTGTTTAGGCATATTTTAGTGCATATTAGGTTGCATAATGTACTTGCCTTAGAAAAATTAATCAAAAAGAAAAAAAATTAGAACTTGTGCCTATGATAGGATAGCCGACGTTAATTTTTGCACCAAGTTAAAATGAACTTAATTTTGGGGAAAAGCATGAAGTAAACTTAGGATTTTTCTATAGTTGCCAAAAATTAAAACACTATTGTTACTTGCTGAATTTGTTTGAGTTTCTGATAAACATTGCCTACTGAATTATTTGTAAAATTCTTACATGGTTGCAGGAAGCTGCCGCGGCAGGCAACAAACAGAAAAATGAATGCACTGCCAAGGCAGGCAAAAGAAATTTTTTTATGATGTATATCCCTAGATGTGCCTGAAACATGCTCTAGGAAGAATCATGTGCGAGGACACTCCGCTACTACCAAAGTCCATGAATCTGAAAATCATAACGTGGCGGACAAATTAGCATGAGTGAATGAAAGTCTTCACGGGATGACTCTACTCTATGGGTTTAGGGTTATGTAGTTTGCTCCCGTTGCGTGTAAAAGAGTCTATCGCAATAGAGTGCAAGTGTACACGACGCAAGTAGTAAAGTGATACACGAAGTATCAGATGTCGAATCCACAGGGACTAGAAATAGCCTTAACCTTGAATTGTTGTACAAGAAAGAAGATAATTTTAATGGTTTGTAAGGGAATACTAAAGAATACTGAAGAATAAAGATTAAAGAAATCAGGATAGAGAGAATAGGTCGGTATTGATTTGCTCAATAGTGTAGGTGTTGCAATGTCTAGGACTTCCTGTTCTGTCGTTGTTGCTGTCACGGCAGCACCTGCGGCGGCAGAGGTCTGTTAATGTTGCGGCAGCGATCACACAACTTTGTACTTCAAGCTTGGCAAGAATCCATGTTGTGTCTTGTCCTATCCATAGGTCCAAGTCTATCGATGAATACGTCTTTGATGATACCTCCCGGCGTGAATCGAAGGATGAACACCGATGTTGTTGAATTCTTCCTTAGCCACTAAACCTCGTCCTATCCCTAGGTCCGAGATAGTTCAACCACATACTGGAGAAACCGTACTTATTCCTTTCATATACTTAACTCTCCCGATATTAAGTAAATGTATAATCTCACAATGCTCTCCCGATACTCTTGTAAGATGTTGAAAACCAGAATAAGCAAACTTGATGTCTATTTTATTGAATAGAAAAAAAATCCTAAAACAATGCAATACTTGCAACTACTTTACAGAATCAACCCTTAGCCCTAGGGGAAGTTTAGAACATGATGAGAAAGGGGAAAACGACTAGGGTTTAGGGCAAGATGGCTAGAGAATAAGATATCCCTCCCTAAGTCGAATTACATGCCTTTATATAGGCCTTGGGTTCAAGTTTTCTAATATGGAAAGAATACAAGTTTAAATTAAAGTACAACTCTATTAAAGACTAAATATTCAGAGTAGATGTCTTTAATTCGTCCCCTTTTCTTGCTTAGAGTTTCTTCCTTGAACTTTGGGCTTGACCTTCATTCTGATCTAGGGCTCGGAAAAATATATGAGTGCTCCACGACAGACCGACTTAATTTCCTCTTTCTGTCGAGCTCCATTTCACTTTTTTCCTTCACCATTGTTGTCGTCCTTAGCTGCCACGGCAGCGGCCTCGGCAGCATCGTCCTTCTCGACTTCAGTCTTGTGTTCCAACTCTGCTTCTCCACTGCCCCGAGTCTGTTACAGAAGCTACCTGCAAAAGTAACCGAAATCAGTAGCAACTATGCCTTTTTATATAATTGTGACGTATAATTGAAATCTATCCTAAATGCAATGAAATATGCTTAAATGCAGCAGGAATATGGGGTAAATAAGGGGTAAAAAGTAGAACTTTTGCATACTCAACACACCCCCAAACTCTAATCCTTGCTTGTCCTCAACCAAATGCAACCTAACTAACATGCATGTATACATATATACATACATATATATATATATATATATATATATATATATATTCTTGGCTTAAGTTAGTGAACAATCCTTATCCACTATACCATCCCCATCATGTTTAGCACCTGTTCAAATATTTAAGGATCTACTTAGAGCAAAAGTATAGTCTCATGCATGTGTGTGCAATTATTGTGAACATACCTGAATATAGACTTCCCTAGCAACTAGAATATTATACTTAGCTTGATTAGAGTTTTCCTTCGAGACTTAATTCATTTTTTTCACTAGAGCCAGTAATGGGCACCTCTAGTTGTTTTCCTTCTTTGTCGGAATTTTTCTCTTCTCTACTAGAGCCAGTATTTCAAGAACCTCTAGTTAACTATCTAGAGCCGGTGATAGGCACGTCTAGATGTTTTACTCTGGTTATTTTCCTAGAGCCAGTGATAGGCACCTCTAGGTTTCCTGAGTTTTTAGTCTCTTTCTACTCTAAGTTCTAAGTTTTCTATTCTAAGCATGCTAGAGAAAGTCTTTTATCAAGTAAGTCACAAAGTGTTTCAGTTTTTTTCAAAACTATACTAAGGCTCTACTTACTTCCTAAAATATTTTTAAGGGGCTGTCACGACAGAGATGGCTACAGCAGATAATAAAAGTTCAATAATTAAGCCAAAGAATTTTTTTGTTGACAAAAATAAACTTAAATAGTAATTAACACTTAGACACGATTTTGAACCTAAAACATTTCATATAACATGAGGGATGCCACCCCCAAACTCAAGGGTTGCATTGCCCTCAATGCATGATGATAGAAAAATAAAAACAGAAAATAAAAACATCACAATTATAACAAAATAGAAGATAGCAAAGATAAGATAAAAACTTAAATTTAAGTGTTGTTGTTGCAACTGTTGTTGCTGCTGCTGTTGTTGATATGTATCTACCGGCGGGCTGTGACCTTCATCGTCGATGCCGTCAGATGGCTTGGAGAGGTGGAGGTAGTCTTTTTCTTGGCTTCTCTCGGGGGCTGGATGCGAGTAGGTGAGATCTGGGGTAGTCGTTCCAGCACTTGTACCTCCTCAGAAGAGTTGTTGATGTTGCTGCCACTGTTGCTGCTATTGCTGCTGTCTGACTTCCCTTGGCCGGATGGTCCGTCTCCGGTGTTGGGTTTCTGTCGCTTCATCCGAGTGAATTCTTTGGAAAGGTTCCTCTTAACAGAGGGCTCGCCATCAGATTCTTCCAAAATTGAGGAGGAGGAGAAACCAACAATAAATTCGCCGAGGTCAGACGGTGGCTCCTTTCGCTTTTCTCCCCTGGCAGAGGCAATGGCGGTGTGGTTGCCACCTGCAGCTGTCGTGGCCGGGGATGGAGTGGACGCAGCAAAAGGTGTTCTCGGTGTGGCAGCAGGGGTAGGGGTATGGGCAGGTGTGGGTGCAAAAAAATAATGATCAGGGAAAACAAGGAACTTTACATTTGGAAAATTTAAATTGCTTTTAATGAAATGTACCGTTGCTGTTGTGAAGTCGCGGATAAAGCTCATCAGACCCAGCTGCCTCTCCTCCATTTTCTGCAGGGTAGCTAGGATTTGAGTGGAGGAGTCTGCTGGGGAAGCTGTTGTTGTGGGCTGCTGCAGCTCTACGGCGGCAGGCTCTGTCTGGGTAGGCTTTGCTGGATCCTCTGCCGCGGCAGATGGATTGAAATAGGAGATTGGTGTTGCCGCTTTCAGCTCCATCAAACTGAAGATATTTTTCTTCGTCCATCTTTTACCTCAAACCTTGATATCTTCAGCAATTTCAGGGACGATGTGGCCACGACAGATTTCTGTGATGAGGTAGGGGAAGACAAGGGATCCCGATGGCCGAAGTGCACAGTCCAAAATCCCCTCCCGAATATAGCAGCCAACATTAATGGGTCTCTCGTTTAAAATGGAATGAACGAGCGCTAACCTGGGTTGATCCACTATGTTGTTGTGTGAGGAAGAAATAATCCTTTTTTCATGAAGGCGTTCCATAGTTTTGCCTCGGGGGTGAGTTGAGCTCGTTTCACCGTCCGTAGGTGTTTTGGGTCTATATTCCACTGGGTCCCTTCCTCTGTCAGTTCTACTATGACAACGTCGTAATCTGCGGCCAACATGCTCTCCACGAACCTCTTATGCGCATCTTCCTTTCTGTCGACGTAGAGTCCGTAGAGGGTATTAATGTACTCTGGATCAAGAGGGACTTCCTTACCACGTACTGTCATGGTCGTCATGTCTTTGCTATTGACGACAACGTAGAATTCTATGACCGGAGTGACATTCATTTCCTCAGGTTGGGCAGCAAACATCTACCATTGAAGTGCTCTGATCTTGCTGGCGATGAATGGTTCGAGCCCGAGGTTCTCCATTCGTTTGGTGTAGATGAACCCTTTCTCTTCCCACGTCTCCCTTTTCAGGAAGGAGGTGTAGTATCGGTCATTGGAATCTGCGGTGGCAAAGGGGTTTGGGATTCTGTCGTGGCTGGGAGTGTCTGCTGCTGCAGCAGAGCTTGAGGCAGCACTTCTCCTTGTGTTTCTAGTACTCATAGTTTCAAGACTATAGAAATGAAAGAAAATGTAAATCTAGAGAGAAAGCAAGTAGAGAGAGTAAAAGTGAGGTGAAAAATGAAAAGTAAAACGGTGTTTATATAGATGAACAGGTTGCTACCCGTTGGAGCTGTAACGGCAGGCGCGAATAATGGGGCCAGCTGTTACGCGGTTTCTGACGCGTCTGTCACGCGTTTCCGTGTCTAATGCGCGTCTGTTATGCGTTTGCGTGTCTGCCGCGACAGCGTGTTGATAGGCTGTATTTTCCGCGTCTGTCGCGACAGTTGTGACGACAGGTTCCTCCTTTAGTCTTTTTGGGCTGCTTGTGAGATGGTGGGCTAGTTCACTTCTTCTCCTCTTCTTGTCTCCTTTATTTCCTAAAAATAATTAAAATAAAAACTTAGTTCTTAAAAATTAAAATAATTCTAATTCCCTAATAAATAAATAAATAAATATATATATATAATAAAAAAATTAAGTTAAATTAGGGATGCCATGAGGGGCATCTCCTAAAGTAACCACTTCCTGCATTCTTGGGGCTTCAGTCCCCTGATAATGCTTTAGTCTCTGTCTGTTGACTTTAAATTGGTGCCCGTCTTTTAAGGATTTGATCGTGATGGCACCATGGGGAAAAACTTGCACAACTTGAAATGGGCCGGACCATCTAGATTTCAGCTTCCTTGGGAAGAGTTTCAAACTAGAGTTGAATAACAACACAAGCTGCCCTGGGCAGAACTGTCGTGGCAGAAGCTTCTTGTCATGCAACTTCTTTGTTTTGTCCTTGTAAATCCTTGCGTTGTCATAGGCCATTGCTCGAATTTCTTCAATCTCATTCAAGTCAAGTAGCCTCTTCTATCCTGCCTTTTCCAAGTCCATGTTCACTGCTTTGATGGCCCAGTATACTCTGTGCTCTATCTCAACAGGTAGATGGCATGTTTTTCCATATATCAGCTGGTAGGGTGACATTCCCAATGGAGTTTTAAATGTTGTTCTGTAGGCCCAGAGTGCATCATTGAGGTGTAAGAACCAGTCCTTTCGAGTTGGCTTACCCATCTTCTCAAGAATGTTCTTTACCTCTCTGTTGGATATGTCGGCCTGTCCATTGGTCTGAGGGTGATATGTTGTTGCGATTCGATGCTTAACGCCATATTTCCTTAAGGCAGCAGCTATTACCCTATTGTCAAAATGTCTCCCTTCATCACTGATGATCGCCTTAGGAATGCCAAATCTGGAAAAAAATTGTTCTTATGCAGAAATATTTGAGCAGTCTTGGCATCATTTTTATGTGTGGTGATCTCTTCAACCCATTTAGACACGTAGTCCACTGCTAGGAGGATATAAAGATTCCCACATGATGCTGGGAATGGTCCCATGAAATCAATCCCCCTAACGTCGAAGATTTCGACTTCAAGGATGTTTTGCATCGGCATCTCATGTCTCCTTGAGATGTTTCCAGTCCGTTGACACTTGTCACAGTTTTTGTAGAATGCTTGGGCATCCTTGAACAGTGAAGGCCAATAAAAACCAGACTGCAAAACCTTGGCAGTAGTTTTGTTACCCCCTAAGTGTCCTCCATATTGTGAAGCATAGCAGTGATGAAGCACAACTTCCTGCTCATCATGTGGTACACACCTCCTAATGATCTGATCTGCACAATTTTTGAAGAGAAGAGGTTCGTCCCAATAATAATGCTTAACATCATTTTGGAACCTCTTCCTAGCTTGATAGTTAAGTTCAGGAGGAAATATTTCGGAGAATATTGCCATCATGCACCTCTGGAAGGTTGTTGGTGTGTTGCAAAGTCCAAATGGCATCATCCGAAAAGCATAAGTGACGTATGGGCAAGTGAAAGTCATTTTCTCTTGATCCTCCAGCACGATGGCTATTTTGTTATAACCTGAGTAACCATCAAGAAAACAGTAATAAGGCTTTCTCGCTAATCTATCAAGCATTTGATCAATAAAAGGCAGGGGAAAGTGGTCCTTCCGGGTAGCTTTGTTAAGCTTTCGGTAGTCGATACAAACCCTACAACTGGTCATAGTCCTAGTTGGGATTAATTCACTGTCACCACGGTTATTCCTCCTTTCTTAGGAACGCACTGCACCGAGCTCACCCACTTACTATCCGAGATGGCGTAAATTATCCCAGCGTCTAACCATTTGATAATTTCTTTTCGAACCACTTCTCGCATAGCATCATTCAAGCGTCTATGGGCATCAATGGTCGGCTTATGATCATCCTCTAAGAGAATTTTATGCATGCATAGTGCTGGACTGATGCCTTAGATATCAGCTATCGTCCATCCAATAGCTTTTTTGTGCTACTGCAACATCCCTATCAGTTGTTGTTCTTGTTCCTGCATCAACTTGGAAGAGATGATTACGGGCAACGTATCATTTAATCCAAGATAAACATATTTGAGCTACCCTGACAGGGGCTTAAGGTCTAGAACTGGTGGTTCTATAGTTGATGGCTTCTAGATGATGTGTTCATTTGAGGTATAGTTTCAGGGCTCGAATAACTTACCTGGCCGATTGCCTATCCAATTTACCTCATCATGACCTTCAATGTCAGATATGTTAGAATCTGAGGAGATGCTGTCGTCGTCGCTGCCCTGACAGTCTTCAAGGTGGCTGCTAGGACAGTGGCCAAAATTGATGTCACGGCAGTCTGACGTGATGCAGGGTTGGTCAAGGATTACTTCAGTGATAGCCTTGCATTCTTCTTCTGCATCAGCGTGTTTTATTGCTTGGAGAACATTTAGCTTGATCTCTTGATCATTCACTCTCATTGTGAGTTCTTCCTTTTCTACATCAATCAGTGATCTGCCTGTGGCTAAGAAGGGTCGCCCTAGGATGCTTGGTGCATTCTCATCTGTTTCACAATCTAAAACAAGAAAGTCAGCAAGAAAAATAAATTTATCCACTCTTACCAGAATATCTTCAATCTTCCCTTTTGGTTGCACGTAAGAGCGGTCTGCCAGCTGCAACATAACTGTCGTGGGACGTGCTCGTCCAATACCTAGTTTCTGAAATATAGATTTTGGCATTAAATTAATACTAGCACCTAGATCACAAAGTGTCTTACCCACGAATTTATCACCAATTATGCACGGTATTATGAAGCTCCCAGGATCCTTCTTTTCTGGGTGGATTCTTGTGCAGAATAGTCATGCATCCTTCTGTCAATTTAACCGTTTCAAATGCCCCAAGTCTGGATTTCTTTGACATAACATCCTTGAGAAATTTGGCATAACCGGGCATTTTCTTGATGGCATCGAACAGTGGAATATTAATGTGGACCTGCTTAAAAATATCATATATCTTCTTAAGCTGGAACTCTTGTTTCTGCTTCTGTAGCCGCTGTGGAAAAGGAGGTGGAGGACGATAATCTTCAATGTGTCCTTCCCATGGTATTCGGATCTGAGGAGGCTTAGGTTCTTCATCCTTCTCCTTTGTCCCTTCTGCTATCGTAACAGGTGTAGCGGCAGCAGGTTGTTTATCGTCTGTCGGGGCAGCGTTCGCGGCAGTCGATTCTAGGGTTGGTTCCTTAACTAGTTCAACTTTCTTCTCCGGCCCTAGTAATTGCTTCCCACTCCTAGTTGTGGTAGCTTTGCACTGCTCATGTATGGGTTGTCTAACGACCTCAGTATCGCTAGGGAATCCTCCGTTTTGCCTTGGCTTAATATGCTGGGAAACCTGACCCATCTGTGTCTCCAGTGATTTCAGAGTAGCTTCATGGTTATTCATTCGCATATCTGTTTTATCCATGAACGAATCAGTCTTCTTGACGAAGTGATCCATGTTTGCGATATAAGTTCCTGCCTGTGACATAAATGTGGCGAAGGTCTGCTCCAGTATACTAGGTGTGGTTGTTGGTGGCTGTTGCGGCTGCTGTTGCGGTTGCTGCCGAGTAAGAATTCTAGGTGCCTCTGATTTTGAGTGTTCTGTACTTGAGGATTCAGGGCATTGTTTGGGTTGCTCCAAGAGAACTTGGGATCTTTCCTCCAGTTGGGATTGTAGTTGTTGGAGTCATAGTTTCTTTACTTGTTGAAGTTTCCAAGTGTTGAGTGTGTAAAAGTTCTATTATTTACACCCTTTTTAACCCATATTTCTGCTGCATTCAAGCATCATTTCATTGCATTTAGGTTAGTTTACAGCAAAACATCACAAATATATTAAAGGCACAAATTCTACTAAAGAATGGCTGATTTTGCAGGTTGCTGCCATAGTAGACGGAGAAGGCAGGCGCGGGGCAGAGAAGCAGAAGAGCTGAACTGGACAAGCAGACAAAGAGGACGATGCTGCCATGGTGCCGCCGTGACAGCAGAGGACGACAGCAAGCTAGTGGAGAAAAATCAAAGTGGACCTCGATAGATAGAGAAAATTCTGCTCGTCTGTCGTGTGAAAACCTTATATTTTTCCAAGCCCCGAATCAAAAGATATGTCAAGCCCAAAGCTCAAGGAGAGAAAATCCCAAGAAACAAGGAGGACGGCTGGAAAGTAGATTCCTTGAAGATTAAGTCTTTATTAGAATCATACTTTTAATTAAATTTGTAATCCTTGCTAACTTAGATAACTTGAGCCCAAAGCTTATATAAGGGCATATATTTTAACCTAGGAGACATCTCATATCCCCAATACCCCATAACCGATAACCAAAACCCCTAGCCGTTTTCCTGCCTTCGACATGTTCTAAATCCTTCCTAGGGCCACGGGTTGATTTGTAAAGTAGTTGCAAGGGTTGTTTTGTTTTAGGAATTTTCAGTTCAATAAAATAAACTTCAATTTCTCTTATTTTGGTTATTAATATCTTGCAAGAGCATCGGGAGAGCATTGTGAGGTTATCTATTTACTTAGCAACGGGAGAGTTAAGTATACGAAAGAAATAAGAGCAAGTTCTCTAGTTTATAGTTGAACTATCTCGTGCCTAGGGATAGAGCGAGGTTAAGTGGCTAAAGAAGAATTCATACACATCGGTGTTCATCCTTCGATTCACGTCGGGAGGTATCATCAAGACGTGATCATTGACAGACTTGGACCTAGGGATGGGCCAAGGCAGATCTGGGATTCTTGCAAAACTTGAAAGTACAGAGTTGAGCGTTTGCTGCCGCGACGATCAACGGACTGCTGCCGCGACAGGTGCTGCCGCGACGGGTGACGACGACAGAACTGGATTTCCTAAACTCTGCAATACCTGCACTACTGAGCAATTCAATACCAGCTCATTCTCTCTATCTTGATATCTTTACTCTTTTATTTACGTTTTCTTCAATATTTTCGTGACAACTCTCAATTATTTCATTTACTTTCGTGCAGTGAATTAAGGTGACGCTATTAGCCCAATCCCTGT
The DNA here is from genome assembly GCA_958450335.1 of Hibiscus tridactylites. Taxonomy (NCBI): domain Eukaryota; kingdom Viridiplantae; phylum Streptophyta; class Magnoliopsida; order Malvales; family Malvaceae; genus Hibiscus; species Hibiscus tridactylites. The sequence continues at coordinate 26,379,570 of OY288269.1, read as the reverse complement.
GGAGACGATATCCGATACTTCGTATCACTTTACTACTTGCGTCGTGTATACTTGCACTACCATTGCGATAGACTATTTTACACGCAACAAGTTTTTGGCGCCGTTGCCGGGGATTGGCAACATAACTCTACCTTTTCTTTTACTGCACTTTTTGTTTTTGTTTTTATTTTTATTTTTATTTTTCTGTTTTTCTTTGGTGCATTCAACTCTTGCTTTTCACAAGGTTACTTTTTTATGCGCAGATCGAATCGAGGTAAAGATCCTGAGTACCAATTAGATCTGGAAATTGAACGATCATTCAACCTCAAGAAACAACTTCGTCACTTACTAGCCAGGAACGAGTACCTTGAGGAACAACTAGAGAAGATGGCCCACAATGGAAACGACCCGCCTGTCGACGATATTATACCACCTGCCGGCAACCCTGCTGTCGCTGCCGGATGACAGTCCTGTCGTGACTACATGTTGAACGATCATGTAGAACTGGAAACCACGTTGCCGGACATTGATGTTGACAACTTCGAGCTGAAACCTGTCATGTTTAGCATGATCAACAAAGCCGGTCAATTCAGTGGTGCTGTTACAGAGGATGCTAGGGAGCATCTAAAGACGTTCCAGGAGATCTGTGGTTCATTTAGACTGCCAGGAGTTAATTCGGAGATACTGAGGCTTCGGTTATTTCCCCATTCATTGAGGGACAGAGCAAAAACTTGGTGGAATAAACTTACGCCGGGTTCAATTAGAACTTGGGCAGATTTATCTCATGAATTTTTATCTCGTTTTAATCCTTCACATTTATCTGAGCGATTACGTAATGAAATTGCTACTTTTCAACAGGAAGATGATGAGCCGATGCACGAGGCCTGGGACAGATTTACTACTCTTCTACGGAACTGCCCAATGCATGGATTCCCTGTCTGGAATCAGGTAACAAAGTTTTATAATGCTGCCAACTTACAAACTCGTATTCGAATTGATTTATCAGCAAACAGACTATTATTGGATAAAGATCCGGACGAGGCAATGCAAGTATTGAAAAATCTGGCCAAGAATGAGGAGCAGTTTCCGATAGCAAGAAGAGGGGGTAAATGGGTACTAGCTGTCAAGGATTATGAGGCTGACAGCACAATGAAATCACATGTAGCATTCCTTACTAAAGTAATGAAAAGGTTATTGAATGATGATACACAACATGGATTTGATGTTGAGGAGGTATGTGAAATATGTGAGGGAAATCATAGTTCGGATGAGTGTCCTATACAGTTAGAAGAGGGAAAATATGTTGGAAACTACAAGCCGAATTACAATTCTAACAACTATAATCCCAACTGGAGAAAGGATCCCAAATTTTCTTGGAGTAATCCTAATACTGCCTTGAATCCTCAAGCACACAATCAGAATCAGGGAGGACCTAGATTGCTAACGCGACAGCAACTACCGCCGCAGCAGCAACAACAGCAACCAGCTGCCACGAGTAGTATACTGGAACAGACTCTGGCCACTTTTATGTCTCAAACAGGTACTTATATTGAGAATATGAATCAGTTTGTCAAGAAAACAGAGACATTCATGGATTAAACAGAGATGCAGATAACGAATCATGAAGCTACTCTGAAATCTTTGGAGACACAAATGGGTCAGGTTTCCCAACATATTAAGCCGAGGCAGAGTGGAGGATTTCCTAGTAATACTGAAAATGCTAGGCAGCCCACACATGAGCAATGTAAGGCCATTACTACTAGGAGTGGGAAGAAACTACAAGGGGCCGGAAAAAGAAGCTGAAACAGTAAGGAAACCAGCCTTAGATAAACCTGCCGAGGAAACTGCCCCGACAGGCAACAAACAGACTGCTGTCGATGAGCCTGTCACGACAGCAGAAGCGACAGAGGAGAAAATTGATGAACCTAAACCTCCTCAGATTTGTATGTAGTGGGAAGGGCGTATTGCTGATTATCGTCCGCCACCTCCTTTTCCTCAACGGATACATCAAGCTAAGCAAGAATCTCAGCTCAAAAAGATTTATGATATTTTTAAGAAAGTCCATATTAATATTCCGTTGTTAGATGTCGTTAGGGAGATGCCCGGTTATGCCAAATTTCTCAAGGATGTCATGTCAAAGAAATTTAAACTTGGGGAATTTGAAACGGTAAAGATGACAGAAGGTTGCATGAGTATTCTTCATCGGCAGCCACCCCAGAAAAAGAAGGATCCGGGGAGCTTCATCATACCTTGTGTAATCGGAAATAAATATGTGGGTAAGGCACTTTGTGATCTTGGTGCTAGTGTTAATTTAATGCCAAAATCTGTTTTTCAGAAATTAGGTATTGGAAAGGCGCGGCCCACGACAGTAACTCTGTAGCTGGCAGATCGCTCTTATGTTCATCCAGAAGGAAAAATTGAAGATATTCTGGTAAGAGTGGATAAATTTATTTTTCCTCCTGACTTTCTTGTTTTAGATTGTGAGGCAGACGAAAACGCACCAATCATCCTTGGGCGACCCTTCTTAGCCACGGGAAGATCACTGATTGATGTGGAAAAAGGAGAACTCACCATGAGAGTGAATGATCAAGAGATTAAGTTGAATGTTCTCCAAGCTATGAAGCATGCTGATGCAGACGAGGAATGCAAGTCTATCACTGAAGTTACCCTTGATCAACCCTGCATTAGGTCGGGCTGTCACGACATAAAAATTGGTCACTGCCGCGGCAGCCACCTATAGGACTGTCACGACAGCACTAACGACAGCAACTCCTCTGAATCCGATACATCAGATACTGAAGATCAGGAGGAGGTAAACTAGATAGGCGATCATCCAAGTAAGTTATTCGAACCTTTAAATTATACTTCGGATAACCATGCAATCCAAAAGCCATCTACTGTTGAGCCACCTGCCTTAGAACTGAAGCCCCTGCCAGGGCAGCTAAAGTATGCTTTTCTTGGTTCAAATGATACGTTGCCCGTAATCATCTCTTCTAAGCTGCCACAAGAACAAGAACGGCAGCTAATAGGGATGCTGCGGCAGCACAAGAAGGCAATTGGATGGACGATAGCTGATATTCAAGGCATTAGTCCGGCGTTATGCATGCACAAAATCCTTTTAGAGGAAGATCATAAGCCGACTATAGATGCTCAAAGGCGGCTAAACCATGCGATGAAAGAGGTGGTGCGTAAAGAGATAATCAAATGGTTAGATGCTGGTATTATTTACGCCATCTCCGACAGTAAATGGGTGAGCCCGGTGCAATGTGTTCCAAAGAAAGAAGGAATGACCATGGTGACCAATGAAAACAATGAGTTAATCCCAACCAGGACTGTGACCGGTTGGAGGGTTTGTATGGACTATCGGAAGCTTAACAAAGCTACCCAAAAGGACCACTTTCCTTTACCCTTTATTGATCAAATGCTTGATAGATTAGCGGGTAAACCTTACTATTATTTTCTTGAATGTTATTCAGGTTATAATCAAATAGCTATTGCACCGGAAGATCAAGAAAAGACGACTTTCACATGCCCCTACGGAATGAATGCTTTTAGGAGAATGTCGTTTGGATTATGCAATGCACCCGCCACCTTCCAAAGGTGCATGATGGCCATATTCTCCGATATGGTGGAAGACTTCCTTGAAATATTTATGGATGATTTTTCAGTCTTTGGGGACGATTTTGAGAGGTGCCTAGGCAATCTACAAAAGGTACTTGAAAGATGTGAAAAAGCAAACCTAGTCTTAAATTGGGGAAAATGCCACTTTATGGTGGATGAAGGGATAGTCCTTGGCCATAAGATTAGATGTCGTGGGATAGAAGTCGACATGGCAAAAATAGAAGTGATCGAGAAGCTGCCGCCACCAACCACAGTGAAGGGTATTAGAAGTTTCTTGGGACATGCTGGTTTTTATCGGAGATTCATTGCAAATTTCTCAAAAATCACCAAGCCCCTATGCAATCTTTTGGAGCAGAACCGACCCTTTGACTTTAATGATGAATGTACTGAAGCATTCAAGGTTCTAAAGGAAAAACTAGTAACAGCCCCAATAGTACAGCCACCAGACTGGACACAACCATTTGAGATTATGTGTGATGCTAGTGACTATGTTGTCGGGGCAGCACTTGGGTAGCGGAGAGATAAATTATTTCATGTCATATACTATGCCAGCAAGACACTGAATGACGCCCAGGTGAATTATACCACCACAGAAAAGGAGTTTATTAGCTGTGGTATTCTTCATTGACAAGTTTCGTTCTTACATACTTGGAACAAAGGTAATGGTGCACACAGGCCATTCTGCCCTGAAGTATTTGTTCGCGAAAAAGGATGCAAAGCCTAGATTGATACGGTGGATCCTGCTATTGCAAGAATTCGACCTTGAAATCAAGGACAAAAAAGGGACAGAAAATCAGGTGCTAGATCACTTGTCAAGGTTGGAGAAGGGACAAAGTCTACCAACAGATGAGACAAACATACTGGAGACCTTCCCAGACGAGCAGCTCTTTGCTGCCGCAATCACTGCCGCGACAGCCATGGCGGCAGGTAAGTCTTCTGAACTCCCCTGGTATACTGATTTCGTTAATTTTATAGTTAGCAGAATAATTCCTTCTGATCTTAATTACCAAGCCAGGAAGAAGTTCCAAAATGATGTTAAGCATTATTATTGGGACGAACCTCTTCTTTTCAAACTATGTGCAGATCAGGTTATAAGGAGGTGTGTACCACAAGAAAAGCAAGAAGACATTCTTCATCACTGCCATGTTTCACAGTATGGAGGTCACTTAGGAGGTAACAAAACTGTTGCCAAGGTGCTGCAGTCATGGTTCTATTGGCCGTCACTGTATAAAGATGCACAAATCTTCTACAAGAGCTGTGACAGGTGCCAAAGGATAGGAAACATCTCAAGAAGAAACGAGATGCCGCTGCAGAACATTCTAGAAGTCGAAATCTTCTACGTTTGGGGGATCGATTTCATGGGACCTTTTCCATCTTCATGTGGAAATTTATACATCCTCTTAGCAGTAGATTCTGTCTCTAAGTGGGTTGAAGCTATCGCCACTCAAAAGAATGATGCCAAGACAGTCCAAAGGTTTTTACACAAAAATATATTTTCCAGGTTTAGCATCCCTAAGGCGATTATCAGTGATGAAGGGAGACATTTTGACAATAGGGTTATTGCTACCGCCTTGAAGAAATATGGTGTCAAGCATCGGATCGCGACAGCATATCACCCACAAACCAATGGACAAGCTGAAATGTCTAATAGGGAAGTTAAGAACATTCTTGAGAAGATGGTTAAGCCAACTAGGAAAGATTGGTCTTTACTCCTCGATGACGCATTATGGGCATATAGGACAGCTTTTAAGACTCCATTGGGCATGTCTCCATACCGATTGATTTATGGGAAAACATGTCATCTGCCTGTCGAGATAGAGCACAGAGCATACTGGGCAATCAAGGCAGTAAATACGGACTTGGACAGGGCAGGACAGAAAAGGCTGTTAGATCTGAACGATATTGAAGAAATACGGACAATGGCCTACGACAATGCAAGAATCTACAAGGAGAAAACTAAGAAGTGGCATGACAGGAAGTTGCTGCCACAACAGTTCTGCCCAGGGCAGCTTCTATTGCTGTTGAATTCTAGACTGAAACTTTTCCCAGGGAAACTGAAATCTAGATGGTCGGGCACCAATTCAAAGTCAATGGACAGCGCCTCAAGCATTATCAGGGGACTGAAGCCCCAGGAATGCAGGAAGTGGTTACCTTAGGAGATGCCCCACTTGGCAGCCCTAATTTAACCTAAATTTTAATTATTTATTTTATTATTATTATTTATAATTTATTAGGAAATAAGGTTTATTTTCTTTGAATAATGTTTTTATGTTTACTGTTTTTAGGAAATAAAGGAGTCAAGAAGAACAGGAGAAGTGAACCCAGCCCACCATCCATCCATCCGCCCAACAAAGCCCAATATTGAAGCCTGTCGTTCCAGCTACCGCGGCAAACACGGAAAAGACAGGCTGTCACCATGCTGTCACAGCAGATGCGAAAACGTGTGACAGACGCGTAACAGACGCGGAAACGCGTGTCAGACACGCTAAAGCTCGACAGCAGCCCCGTTATTTGCGCCTGCTGTTACAGTTTCAACAGGAAGCAATTCCTCTTCTATAAAACCCCATTTCATTTTCATTTTCACTCACTTCTGCCTTTCTTACTTGCTCTCTCCCCCCCCCTTAGTTTTCATTCGCTTTCATTTACTTTTCACAACCTTTGCACTAACATGTCTTCCAGAAAACCCCGCCGTAATGCTGCCTCTACTTCCTCACCGGCAACAACTCCCCCACAGTCCTTTGCAACCAGAGATCTGTGGGAAGAACGAGGCTTCATTTATACTCCAAAGGCAAAGAATCTGGGCCTCAAGCCTTTCATCGCCAGGAAGATTAGAGCTCTATTATGGCAATCATTTGCGGAACAACCAGAGGAGATGAATGAAACGCTGGTGAGACAATTTTATGCTGCCATCAGCAGCAAAACGGCGACAGCAGTGACTGTCAGAGGCAAAGAGGTGTCGTTCACAGCCGAGCGCATCAACTCTTTATATGGCCTCTACCTAGGCCCCAATGATGATGCACACGGTGAAGAGGGGGCAGCTGTTGCCGGAGGCAAAACTGTGGAATGCCTTCATCAAAAAGAGGATCTTGCCGTCGTTGCATCATACCACTGTTGACCAGCAGAGGTTAGCCTTAATACACTCTATTTTAAATGAACGGCCCATTAATGTGGGAAGTTATATGCGATAGTGTATTTTGGAAAGTGCACATCGACCGTCGGGCCTCCTTTTCCTCTCCTACCTCATCACGTCCCTATGTCGCGGTCATAATGTGCCGGAAGCCGACACCGATTGCATAGTGAAAGGACGGGGTTGGACAAAAAAGAATATCATCAGCCTCATGGAGCTGATGGTGGCAACCCCTCTCTCATCTTTCAACTGCGCTGCCGCCCCAGCTGAATCATCAGAGCAGCCAAATCCTAATCCTGCCGCCGCAGCAGCTGCTCCGACATACCCATCCACTCAAATACTTGCTGCTATTCAAAGGATGGAGGACAGACATCTGGGTCTTATGACATTCATCAAGGATTTTGCCGCATCCACGGTAAATTTCATTCACCATACTTTAAATTTTCCTGATGTTGTCTTTCCCACCTTCCCTGCCCACTACTTCACCGTCCCCACCCCTGCCCACACACCTACACATGCTGCCACACCACATACACCATATGCTGCCTCCATTCCATCACCTGCCCCGACGGCAGCCGGCAGCCCTCAGGCCGAAACATCCGCCCGAGGAACAAAGCGACCGGCACCCTCGGATGACATTGCTGCCTTTGTAGCTGGGTTCTCTTCTTCATCCGTCTGGGCTGAAAGCAACGCCGAACCCTCTATTCGGAGGAACTTGGCAAAAGAATTCACACCGGTCAAGAGGCAGAAAAGAATGGCCAACAAGAAAACTCTACCAAAGGCCACCAGCAGCAAGAGCAGCGACAGCAGCGGCAGCAGCTCTGACATCCAGGTTGTAGAGCAACCACCCCATCCTGCCCCAAAGCCCAGAATACGCCGCCAAATCCGCCTCAGCAGCAGCAGTGAAGACAGTGCTTAAAAATTTAAGTTTCTTTTTTTTCTTCTTATTGCTGCCTGTTATCTCTATATTTTGTGATGTACTACCTTCATTTTTATTTTGTCATTTGCATTGAGGGCAATGCAACCCTCGTGTTTGGGGGTGGCAACCCTCCATTTTAATGGAGTCCAAGTACATCTTAGTTATTTGTTGTGTCTTTTACTTATTTATTTTCTCTTAAAAAAATCAGAAAAGACTGAAAATTTTGGCTTAAAACTGTGAATTGAACTTGCATGTCGTGACAGCTCTGTCGTGGCAGCATCTTTAGGATAGTTTAAGGAGAAGTTTAGAGCCTTTCTATAGTTCTGAAAACTTAAACACCATTGTGACTGTTATACTGCTTAGACTTCTTTTAGCCAAACTAGAATAGGATGCTTAGTACTTGAATAGCCCCTAGAGGTGCCTAACACTGGCTCTAGGAAAGAAGTTTAGCAAAAGAGACTCAAAAACCCTAGAGGTGCCTGAAACCGGCTCTAGGAAGCTAACTAGAGGTGCCTAAAACTGGCTCTAGTAAAACTTTAGAAATCGAGTCAAAACAAAGAAATCAAAGAAGCATGAAAATGTGCCTTCAAAAAGATAAACTTTGGCATAAAAATTCGAGTTAAGAGTTGAATATTCTAGTGAAACTAAGAGAGTCTTAGCATATAACTGTTCACAAGCATGCATTGTAACGCCCCGGTTTTGGGCTTAGAAGTTTGGGCGTTGACCGGTTTGGTCAAAGTGCTGTTCGAATCTAAAAAGGTGAAATTAGGAAAGCCTAGTTCGGGTTGCATTAAAAATATGGAAAAATGTTCTAAAATCCTCTTTTAATATATATAAGTGAACTGTGAAATCAATTTTACAAAATGAGGTTTGGAAGGGTGACATTTTGGCTAGTGACCAAAATGTAATTTTTGAAAGTTGCGTGACTGTTTTTGAAAGGATTGAAACTTTGAATCTTTAAGGAGCTATTTACCCAAAGGGAGTTTCTCCATATTTTTCTAAGGTATTAAATGAATTATTTCTGATTTTTAAACTAAAGAAAGTGGAGGGAAGATATTTTCCTAATTCTAACTAACTTTTCTCTCAAATCTTCTATTTTCTTTTCTCTCATTTTTCTCTCAACCCAAACACTTTCTCTCCAGAGATTTTCTTCTGATTTTGTCACTTAAATCTCTCTTTTCAATTCTCTTTGGATTCCTAATCATCACATCAACAAAACCTCACCATTTGATAAGTGATTCTTCAAGCTTTTTGGTTCTAAAAGAGGAGAAACTCAAGTTTGGAGGTAAGAACGTCCTTCTCCTCTAAACTATCAGTTCTTTACTGAAATTCCTAAGTTATCAATCCTTAATTGATGTTTTATAAATGGCTTTTAAGTTGTGTAATGGATCTTGGCTTTAAAATGCAAGATTTGGTGATTTTTGATGAATTTTCGTTTGATCTATTAAAGCTGTGATTTGAGGTGTTAATTTGATGTTAAATTAACATTAATTTGATAAGGAATTGAGTTTTGATTAATGCAATCCCGGATAGGTTGAATTTCCTAAGTTTAGCTTATGATTCTTGGTTGTTTTTGAGGAGATCTTGTGGATCTGATGTTGCTCGAGGTATAAGGATGTTAATAGGTTCTTTTTAGATGTTAAAGGATGTTAAAGGATGTTTAGTTTTGATGGTTTATGGCTGGGCTTTGTTGAGGAGTTGTTTGGATGCATTTTCGGTTGTGTTTGGTGGCCGAAAATGGAGTGTGGATGAGAGCAGCGAGTTTAGGTGCTTTCATTGAAGCTATTAATGCATGATGATGCATTAATCCTCTGCTTTGATGTGTTTAAAACAGGGGAGTCATCTTTGGATCCAAGTGGTGGTGATCCGGAAGCTTGATTTGTGCTTCGGCAAGGGGCGAAGTGGAATCGGTGAGTGAAATTGGGTTTTCGGCTTTGAAACCAATGTCTTGGGAGCTTAGTCTAAGTCTAAACAACTTTACTAAGCTCAAGTGTAAGTTTTCGGGAAAACTCTCTAGTGGTGGCCATGGTTTGATTGTTATGCAATGTGGTTTATTGCATGTTTTAAATTCTGTTTTGAAAGCATGATTTAGCATGGTTATTGCTGATTTTGTAAGCCATATGTTGAAGGAAGCTCAAGGTAAGAGTTCCTTGTTTTTAAACATTGTTTAAATGTGGTTTAATGCTTAAAGATGCATGTTGATTATGGCTTGGTTAAATGCTTTAAAACAGTGGATTATTTGATGATAATGATGTATATTGGCAAGTGATGTTTTGAAAAAGGTTAAGGTCACTAAGGTGGTTAAAAGTCCTTGAGTGAGCCTTGTGGATTCTAAGAACTTCATGGTGGTTAAAAGTCCATGAGTGATTCTTGTTAAGGTCACTAAGGTGGTTAAAAGTCCTTGAGTGAGCCTTGTTACTTAAGAACATCAAGGTGGTTAAAAGTCCTTGGATGGCTCTTGTTAAGGACACAAAGGTGGTTAAAAGTCCTTGTGTGGTCCTTGCCATGGTGTTTAAAAGTCCATGGGCCAAGGTGTTTAAAAGTCCTTGGGGCCAAGGTGTTTAAAAGTCCTTGGGGTGAAACTTGTAAAGGACACAAAGGTGGTTAAAAGTCCTTGTGTGGTCCTTGTGAATTGTAAGATCACAATGGTGTTTAAAAGTCCATGTGTGAGTCTTATGTTGATCTTGTTTTTAAAAGATGGAATTTATCACTTGTGGCCAATATGACATGTATTGATATGGAAGCATGTGTTGCTTGTTTAAGGATGCTTGGAAGCATGTATAAATGATGTTTTGAAGAATGATTTATAAAGTGTTTTATAAATGCATTATTGAATGGTTTTAATGAGCATTCCTCACTAAGCTTTTGCTTACGCTCTCTTTCGTTTTCTTAAACCAATAATGCAGAACATTAAGGTGCATTGAGGGCAGCAAGGAAGGCAAGTAAACAAGTGGGATTTAAGCTCAAGTATGGAAAGGTTTTCTTGTACACCTTTAGCTTTTGGCATTTGGCAATGGGGGACCTATGTGAATGTTTTGGGAGATGTTTTGAACTCCCTAAGTATGTTTAAAGTTGTTGTTAATGCTGGTTTTTGTATTTGTCCTTTATATGCTTGGTTTTGAAGGATTTATGCTTGAATGGTTTGCTTGTGTAGGAAGCATGCCATTTGAATTGGGGTTTTTCATATATGCTGATATTTTGTTGATTGGTTGATGCAAATATGTCTCTTATATGTTGTATGAGTTGTTGGTAAAGTTTGGTAGCAATTGGAGCATGATTGGTTGATCAATTGTGTGTTTAAGCAAGCATAATTCTGCAATCTGTGCAGGTCGTTTCGGAACTGTGGCTACCGTTTCGGAACGGGTGCCTTGTAGTAACCCAGGCGTCCGAAACGGGAGACACCGTTTCGAAACGGTAAGGCCTCTGCCAGCCCTCGTTTTGGTACGCGTTGCGGAACGGCCCCGTGTTTCGAAACAGGCTCTCCATGTTTCGGAACAGCCGACCGTTGGGGGCTGACATTGGCAGTTAAATGTTTTGGAATGTTTGCAATTTGGTCCTGAATCTTGTTTGTGCAATTGTATGAGTTTGGGATGTCTGTATGAGCTGAAATTTGGCAGTGAAGCAGGAAACCTGATTAATTCCAAGATGGTAACTTTAATTTGAGTTAAGTCCCTGTAATTAGCTGAATTTACAATTTGGTCCCTAAAGTTGTAAATTGTTCAATTGGGTCCCTGTTTGATCTCTGATGTTTATGATCTTTGAGTATGCTGTTTGAGTGATCATAACTAGGGTTAATGTGCATCTAGTCAAGTTTAAAAAAAAAGGTCGTTAATCAAGGTTGACTTACGGGTTGACTTTGGTTTTCCCCGTGTGACTTTCTTAATTCGGGCCAACCGTCTAGGCCGGGTTAAGGGGGTTACATTTGGTGGTATCAGAGCCGAGTTCTCGAGTAATTGGGAATGAATGTATGCATGATTGAAGTATGTATGATATGTATGCTTGATTGATTGAAAGCATGATGAGTGGTTTGTGATTTTGATGCAATTGAGTTGTATGCTGTGATGAAGCATGTTGTGGGTACCCATTGCCAAATCAAAGCTAAGTAATGATGTTGATTTTAAGTGAAATTGAGCTTGAGTACTTGGATTGCTTACCTTGCTGGGCCTGACTTTGTTTATTTGCATTGTGATTGCATGGTTAAAGTATGGCACCACGTAGAGAGTTAAGAAGTAATGTGCGAGCTACGGCTCCGAATGAGAATGAGAATGAGGAGAATGCGGGTAGTGCAGTGTTACCTCCTCCTCCGCCTGGTGGTGGTAGTGCTGAGGGTGAAAGAGCTGAAGCTGCAGCTGGTGCTGGAGCTGCTGGACCTGAGGTTGGTCAGGGGCAAGCTATGCCTGACATGACGATGTTGGTGCAAGCTATTGATGGTGCTTTTCGAGCGGCAGTAGCTGGAGCTCAAGGAGCTGGGCATCAGGGAGATGCTGGTGTTAGATTACCCTTGGAGCGCTTACGCAGTCTTGGTGGGACTGAGTTCAGGGGTTTGTCTGCTGAAGGTTCTGAATCCTGGATGGAGAGTACCAAGAGGATCTTGGGTCAGATAAGTTGCACTGATGTGCAAAAGCTGGGTTGTGTAGTATCCTTGCTACAGGATGATGCTTATACGTGGTGGACGACCACTATTGCTGGGATGGCTGAGGCTGATGTAACTTGGACATTCTTCCAGAATGTGTTCAAGAGGAGGTATCTTGGTGTGAGGTATCTTGACGAAAAGAAGCGAGAGTTCATGTCTCTTACCCAAGGGAGCATGACTGTGGCTGAGTATGAGGTTCAGTTTGTTAGACTCAGTCAGTATGCGCCTGAGCTGGTACCTGATGAGCGGGCGAGGTGCGAAAGATTCCGTTATGGTTTAGTGACGGATGTGAAAATGTATGTGCTGGCTACCGAGTATGATGATTTTGATGTGCTGGTGGGCCGAGCAAAGGATATTGAGATGAACTTGGGTTTATCTGCTAGAGGTGCTGGAGCAAGTGCTGGAAAGCGAGCAGCGGAGTATAGTTCCGGTGGTGGACGGAACAAGAGGGGACGTGATCAGAAGTATCAGTCTTCGGCCAAGAGAGGTGGTGGAGCACCTGCTCGGGGAGGCAATGCTAGAGCTGATCCGAGTGGTTGTTGGATTTGTGGTTCACGTGGTCACATGAAGCGTGACTGTCCTCGTGCTGTGAGAGAGGTGCAAGCTCCTGTTGCGGCAGCTGGTAACGGGTGCTGGAATTGTGGATCTGCGGATCACCTGAGGAGGGAGTGTCCTATGTTGGCTGGTGGCCAAGTGCGTGCTCCTGTTGTTGTTGCTCCGCAGAGAGGTCGTGGGCGCGGCCGTGGTAATTTCCAGCGAAGAGAGGAAGGAGGTCGAGGAGTGGCCCATGTTGTGGCTATTCAGCCTGAAGGTGGAGGTCAAGCGAGGGTGTATGCTCAGCGGGAGGGGAGGAATGACGCGGATGTGATTGCAGGTACCTTTACTTTGCAATCCTTGTCCTTACTTTCCTTGATAGATTCTGGATCTACGCATTCATACATTTTGCGTGAGCATGCTGAATTGCTTGGTTTGCCTGTTGAGTCTTTGGATGTTGGTGTTCGTGTCACTAGTTCTTTTGGTGAGACTATTGTGACTCGAAAGTTGTATAGAAGGTGTCCTTTGGTTGTTCAAGAACATGTTTTTCATGTTGACCTTATGGAGCTGCCTTTCTATGGTTTTGATGTAATCCTTGGTATGGATTGGCTTGCTGAGCATCGTGCTGTTGTGGATTGTGAAAATAAGCGAGTTTCGCTGAAGCTTGCGGATGATTATGATTTTGTTGTGGTTGGTGAGAATGTGAAGTTTCTTGCCAATAAGGTGTCTACTTTGGAGGCGAGCAGGATGCTGAGGCAAGGTTGTGAAGCTTACCTAGCTTTTGTGATGAATCCTAGCTCTAAGGAGTTGAGGGTGCAAGATATCAGAGTTGTGAAGGAGTTTCCTGGTGTGTTTCCTGAGGAGTTGCCTGGTTTACCTCCTAATCGTGAGGTGGAGTTTGGAATTGAGCTGTATGAGAATACAACTCCTGTGTCCATTACCCCTTATAGAATGGCACCTAAGGAGCTGAAGGAGCTGAAGACGCAGTTGCAAGAGTTGCTTGATCGTGGTTTCATTCGGCCAAGTGTGTCACCTTGGGGGTGCACCGGTCTTGTTTGTGAAGAAGAAGGATGGCACTATGAGAATGTGCATTGATTACCGTCTGCTGAACAAGTTGACTATCAAGAATCGGTATCCTTTGCCGAGAATTGATGATCTCTTTGATCAATTTCGGGGAGCTGATGTGTTCTCTAAGATTGACTTGAGGTCAGGGTATTATCAGTTGAAGGTGAAGGATGTGGATGTGCCTAAAACAGCTTTCAGGACAAGGTATGGGCATTATGAGTTCCTTGTGATGCCGTTTGGTTTGACAAATGCTCCTGCTGCTTTCATGGACATGATGAATCGTGTGTTTCATGAATACCTGGACAAGTTCGTAGTGGTGTTCATTGATGATATCCTCGTGTACTCGCGTACTGAGGAGGAGCATGAAGAGCATTTGAGGATTGTGCTGCAAGCCTTGTTGGAGAATCAGCTTTATGCTAAGCTGAGTAAGTGTGAGTTCTGGCTTAAGGAGGTGGTATTTCTTGGGCATGTAGTTTCTGCTGAGGGGATTCGTGTTGATCCTCAGAAGATTGAGGCGGTGATGAATTGGAAGGTTCCTAAGTCTGTTCATGAGGTCCGTAGTTTCCTTGGTCTGGCGGGATACTACCGGAGGTTTGTGGATGGTTTTTCTAAGATTGCTGCACCTTGACAAAGTTGTTGCAAAAGGATGTTAAGTATTAGTGGACAGAAGCGAGACAGCAGGCTTTTGAGAAGCTGAAGGCGGCTTTGACGCAAGCTCCTATCTTGGTTCAACCTGAATCAGGGAAAGAGTTTGTGGTCTACAGTGATGCGTCCTATGTTGGTTTAGGATGTGTGCTGATGCAAGAGGGTAAGGTGGTAGCTTATGCATCGCGGCAGTTGAAGGTGCATGAGCGCAATTATCCTACGCATGATATTGAGTTGGCTGCAGTGGTTTTTGCTCTGAAGATCTGGAGACATTATTTGTATGGTGAGAAGTTTACTGTGTACACGGATCACAAGAGTTTGAGGTATCTGATGTCTCAGAAGGAGTTGAATCTTAGGCAGCGGCGTTGGTTGGAGTTACTCAAGGATTATGATCTGACGATTGAGTATCATCCTTGAAAGGCTAATGTTGTTGCGGATGCCTTGAGTAGGAAGGTAACTGTTGAGCTGAGGGCTATGTTTGCTAGCTTGAGTATTTCGCGAGATGGTGGTCTTGTGGCTGAGTTGCAAGTGAAACCATCTATGGTTCAGTTGATCAAGGAAAAGCAGCTGCTGGATGATTCCTTGGTGTCTCATGTTCAGGATATCGCGGAGGGTAGACCTTCGGATTTCTATTTTAATGATGATGGTGGGTTGTGTTTTGGGAGTCGAATAGTAGTGCCCAGTGATGTTGAGTTGAGGCGTGCTATTCTGACTGAAGGTCATAGTAGTCCTTTTGCTATGCACCCTGGTAGTACTAAGATGTATCGTGATCTTCGTGATGAGTACTATTGGGTGGGTTTGAAGAAGTATGTTGCAGAGTTTGTGAGCAAGTGTTTGGTGTGTCAGCGAGTTAAGGCTGAGCATCAGGTTCCTTCAGGGTTGTTGCAACCGTTGAGAATCCCTGAATGGAAGTGGGAAAGGGTTACCATGGATTTTGTATCTGGGTTACCTTTGTCACCATCGAAGAAGAATTCTGTGTGGGTGATTGTGGATCGCCTGACGAAGTGTGCGCATTTCTTGCCTGTGCATACTACGTTTTCCTTGGATAAGCTTGCGGAGCTGTACATTGCTGAGATTGTGCGGCTGCATGGTGTGCCTAAGTCGATGGTGTCGGATAGGGATCCGAGGTTCACATCGCGTTTCTGGCAGTGTTTGCATCAAGCTTTGGGTACAAGGTTGAATTTCAGTACATCTTATCATCCTCAGTCGGATGGTCAATCAGAGCGTGTTATCTAGATTTTGGAGGATATGTTGAGGTGCTGCGTGATTGAGTTTCAGGGCTCTTGGGAGAAGCATTTGCCTTTGGTGGAGTTTGCTTATAACAACAGTTATCAGGCAAGTATTCAAATGGCACCTTATGAGGCTTTGTACGGGAGAAAGTGGACTCCTCTTTGTTGGGCTGAAACGGGTCAAAAGTTGGTTTCGATGCCGGCTTTGTTGAAAGGAACCACCGAGAAGGTGAAGCTCATCTGTGAGCGTTTGAAGGCAGCCTCTGATCGGCAAAAGTCTTACGCGGATTTGAAGCGTAAGGAGATTGAGTATGCGGTGGGTGACCGTGTGTTTTTGAAGGTTTCGCCTTGGAAGAAGGTGATGAGGTTTGGCCGGAAGGGTAAGTTGAGCCCTAGGTACATTGGACCATATGAGGTGGTTGAGCGTGTGGGTCCTGTTGCGTATCGGTTGAGGCTACCTCAAGAGTTGGAGAAGATTCATGATGTGTTTCATGTTTCTATGCTCCGGAAGTATAGATCTGATCCTTCGCATGTGATGCCTGTGGAGGAAGTGGAATTGAATCCGGATTTGACCTATGATGAGGAACCGGTGAAGGTTCTGGATGCGGATAGCAAGGTTCTTCGTGGCAAGACCATCGAGTTGGTAAAGGTGCTGTGGAAGCATCGTGGTGTTGAGGAAGCCACGTGGGAGCGGAAGGATGACATGCTGAAGCAGTTTCCTTACTCTTTCCTTCAGGTAAATTTCGAGGACGAAATTTCTTAAGGGGGGAGAGTTGTAACGCCCCGGTTTTGGGCTTAGAAGTTTGGGCGTTGACCGGTTTGGTCAAAGTGCTGTTCGAATCTAAAAAGGTGAAATTAGGAAAGCCTAGTTCGGGTTGCATTAAAAATATGGAAAAATGTTCTAAAATCCTCTTTTAATATATATAAGTGAACTGTGAAATCAATTTTACAAAATGAGGTTTGGAAGGGTGACATTTTGGCTAGTGACCAAAATGTAATTTTTGAAAGTTGCGTGACTGTTTTTGAAAGGATTGAAACTTTGAATCTTTAAGGAGCTATTTACCCAAAGGGAGTTTCTCCAGATTTTTCTAAGGTATTAAATGAATTATTTCTGATTTTTAAACTAAAGAAAGTGGAGGGAAGATATTTTCCTAATTCTAACTAACTTTTCTCTCAAATCTTCTATTTTCTTTTCTCTCATTTTTCTCTCAACCCAAACACTTTCTGTCCAGAGATTTTCTTCTGATTTTGTCACTTAAATCTCTCTTTTCAATTCTCTTTGGATTCATAATCATCACATCAACAAAACCTCACCATTTGATAAGTGATTCTTCAAGCTTTTTGGTTCTAAAAGAGGAGAAACTCAAGTTTGGAGGTAAGAACGTCCTTCTCCTCTAAACTATCAGTTCTTTACTGAAATTCCTAAGTTCTCAATCCTTAATTGATGTTTTATAAATGGCTTTTAAGTTGTGTAATGGATCTTGGCTTTAAAATGCAAGATTTGGTGATTTTTGATGAATTTTCGTTTGATCTATTAAAGCTGTGATTTGAGGTGTTAATTTGATGTTAAATTAACATTAATTTGATAAGGAATTGAGTTTTGATTAATGCAATCCCGGATAGGTTGAATTTCCTAAGTTTAGCTTATGATTCTTGGTTGTTTTTGAGGAGATCTTGTGGATCTGATGTTGCTCGAGGTATAAGGATGTTAATAGGTTCTTTTTAGATGTTAAATGATGTTAAAGGATGTTTAGTTTTGATGGTTTATGGCTGGGCTTTGTTGAGGAGTTGTTTGGATGCATTTTCGGTTGTGTTTGGTGGCCGAAAATGGAGTGTGGATGAGAGCAGCGAGTTTAGGTGCTTTCATTGAAGCTATTAATGTATGATGATGCATTAATCCTCTGCTTTGATGTGTTTAAAACATGGGAGTCATCTTTGGATCCAAGTGGTGGTGATCCGGAAGCTTGATTTGTGCTTCGGCAAGGGGCGAAGTGGAATCTGTGAGTGAAATTGGGTTTTCGGCTTTGAAACCAATGTCTTGGGAGCTTAGTCTAAGTCTAAACAACTTTACTAAGCTCAAGTGTAAGTTTTCGGGAAAACTCTCTAGTGGTGGCCATGGTTTGATTGTTATGCAATGTGGTTTATTGCATGTTTTAAATTCTGTTTTGAAAGCATGATTTAGCATGGTTATTGCTGATTTTGTAAGCCATATGTTGAAGGAAGCTCAAGGTAAGAGTTCCTTGTTTTTAAACATTGTTTAAATGTGGTTTAATGCTTAAAGATGCATGATGATTATGGCTTGGTTAAATGCTTTAAAACAGTGGATTATTTGATGATAATGATGTATATTGGCAAGTGATGTTTTGAAAAAGGTTAAGGTCACTAAGGTGGTTAAAAGTCCTTGAGTGAGCCTTGTGGATTCTAAGAACTTCATGGTGGTTAAAAGTCCATGAGCGATTCTTGTTAAGGTCACTAAGGTGGTTAAAAGTCCTTGAGTGAGCCTTGTTACTTAAGAACATCAAGGTGGTTAAAAGTCCTTGGATGGCTCTTGTTAAGGACACAAAGGTGGTTAAAAGTCCTTGTGTGGTCCTTGCCATGGTGTTTAAAAGTCCATGGGCCAAGGTGTTTAAAAGTCCTTGGGGCCAAGGTGTTTAAAAGTCCTTGGGGTGAAACTTGTAAAGGACACAAAGGTGGTTAAAAGTCCTTGTGTGGTCCTTGTGAATTGTAAGATCACAATGGTGTTTAAAAGTCCATGTGTGAGTCTTATGTTGATCTTGTTTTTAAAAGATGGAATTTATCACTTGTGGCCAATATGACATGTATTGATATGGAAGCATGTGTTGCTTGTTTAAGGATGCTTGGAAGCATGTATAAATGATGTTTTGAAGAATGATTTATAAAGTGTTTTATAAATGCATTATTGAATGGTTTTAATGAGCATTCCTCACTAAGCTTTTGCTTACGCTCTCTTTCGTTTTCTTAAACCAATAATGCAGAACATTAAGGTGCATTGAGGGTAGCAAGGAAGGCAAGTAAACAAGTGGGATTTAAGCTCAAGTATGGAAAGGTTTTCTTGTACACCTTTAGCTTTTGGCATTTGGCAATGGGGGACCTATGTGAATGTTTTGGGAGATGTTTTGAACTCCCTAAGTATGTTTAAAGTTGTTGTTAATGCTGGTTTTTGTATTTGTCCTTTATATGCTTGGTTTTGAAGGATTTATGCTTGAATGGTTTGCTTGTGTAGGAAGCATGCCATTAGAATTGGGGCTTTTCATATATGCTGATATTTTGTTGATTGGTTGATGCAAATATGTCTCTTATATGTTGTATGAGTTGTTGGTAAAGTTTGGTAGCAATTGGAGCATGATTGGTTGATCAATTGTGTGTTTAAGCAAGCATAATTCTGCAATCTGTGCAGGTCGTTTCGGAACAGTGGCTACCGTTTCGGAATGGGTGCCTTGTAGTAACCCAGGCGTCCGAAACGGGAGACACCGTTTCGAAACGGTAAGGCCTCTGCCAGCCCTCGTTTCGGTACGCGTTGCGGAACGGCCCCGTGTTTCGAAACAGGCTCTCTCTGTTTCGGAACAGCCGACCGTCTGGGGCTGACATTGGCAGTTAAATGTTTTGGAATGTTTGCAATTTGGTCCTGAATCTTGTTTGTGCAATTGTATGAGTTTGGGATGTCTGTATGAGCTGAAATTTGGCAGTGAAGCATGAAACCTGATTAATTCCAAGATGGTAACTTTAATTTGAGTTAAGTCCCTGTAATTAGCTGAATTTACAATTTGGTCCCTAAAGTTGTAAATTGTTCAATTGGGTCCCTGTTTGATCTCTGATGTTTATGATCTTTGAGTATGCTATTTGAGTGATCATAACTAGGGTTAATGTGCATCTAGTCAAGTTTTAAAAAAAAAGGTCGTTAATCAAGGTTGACTTTCGGGTTGACTTTGGTTTTCCCCGTGTGACTTTCTTAATTCGGGCCAACCGTCTAGGCCGAGTTAAGGGGGTTACAATGCACACACTCCACGAGGACTACAGTGAGATTCCGGACATATCTTAAATTATCCGACAAGTTGCTGCCGTCACAGGGAACGAACGACGCGTAAGGGAAAGTTCACTGTTTGAAAGCCAAAACAAAAATATTTCATTTTTTTTAGGTCTTTGTTGCTTGAGGGCAAGCAAAAACTTGAGTTTGGGGGTGTGTTGAGTGTGTAAAAGTTATATTATTTACACCCTTTTTAACCCATATTTTTGCTGCATTCAAGCATTATTTCATTGCATTTAGGTTAGTTTACAGCAAAACATCACAAATATATTAAAGGCACAGATTCTACTAAAGAATGGCTGATTTTGCAGGTTGCTGCCATAGTAGACGGAGAAGGCAGGCGCGGGGCAGAGAAGTAGAAGAGCTGAACTGGACAAGCAGACAAAGAGGACGATGCTGCCATGGTGTCGTCGTGACAGCAGAGGACGACATCAAGCTAGTGGAGAAAAAGCAAAGTGGACCTCGATAGATAGAGAAAATTCTGCTCGTCTGTCGTGTGAAAACCTTATATTTTCCAAGCCCCGAATCAAAAGATATGTCAAGCCCAAAGTTCAAGGAGAGAAAATCCCAAGAAACAAGGAGGACGGCTGGAAAGTAGATTCCTTGAAGATTAAGTCTTTATTAGAATAATACTTTTAATTAAAGTTGTAATCCTTGCTAACTTAGATAACTTGAGCCCAAAGCTTATATAAGGGCATATATTTTAACCTAGGAGACATCTCATATCCCCAATACCCTATAACCGATAACCAAAACCCCTAGTCGTTTTCCCGCCGCCGACATGTTCTAAATTCCCCCTAGGGCCACGGGTTGATTTGTAAAGTAGTTGCAAGGGTTGTTTTGTTTTAGGAATTTTCAGTTCAATAAAATAAACTTCAAGTTCTCTTATTTTGGTTATTAATATCTTGCAAGAGCATCGGGAGAGCATTGTGAGGTTATCTATTTACTTAGCATCGGGAGAGTTAAGTATACGAAAGAAATAAGAGCAAGTTCTCTAGTTTATAGTTGAACTATCTCGTGCCTAGGGATAGGGCGAGGTTAAGTGGCTAAAGAGGAATTCATACACATCGGTGTTCATCCTTCAATTCACGCCGGGAGGTATCATCAAGACGTGATCATCGACAGACTTGGACCTAGGGATAGGCCAAGGCAGATCTGGGATTCTTGCCAAACTTGAAAGTACAGAGTTGAGCGTTTGCTGCCGCGACGATTAACGGACTGCTGCCGCGACAGGTGCTGCCGCGACGGGTGACAACGACAGAACTGGATTTCCTAAACTCTGCAATACCTGCACTATTGAGCAATTCAATACCAGCCCATTCTCTCTATCTTGATATCTTTACTCTTTTATTTACGTTTTCTTCAATATTTTCGTGACAACTCTCAATTATTTCCTTTACTCTCATGCAGTGAATTAAGGTGAAGCTATTAGCCCAATCCCTGTGGAGACGATATCCGATACTTCGTATCACTTTACTACTTGCGTCGTGTATACTTGCACTACCATTGCGATAGACTATTTTACACGCAACACCAACAGACATCCCTTCCTCTAGCTGTAGCGGGTAGTCTGCCGAACTGTGATTCCCACTGCAAGTTTCACATGCCTCTTCTGCAGAGTAGACAGGTTTTGAATCTTTCTTTAGCAAATTCTCTACTTCCTTTGTGAGGTACGCAACATGTGTCATTAGGGAGTTATCGGCCTCATAATCCTTTATACCTAGTACTCGTTTACCTCTCTTTGCTGTGGGAAATTGCTCTTCATTCTTTGCCAAATTCTTTAATACTACCATGGCTTCATCTGGATCTTTATCCAACAGTAACACATTGGCTGCTGAATCGATTCTCATGCGAGTCTGTAGGTTGGCAGCATTGTAGAATTTTATGACTTGATTCCAAACAGGGAATCCGTGCATTGGGCAATTTCGCAGAATAGTAGTAAACATGTCCCATGCCTCGTGCATTGGCTCGTCATCTTCCTGTTGAAAAGTAGCAATTTCGTTACGTAATCACTAAGATAAATGGGAAGGGTTAAAATGAGATAAAAATTCACGAGTTAAATCTGCCCAAGTTCATATTGAACCCGGCGTTAGTTTGTTCCACCAAGTTTTAGCTCTGTCCCTCAATGAATGAGGAAATAACTGAAGCCTCAGTATCTCCGGATTTACTCCTAGTAGTCTAAACGAACCACAGATTCCTTGGAATGTTTCCAGATGTTCCCTAGCATCCTCTGTAGCAGCACCACTAAATTGGCCAGCGGAATTAATCATGCTGAACATGACAAGTTTCAGCTCAAAATTTTCAGCTTCCACATCTGGCAGGGTGGTCTCTAGTTCGACATGATCATTGATCATGTAGTCATGGCATGACCGACGTGCGGCCCCAACAGTAGGAGGAGCGGCAGGCTGTCCGTTTCCTCCATCTCCGATAGGATCTTTAGGATCTTGGGAATTCCCTTGGTTGTTCCTCATGTCTTCGTGTCTTCCGTTCACCATTGCTTCTAATTGTTCCTCCATGTACTCGTTTCTTTCTACTAGGAGGCGAACTTGTTTCCTGAGGTTGCACGTTCGTTCGATTTCAAGGTCTAATTTGTGCTCAGGTTCTTTTCCTCATTGAGATCTGCGCATAAGCAAACGAAAGAACTTGTGAAAAGCACAGGGTAAACAATCCAAATAAAAACATAAAAATTAAAAAGAATGTGCAGTAAAACTAGGGTAAAGATATGTTGCCAGTCCCCGGAAACGACGCCAAAAACTTGTTGTGTGTAAAAGAGTCTATCGCAATAGAGTGCAAGTGTACACGACACAAGTAGTAAAATGATACACGAAGTATTAGATGTCGAATCAATAGGGACTGGAAATAGCCTTAACCTTGAATTGATGCACAAGAAAGAAGATAATTTCAATGGTTTTGAAGGGAATACTAAAGAATACTGAAGAATAAAGATTAAAGAAATCAGGATAGAGAGAATTCGCCGGTATTGATTTGCTCAATAGTGTAGGTGTTGCAATGTCTAGGACTTCCTGTTCTATCGTTGCTCCTGTCGCGGCAGCACCTGCGACGGTAGAGGTCTGTTGATGTCGCGGCAGCGATCACACAACTCTGTACTTCAAGCTTGGAAAGAATCCTTGATGTGCCTTGTCCTATCCCTAGGTCCAAGTCTGTCGATGAACACGTCTTTGATGATACCTCTCGACGTGAATCGAAGGATGAACACCGATGTTGTTGAATTCTTCCTTAGCCACTTAACCTCGTCCTATCCCTAGGTCTGAGATAGTTCAACCATAAACTGGAGAACCCGTACTTATTCCTTTCGTATACTTAACTCTCCCAATATTAAGTAAATGTATAATCTCACAATGCTCTCCCGATACTCTTGTAAGATGTTGAAAACCAAAATAAGCAAACTTGAAGTCTATTTTATTGAACATAAAAAATCCTAAAACAATGCAATCCTTGCAACTACTTTACAGAATCAACATTTAGCCCTAGGGGAAGTTTAGAACATGATGAGAAAGGGGAAAACGACTAGGGTTTAGGGGAAGACGGCTAGAGAATAAGATATCCCTCCCTAGGTCGAATTACATGCCTTTATAAAGGCCTTGGGTTCAAGTTTTCTAATATGGGAAGAATACAAGTTTAAATTAAAGTACAACTCTATTAAAGACTAAATCTTCAGAGTAGATGTCATTAATTCGTCATCTTTTCTTGCTTGAAGTTTCTTCCTTGAACTTTGGGCTTGATCTTCATTCTGATCTAGGGCTCGGAAAAATATATGAGTGCTCCACGACAGACCGACTTAATTTCCTCTTTTTTTCGAGCTCCATTTCACTTTTTTTCATTCACCATTGTTGTCGTCCTTAGCTGCCACGGCAGCGGCCTCGGCAGCGCCATCCCTCTCGACTTCAGTCCTGTGTTCCAGCTCTGCTTCTCCACTGCCCTGAGTCTGCTACAATAGCTACCTGCAAAAGTATCCGAAATCAGTAGCAACTGTGCCTTTTAATATAATTGTGACGTATAATTGAAATCTATCCTAAATGCAATGAAATATGCTTGAATGCAGCAGAAATATGGGGTAAATAAGGGGTAAAAAGTAGAACTTTTGCACACTCAACAGCTCGTATCTTAATTTTAGACCTAGAAGAGTAGTTTTGATAAGCTGAAGCCCTCATTGCCATGATTATTTAAATTGTGCTTAAATAAGCTGTCTCGGTAGCAACCTTGTATATCATGACAACATCTCTATTTAATTAGAATATTCATCAGATTCAGCTTGTACAAAGTTTTGTACACACTTCACTGCATGTTATAGTTTAATTTTGACGTAATTCATGTTATTTCCCTCTCACTAATTTAATGGCAGGTGCCACGACCTTGAGGTGTTAAATCAAGTTTATAATGGAAAAAATTATTTTTCATTATTTTAAAAGGCAAGTATGTTTAGGTTGCATTGCTTGAGGACAAGCAATAGTTCGAGTTTGGGGTGTGTAAAGTGTCCATAAGTTCTATATTTCATGGACATTCCATCTCATATTATTGCTATTTTTGAGTACGTTTTAGGCATAATTAGGTTCATGCATTGCATTTTACAGTATTTTTTTACTTTGCCATGCTTTTTATTGACTATCTTTTAATTAGTAAGAAAAAGGTACAGTTTTAGTTTAGTTTTAGTTTCAGGTACTAGAGGCTGATAGAAGGAGAGAGGAGCTAAGGACATGATGCTGAGGCAGCAGACCAAGGAGTTGTACTAATGCAGTTCCAGACAGAGACAGAAGGTGTCGCCGCCATACCTGCCACCCAAGGCAGCAAGACGAGAAATTGGAGAACTGGAGTGCGATCTGTAGAGCAGTAAATCCTGATCTTAACGATGTTGTCCACTCAATTATCCGATGACTATAGCAGCAGGCAGAGCCATCGAAAGAGGAACTCGAGCTTACTATCAGAGCAAGGCAACATGATTAAGTCCATATTCAACTTAAAGAAGTTAGCATTTAAAGTTGCATTCAATGCAAAAGCTAGTTTGAAGACTTCTACTCCAAGAAGGACTAGACCTACCTAATGCCTATATATATCCATTGTACTTTTACTTCAAAACAACTTAGGTTTTTCCTTAGGCATAGTTTAGGTTTTCTTGCCGTCATTATGTTCTAAAATTCTCTTTGGATTTGGGTTATGTTGTAATTAGTGTGAGAACGGTTGTTTAGGATTTTAAGTTTATTTTTGCAATAAAGCTTAAAGGTTTCCTTATTCCATGTTCTTCATAGTTCTCAATTAAGGTGAAAGATTAGTTGATTACTATCCATTTGTTCGGTATGGAGAGAGTCGAACTCATGAAAGGAGTAAGTATGATCTCATCTATAGACGGTGTTGATCAATCCAGCCTAGACATAGGTTAGGGATTAAGGCGGCTAAAAGAGGATGAACTAACTTTGCTGTCTTTGCACGATTCACGCCGCGACTAGTATTATCTACAGTGGGAATCAACAACATTCTGAATTAGACATAAGCGAGATCACTTTCGAAGCGTTCTGCCGAGCCTTGTAGTTCTGCCGAGTTTGCTGCCGAGACACAAGTCCATTCCCCTGCCGAGGCAGCGAGAGGGTCTCAGCAGCCTAGCTGCCATCCCCCGCCGAGGTAGTAGAGTTTGGCAGCGCAAAGTAACTTGTCCTATTCAATGCAGTTTCACACTAAGCAACATCATAACCCTTCCCATTCCATCAATCTTATTTCTTCCCATTTATTTACTTGTGTTTTATTTTCTTTTCTTCTTAAAAATTCAAATTATTTGTGCATTTAATTTTCCCTTGTGTAGGAACAACGAATCTGTAACGCCTTGATTTAGGGAACACCTAATTCGGGATGCTTTAAAAATATGGAAAAATAACTAAAAATCCTCATTTATTATATAAATTATTATGGTGGAAACAATTTTACAAAATATGATTTGGAAATACTACATTAGGGTGTAGTGACCAAATCACAGATTTTGCAAAAGTTGACTACTGACTGTTTTGTAAAGGATTGAAACTTTGAATATTTAAGGAGCTAATTTTACCAAAAAGTTTTTAATCAGATTTCTCTTTATTTTGGGTGTTTTATTAATGTTTTAATTAAGGGAAATAAGGAATATTAAAAAGAAAAATCATCTTTGACTTCTCATAACTACCTTACGTTAGTTTTCTCTTATTTCATTTTCTCTCAATTTCTTTTCAGCCAAACACATTTCCTCCATCAATTAGCCTCTGATTTTCATTCATTTTGATGATATTTCAATCTCCTTTTGATTCCTAATCTTTTCCTCATCAAATCCTCTTGTTTTCACTTTGGATTTTCAAGAAAACTTGCCCAAATCAAGGAGAAATCAGCCATTAGAGGTAAGCTTCATCCTTCTCCTCTAATGATGAGTTCTTTACTGAAATTCCCAAGTTATCAATCCTTTGTTAATGATTTTTGAGTTGTTTTAATGTTAGAAACATAAAATTATGTTAAAACTCAAGATTTTTGGAGAGATCTTGATGATTTTCGTGGTTGTTGGTTAGGCTCTGTTTTGAGGTTGTTTTATAATGAGTTTTGGATGATAATTGATGTTATGAATGAGGTTTTATCAAACAAATCCCGAATAGGTTTGGATTCCTTAAGTTTTGCATGCTAGAATGGTGGTTTTTGGGGTGATTTTGGTGTTCTGCTATAGCTTGAGGTATAAGGACGAGTTTATGGTGATTTTTGGTGTTGATTGATGTTTAGATGTGATAGATCTTGGTTGGGCTTTGTTTTGGAAAAGTTTGGAGGTGTTTTCGGTTATTTCAATAGCCGAAATGCTTGTTTTGAGTGGAGCAGCGTGTTTGAGTGAATGGTTGGTGATTTTAATGCATGGTGATGCATTAATCCTCTGCTCTTATGTGTTAAAAACATGGGAGAGTAATCTGAAAGCAATCGAGGTAGCATTGGAGGTTTCGAACGCTTGGGTGGCTCGACGGCTTGCATACTGTTGTGTATCAGTGAGTGAGAACACGTTTTCCAACTTTGGAACGATTCTTAAAAGAGGTTTGGGAACTTAAATCTAGGCTTGAAATGATGGTTTAAGTTCGGAAGTAAGTGAAGTAGATTTCTCTCTTAGTTTGTGCTATAATTGTTTTAAAAATATTAAATTGGGTCTTGATGTGCTTGGTTTGGCATTATGTTTTGATTTGCTGTTTGAGCATGGTTTTTTAAGCATGAGAGTTGGTTATCAAGTTTTGTGTGGGGAAGGAAGCATGAAACTAACGATTCTTGAGAATAGGTGGTTGATGCCCTAAAATGCTTTTACATGCTTTTGCTTTGAGATAGACAAATTCCTACTGTTTTTATGCATGATTTGTAGCATGATATGATGCTTGAAGAGATTTCATGAGATAGCATGTTGCATCGATGAGTTTTGTGATTTTGATTTAATGCAAAACATGTGTTATGATTTTGAAATGAGTTGAGAAGGTTTTGAGAATTATTGCATTAAAATAGTAGGTGAGATGATGATTTTAACGTAATATATTGGCATAAATGATGAGATAATTACCGGATATAATTGGTCGACCAATAGGATGTAGAATGCACTATAAACTAAAAATTCGTACGTGCTCTTGGGATGCGTTCCAAAGAGAGAGACCGATGAGGGGCATTCCATCGGAGTAGGACTTGGTGAAATACCCAAGCTTTATGGCAACAAATGTTATCGCCATGAGAAACTGATGATAGGCATTCCATCGGAGTAGGACTTGGTGAAGCACCCAAGCTTTGTGGCGAAGGTGGATACCGCCATAAGAGCCGGTGGCGAGATCCCACCGGAGTAGGACTTGACCTTGAGTCAAGTTGTCCGCATATCTGTGTACAATAGATTATGAAAATGCCAATATATGAGAATGAAGTGCGTTTAACATGTACCAATGCTTGAAGTGTTTTTATGCTATGAGAAATGCATATGAGATTTTGAGTTTATGGAATGCTTTTGTATAACAAGCATGTGTGGCCTTGTCATGAGTTTTGCATTGATTGAATGCATGAGATAGGTAGATGGTACATGTGACATTCAAATGATGTTTTGCCTTGAAATGATTTTCAAGCTTGAGAAAGAAAGAGCATAAAATGGAAAATGGTTTCCAAGAGAAATGGTTTAAACTTTGCATATAGTGTTCATGCAGGGGAAGGTTTTAATGGAGATAATTTTGAGGATGTTGTTTAATATTAAGATACTTAATGCTCTTGAGTTTTTAATGTTGGTTTATTTGTTGAGCTATGCATGATTTAAGGCAATGATGTTTTCAATTGGAGTTTCAAACAATACATTGGTTTGTAGAAATGGATTTTTGGTTAAATGGAATTTTATGGTTTTGCTGCATTGATGGTGTTTTGATTTGAGCATTCCTCACTAAGCATTATGTGCTTACGCTCCTTTTTCTCCATCAATGCAGATTGTTGAATTTGGAACAACAAGAAGCAAGGGATTCAAGAAGAACTCCACTCGAGAAGTATGTTTTGTTTCATAGCTATAGATAATAAAGGCAATGGGGGAATTCCTTTATCATGTTGTGTGATGAGGCTGATCATTTAGAACGAGTTGGTTTATGATTTGAGACTTGTAGATTGTTATTGTTTGGTGTTTGAATCCTCATTGTGCATTCTAGTCTTGCTATGCTTTATGGATGAAGTATGTTCATATTAGTTGTATAAGATAAATGAGTTGACGAGTTGAGCGCTTGTATTGTGTTTAGCTTTTGATGTAAGTATGATAGAGTTGTTGTTAATCTTGTGTGAGTATGTTGTGGTACGTATTGGAGCATGTTTGATAGTGTTAAAATGTGAAAAACCAGCAATTAATGTTGTTGCAGGGCAGGGTGTATCGAAACACCCTCATCTGTTTCGAAAGAGGGGCTCGAAATGGCCATAGTGTTTCGGAACGGATGAAGGTGTTCCGAAACACTTTGTCTACTGGAGAGGGTTGTTCCGATACTGGTCTCGGAACGCACCCGAGTTCAAAAACGGTCAACACCGTTCCGATACGGGCGTTTCGGTACGAAGGTCAGCGTTCCGGAACGGTTGACCGTTGGCATGTGCATTTGAATTGTTTCAGGTTTTCAAGTTTTACATTTTAGTCCTGAATGTTGTGTTTGCAATTGCATGAGCTTGGGATGTCTTTTTAAGCTGAAATTTGACAGAGGTGCATATAAAATGACTAATTGTATATTGGTATGCTTAAAAACTGCAAGGTCCTTATATTTTCCAAATTTTACAATTTGGTCCCTAAAAGTGTAAATCGTGCAATTGAGTCCTTAAATGATTTTCGATTGTTGTTCTTATCTCTCCTATGTCTCCCGAGTAATCACCTAGGCTTAATCTGTATCTAGAAAAGATGAAAAGGAATAAAAAAGGGACGTTAATCAAGGTTGACTTTGGTTTTCCCCGTGTAATCTTCGTAGTTCGGGTCAAATATCTAGGCTGGGCTAAGGGGGTTACAGAATCGAGTCAAGTTGTTCAAT
This sequence comes from Hibiscus tridactylites, assembly GCA_958450335.1. Lineage (NCBI taxonomy): Eukaryota > Viridiplantae > Streptophyta > Magnoliopsida > Malvales > Malvaceae > Hibiscus > Hibiscus tridactylites. The sequence goes on along the minus strand of OY288269.1, from coordinate 26,350,264 downwards.
CCATGTGGGAGACGATATCTTTTATACTATTACTTGAAAATAGTGTGCACTTGCGCTCATATTTAGAGAACACTAAAACGCTCTACAATAAGGTAGTCTAGAAGATACTCTACTCTCTTCCCGAATCATGGGATGGGAAGAGAATCGCCATCATCAAAGAAAAGATTTTGAAGACCCTAAAGCTTGATGAACTAGTTGGTTCTCTCCTCACACATGAGACCATAAAGCAGAGGAGAGAAGAAGGGAAAAGAAAAGAAGAAAGAAGAGTAGTCAAGCAAGATGTAGAGAAGAAAAAGCAAGGAATTGCTCTCAAAGCCTCTCTAGCACAAGAGGAGAGCACTTCTAGTGAGGAAGATGAATTTGAAGAATTGGCTATGATAGCCAAAATATTCTCAAGGTTCATGAAGTCTAACCATGGTAGAAAATTTTTCAAGGAGAAGAGACTACAAGAACAAGAACAAAGAAGAAGAAAAATACCAACTCGTTTGCTATGAGTGCAAGAAGTCGGGTCACATTTGCATCGGTTGCCCTCAACTAAAGAAGAAGAGCTTTGAGAAAAATAAGAAGCTTAAGGCTCAAGTAGCAACTTGGAGAGATGAGGAGTCATCATCCAAGGATGAGGAGCATGAAGTGGCCAACATTTGCCTCATGGTTCTTGTGGAGAAATCTATGGTAAACTCTAACTCATCATCTCTTACTTATGATGAATTATATGATGCATATGATGAGTTGTAAGAAGTTTACAATGAATTGGTTGGGAAATACAAAGAGTCTATTTTGAAAAACAAGAAAACTATTTCCGATTTAAAATATCAAAATGAGTCTCTTTTAAAAACTAATTTCGAATTGGAAAAGAAAGTTTTGTATTTGAAAAATCTTTCAAATGAGCTTAAAAAGAAAAATATTGATGTTGAAAAACTTCTTTCCGATTTCCAAGATTATCACACTAAGGAAATGGATAATCTTAAAACCTCTCTTGCTATTGGGAAAATGGTTTTAACAAGGGTAGTTCTTCAAAAACCCAATATGTAAAGAGAAAGGATTTTAACTACAAACAAAGTGGCTCTCAAAGGCATCCTAATGCTAAGGGGATTAGAAGTGTTTGGGTTCCTAAGGAACTTGTAACTTCTAACAATATTGTTTCTATTTCATCTTGGATTTCTAAGGGACCAAATTTTTGGGAGCTAACGCTTATGGACCCAAAATGGTGTGGGTACCAAAATCAAAGAACTAATCTTTGTTTCTAGGGGGAGCGTTGCTACAAGGCCAATTCTTCAAGTCAAAACACATGGTACCTTAATAGTAGATGCTCAAGACACATGACCGGAGACAAGAGTAGATTCTTGAAGCTTAAACCAAAAAGTGGAGGATGTGGGACATTTGGTGACAACTCCAAAGGCCACGTTGAAGGCATAGGATCTAGTGGTAATCTCTTATCTACATTCATTGAAAATGTTTTTTATGACAATGGTCTAAAACATAACCTTTTGAGCATTACTCAACTTTGTGATAAAGGGTTTAGTGTTCATTTTGATAAAAATGGGTGTAAAATTGTGAACATTAAAACAAATAAAATAATGCTCATTGGTCATAGCATAGGAAATATTTATGTTGTGCATTTAGATGACATACATGCATCCCATGCATGTTTAGTTTCACATGATGAGAATGATGCATGGTTGTGGCATAGGAAACTAGGGCATGCTAGCATAAGTGTTTTAGAAAAATTAGTTTCTCAAAATCTAGTTAGAGGTTTTCCCAAACTAAAATTTTCATTAGATAAAATATGTGATGTTTGTGCCAAGGGTAAACAAAAGAGAACCTCATTTAAACTCGTTAATGATGTTTCGACTAGTATGATGTTACAACTAATCCACATGGATTTATTTGGGCCTATTAGAACTATGAGATTGAGTGGTAAGTCATTTGCATTTGTATTGGTATATGATTTTTCTAGATACAGTTGGGTTCTATTCTTAAGTACTAAGGATGAGACTTTAGAAAATTTTATTACATTTACAAAAATTACCCAAAATGATCCTGATCTTAAAATTTCACATATTAGAAGTAATCATGGAACCGAGTTTCAAAATATGGGGTTTGAAGAGTTTTGTAATGAAAATGGTATGAGCCTTAATTTTTCGGCTCCTCACACTCCTCAACAAAATGGGATAGTTGAGAGCAAAAATAGAACATTTGAAGAGATGGCTAGGACAATGTTTTGTGAAAACAATTTACCTAAGTATTTTTGGGCGGAAGCCACTAATACGACTTGTTATATTATTAATAGAGTAATGGTTAGGTATATTTTAAAGAAAACACCGTATGAAATTTTTAAAATCTAAAAAACTTAACATTAGTTATTTCCACCCTTTTGGTTGTAAATGTTTTGTTTTAAACAATAAAAAAATAACACCGGATGTTTGACTTTCCTAAATATGTTACAGTCAATTCTTTAGTGAGATCCTTCTTCATCAAAATTATCACTGAATAAAATTTTATTGATATTCGTCAAGAGGGTGAAGATAGTCATGTCGGAGTGGATAATGAGTAGAAAGATATTGCAGATGAGTGGCCGAGAAATGACATATTCAGGGAGGACGTTGTTATCCGGAATATCCCTTTCGAGCACCAGTCACCGGAGAATCATAAGACCCCTTTGACGGTGGATTCTAGTGAGGGGTTGGCTGATCAAGGCAAAGCTTCGATTCATGTGTTGGGTCAAATTCCAATACAGAAGACGGGGTGATACATGCATGGGAATAAAATTGGTAATGATGGTTCCACCGTTTTCCTGAACCCACCTCCGGAGGGGGTCCATTTGAATGTTAAAATAATTTCATTAATACCAAGACTCATATTTAACTTTATTTTTTTAATTTAGTCTAAAATTATTTTATAATATATTACTTATTATATTATTATTTAATTTATTTAAATATAATATAATATAATATATTAATATTATTTTTATGTTTTTATTTTTTATTCAATAGATTTAATATTCACTATTTATATTATTTTCATATTATATTTAATAATTGAATTACATATTTAATATATTAGTTAATATTTTTATATTAATTTAATATTTAAAAAATTAAGTTAATATATTTAAAATACAATATAAATATTTTTAATATATCAATATGATTTGAATATATGCATATTATTTTTCTATATTATTTAATTATTAATATTGTCTTAATATATTAATATTATTTTCATATTAAAATAATTTGAAAATAATATTAATGTGTTAAAATAATATTAATATATTAAAATAAAACATAAATAATATTAATAAAATAATATTAATATGAAATGTTAAACATTAACTATATTAAATTATTGTGAAACCATACTTATTCGATCCAAAAAATTAACTATATTAAATTAATATATTTAAAAAATAAAAAGCTATATTAAAATTTAATATATTAAATTTTCTTTAACATATTAATTATTAATATACTAAATATATTAAACACCGAATTATTTAAATAAAATTATTATAATAAAAAATTTTAATTTATTTTTATTTTATATTTTGAATATTAGTGATTAAATATTAACATTTTTTAAATATAAAAATGAAATTATTTATTTAAATAATGCATTACAATAATATTAATATTAAATATTAGAAATAAAAATTCAAAAATATTATAATATTACAAAATAACTTTAAATCAATTAAATTAAATATATTAAAACATATTATAAATAATATAATAAATTATAAAATAAAAAATAGGGGTTATTCTCATATTAAAAAAATAGGGACTAAATTGAAAATAAAATAAAATATGAGAGACTTAATATGATATTTACCTTTTTTATTAAAGTCATAGGCATTTCTTTGGTAAATAATTCTACGTTTGGATGAATACATGTCACAAATGTCCCCTGTATTATACAAAATTTTTCAATGTGGTGCATGTACTTTGTAAACGTTCAATTAACCCATGTACTTTTCATCTGTTATACAAAATACTTCTCGTCCCTAACACCGTTAAGGTTAATATGACATTTACCTTTTTTTCATCAAAGTACATACACGACATTGGATTTTTTTGTATAATACAAGGGGCATTTACACGGATGGAAATTATCTGCCCCCAAAGTATGCCCCCATTTGTGCCCCATTTTAAAATAATGAGTTTAGGATTTAGGGTTTGGGGTTTAAGGTTAGGGTGTAGGGAATTAGGGGTATGGTGTATTTTTTATGGTTTGGGGTTTGGGGTTTATGATATAAAAATTAGGATTATGAGGCTAGATTTAATTTTTAAGTATTTTTAGGCAAAGGACATAAAATGAGGCATGGTTAGGGGCAGGAGATTTTTACCCCATTTATACCATTATCCCTATTCTAATGGACATTAAAAATGGAGCCATTGAGGTAAGGTTTTCAGGTTAAGGGTAGATCATCTAGCAAAATAAATACTTTAAAAGACAAATTAATAGCAAATATATACTTTGTGAGCAAATATAATTTTCGGAGACACAAGCAATGTAGAAATGTAAAGTTTTGAAAATCAATCCTTAGGCGATCTTCAGAATTATTGGTATGTGCTATTTGACAATGACTATCTATAGTGTAGTTTATCTAGTTTTGTTTAATCCCAATTTATGGTCTTTAATTTTATTAATAATAATAATAATATATTCAGCCTTGTGAAAAAAAAATGTTTCTCATATTTTTTAGCAATCTAAACTCGCATAATGTGTCTTTAAAGATAAAAATAATATTCTTGACAAGAGAAAATGAATTACATAGTAGAGAAGTGCTATTAAAAACATACTTGGTGCCTCCTTACGAACTGTGAGAGGTTGCATCGTGACCTCGCAATCATTGATGTCTGTGGTTTGTGTGGAGCACACTCGGAATTGATATACCATTTATTCCGTTGGTGTCTGACAGCGTCCTCTGTTTGGGCTCTGGTGGTTAAGCTTGATAAGCTCTCGGAATTTATGAGCATGGATAGAATTGAGTAGTTGCAGGTTAACCTTTCTCTCCCGACTTATTTTGCTCGCAATCCTGAAAGCTGGGAACTAATGTTTGGTGCGATAGTATGGAGATTGTGGCTTCATTAAAATTGCATCATTTTTGATCCAGATAACATTGAGCGCAGATCAGTTTTGGACCTGAGCCGGTCACTCTTGGAGGATATGGTTCGTGATTTCACTACTGATCTCCCGATTCAAACTTGGCGTAATGTAGGTCATGGCCAGTCCGAGCATTGGCAGCCCCCTTGGGTGGTTGGATTAAGCTAAACTATGATGGTTCTAGGAACCCTATAAGGGGCCCTAGTGCCTGTGGAGGGGTTCTACGGGACGAGGAGGATAGATGGATTCGGGGATATAATAAGTACATCGGATTTTGCTCAGTCACCGAGGCCGCGCTATGTGGTATCTGTGAGGGCTTGCTACAAGCATGGCAAACTGATGTCGAAAACTCATTGCGGAGACAGATTTTTTTGGGGGTAAACTACGATAAATGGTCATTGAACTTTTAGAGCAGATTCATTTTGGTCACTGTACTTTTAAAATATTTGATAAGGTCACCTAACTTTTAGTTCGATTATGATACAATCCCCCTCGTTACCTTCGGTTAGAAGTTTTCGTTTTTTTTCTTAATAAAAAAATGAGTAAACTACACCAATCATCACTCAACTTTCTTCTCACACATATTTTGGTCACTAGAGTTTAACAATTTTCAATTTAATAACTTAACTTTTGAATTGTTTATATTTTGGTCACTCTCTAACGACATGGTTATACAAATAGAAAATTTCGATTAATCCTTAAAAAAATTTGGGTAATTATTTTTTTTACTTTACTTATTAAATTTACCATAGTATCATATTTGATATTTTAATAAGCAAAGTAAAAAATATTACTCAAATCAAATATTTCAATTAACCGGTCAATAGATTATCCGATTTAGTTGGTACAATATAAGATCGAAAATTGAATAATCTGAATTTATAAATTAACAAAAATAATTTTTTAAGGATTAATCAAACCCGATTTCAGTACAAGTTTTTAAAATAAATTATTTTGATTTTGTTACGGGTCACAGTTGTAAGCAAAATTGATTAACCGATCTGATATATTATATACAATATTTCTAAATTTTATGCATTACAATATCTTATAGTCTAGTTATTTTGATACCCTTCTAGTGGTTTTTTTCAAAAAAAAAAGTTTGGCTCTAGGTAGGAGTAATAGGTGTGAACTTTCAATTTTTTTACTTTCTAGTTATTTTTACACTTTTATCACAACTGAAACAATTAATAAATTTACCATATTGTCATGTTTGATATTTTAATAAACAAAGTAAAACAAAATCTAGAATCAAATCTTTCGATTAACTTGTTAATTGATTATTTGATTTAATTCGTACAATATAAGACCGGGAATTAAATTATCTAAATTTACCAATTAACCAAAATAGTTTTTTAAAGATTAATCGAATTTTTCTATTTGTATAAACATTCATTTGACAGTGGCCAAAATATGAACAATTCGAAAGTTAAGTTATTCAATTGAATTTTTTAACTATACCGACCAAAAGATGAGTGAGAATAAAGTTGAGTGATTATTGATGTAGTTTACCGATTTTTTTATTAAGGAAAAACAAAAAACTATCATCGGCTTCTAATTCTAACGAAAGGTAATGGGAGGGAGCATATTGAAAGCAAAATAAAGGTACAATAAGTCGGGGCACATAAGAACCGAATATCCCCAACTCAAAAGGAAGAGCATCGGGAAGAAGAAGAAGCTTAAGGCAAACATTGCTACTTGGAGTGATGAGGAATCATCCGATGAAGTGGAGCAAGAAGTTGTCAACCTTTATCTCATGATTCTTGAAGAAGATCCTAACGCAACCTCTAACTCATCTACATTTGATTTCACTTTTGATGAGCTTCAAGAAGCTTATGATGAGTTGCAAAATGTATGTGATGAATTGGTTGAGAAGTATAAGGAATCAATTTTGAAAAATAAGAAAACTATTTTTGATTTGAAAACACAAAACGATTCCTTATCTAAAACAAATTCTGAACTTGAAAATAAGGTTTGTGATTTACAAGACAATCTAAAATATTTTGAAAAGGAAAATATTGATTTAAACAACTTTTTTCTGAGTTTCATGATAACACCATAAGGGGTGAATAATTTCAAAGCTTATTTGAACAAATTTGGGATTTCTAGTTTTGAGAAAGGTGAATCTTCAAAACTCAACTATGTAAAAAGGAACTTTGTTAACCACAAATAAAGAGGCTTTCAAAGGCCCTCTAGAGGTAAGAGGATTAGGAATGTATGGGTTCCTAAGGAACTAGTTGCTTCTAATAATATTCATGTCATTGCTTCTTGGATTCGCAAGGGAACCAAGTTTTGGGGAGTTAATACTCATGGACCTAAAATGATTTGGGTATCAAAAAACAAGGCTTAATTCTTTGTTTGTAGGGGGAGCATTGCTGCAAGGCCAAAGCTACATGTGCAAACTCATGGTACCTTAATAGTGTATGCTCAAGACATATGACCGGTGACAAGAGTAGATTCTTGGAGCTAAAGACAAAAAGTGGAGGAGTAGTAACATTTGGTGACAACTCCAAAGGCTACATTGAAGGAATTGTTTCCATTGGTAATCACTCTTCCATACTCATTGATAATGTTTTGTATGTCAACTGTCTTAAGCATAATTTATTGAGCATTAGTCAATTGTGTGATAAATGTTTTAATGTTCTTTTTTATTTAAATGGTTGCAAAATTTTGAACATTGAAACAAATCAAATAGTGCTCATTGGTCATCTAATAGGAAATATTTATATGGTGCAATTAAATGACATACACATTTCAAATGCATTCTTTGTTGCTAAAGATGAACATCACTCATGTCTTTGACATAGAAAACTAGGACATGCAAGCATGATTGTTTTAGAAAAATTGATTTCAAAATATCTAGTTAGAGGTTTGCCTAAAATTAAGTTTTCACTTGATAAGATTTGTGATGCATGTGCAAAGGGCAAACACAAAAGAACTTCTTTTAATCCTATTAAGGATGTTTCAACTAATAGATTTTACAATTGATCCACATGGATATTTTTGGCCCTATTTGGACAATGAGCTTGAGTGGAAAATCATAAGCATTTGTATTAGCATATGATTACTCTAGATACACTTGAGTTCTATTTTTAAGTACCAATAATGAGGCTTTAGAAAAGTTCATCACATTTTTTAAAATTAATCTAAATGATCTTGGTCAATCAATTTCTCATATTAGAAGTGACCATGGTACCAAATTTCAAAATCTAGGTTTTGAGGATTTTTGTAACTCAAATGGTATAAGCAATAATGTTTCCGCTCCTCACACTCCTCAACGAAATGGGGTAGTTGAGAGGAAAAGCCAAACTTTAGAAGAAATGGCTAGAACCATGCTTTGTGAAAACAATTTGCCTAAGTATTTTTGGGCGGAAGCCACAACTACGGCTTGCTACATTATAAATTGAGTAATTATTAGGGCAATTTTAAAGAAACTCCTTATAAGATTTTAAAATCCAAGAAGCCTAACATTAGCTATTTTCATCTATTTGGATGCAAATGTTTCGTTTTGAATAATGGAAAAGACAATTTAAGTAAATTTGATTCAAAAAGTGATGAAGCAATTTTCATAGGGTATTCTTTAAACTCTAAAGCCTATCGAGTATTTAATAAAAGAACTTTAGTTGTTGAAGAGTCTATACATGTGGTTTTCGATAATAACATCCTTCAGAGGAAGGATTCTTGTGGTGATGATGATGTAGGGATTTTTTAAGCCAATGATGGTGGGCAATCATCAAAGATGGATGAAGTTCCAACCAAAGAAGAAGAAGTATAATATCCACCTCTAGAAGCATGGCAGGACATGAATCTAGAGGAAAAGGTGGTCACCTACCAAGAGAGTTCAACTATGTCAAAGGTGGTGAAATTTTGGGTGATCCATCCAAAAAATTTAACAACTAGAAATTCTTTTAAACTTGCTAGCAATGTTGAATTTATTTCAGGCATTGAGCCTAAAAATATCAAAGAAACATTAAAAGATTACTATTGGATTGTTAAGGTATATGTTTTGATATAATAATTGAAAATTTGATTTGGACAAAATTGAAAAAGATTTCAAAACGCTTTGTAAGTCCAAACAAATTGAAAATATGTTTAAGGGTTTTTACAAGTCTTTGGAATAACTTAAAAATGTTTTTAAAGTAGCCAAACCTATGATTTTAATGTCATCGTACCAATACGATATATACCGTATCGATACGCTTTAGGGTTTTAGCTGTAGGGAAATTCTAGTAGCCAAAACATGTACCGATACGCTTTTTCCGTATCGATACAGAGTGCTTTCAAACTCCCCAATAGCTAGTTCGCGTACTGTTATGATTGTATCGCGTACCGATGTGCCTTAACCGCTCCCAACATGCATTAACCGCTCCCAACGGTCATTTCCCAATGGCTATTTGAAGTACAGGCCGTACCGATACGCTCGTAAGCGTATCGATACACATTAGCTAGAAGAGCTCAACTACTAGTTCCTGACGAGGACCATATCGATACAATCGTTCGAGTATCGATACATTAATCTCCAGAACAACAATGAATGCTGAAAAAATGTATCCCAACGGCTCCAATTCTATCTCAACGGTCTAGAATGGCTAGAAGCTCAATTGGGAGTATAAGAGGAGCCTCTAAGCATCTATGAAAGACTAATTCTTCAATTGTCAACAACAATATGATCAACGATTTGTCTTAGTGCTTTATTGTACATTATTTGCACACACAACACTTGTGAGCCTAAATTGTCAAACTATCCACCTTGTGAGGGTTTTTAAGTTTGCTAGATTTTCTCTTGCTTAACAGTGTTCCCAATGCTCGGGTTGTGAGCTTTGGTTGCTAGACTTAGGTTGAGTCTAGGATTGTAACAATTGCCTAGTAATATATCAATTTGAGAGAAGTCAAGTTTGGACATTAGTTGATAGGCCTAGTAATAAATCTACTGTAGCAAATAAATGGATTTTTAGAAATAAACTAGATGATATTGGTAACATAATGAGGAACAAGGCTAGACTTGTTGCTCAAGGTTACACTCAAGAAGAGGGAACCGATTTTGATGAAACCTATGCACCCGTAGCTAGGATGGAAACTATTAGGATGCATCTTGCATTTGCATGTTATCATGAATTCAAGCTTTTTCAAATGGATGTTAAAAGTGCATTTTTAAATGGTTTTATTAATGAATAAGTGTATGTAGAACAACCACCCAGTTTTGAAGATCCAAAATGCCCAAACCATGTTTTCAAACTTTCATAGGCTTTATACGATTTGAAACAAGCTCTTAGAGCTTGATATGTAAGGTTATCTAGTTTTTTAATTGAAAAGGTTGTAACAAAGGAAAGGTGGATACTACACTTTTTTATTAAAGAGAAATGGAAAAGACATATTAGTAGTCTAAATCTAAGCCGATGATATAATTTTTGGTTCTAGTGATGAAATGTTTTGCCAAGATTTTGTTAAGTTGATGCAAGGTGAATTTGAGATTAGCATGATGGGTGAGCTCTTATTCATTATAAGAGTCCAAATTAAACAAAGGAAGGATGGAATCTTCATCAATCAAGCTAAGTACATCAAGGATATGCTCAAGAAGTTTGGCTTGGAGAATGTGAAACCTCAAGCCACACAAATGAGCTCTTCTACAAAGCTAGACAAGGATGAAAAAGGTAAGTGTGTTGATTTAAATCTTTATCATTCTATGATTGGATCTTTTCTTTATCTTACCACAAGTAGTCCCGACATTATGTTTAGTGTTTTCTTGTGTGCTAGATTTCAAGCTTGTCCTAGAGAATCACACCTTATAGCTGTTAAGAGAATTTTTAGACACCTTAGAATCACATCTTGTTTAGGGCTTTGGGATCCTAGAGATCCCTCCTTTGATTTACATGCTTACTCTGATGTGGATTATGGAGGTTGTAAGATAGATAGAAAGAGTTCCTCCGGTACTTGTCAATTCCTAGGTAGTATGCTTATATCTTAGTTCTTTAAGAAACAAAATAGTGTAGCACTCTCTATTACCAAAGTGGAATACGCATCGTCCGGAAGTTGTTGTGCTCAAGTTCTTTCGATGAAGCAACAACTTTTAGAGTATGGAAATGATGTAAGCACCATACCCGTTAAGTGTGACAACACTAGTGCAATTTGTCTCACTAAGAATCACATCCAACATTCAAGAACAAAACACATAGAAATTAGACATCATTTCATTAGAGATCATGTTTTGAAAAATAATGTTGTTCTAGAATATGTAGACACCTTGAATCAATTAGCGTACATTTTCACCAACCATTAGACAAAGAGTGTTTTTGGTCTCTTAGAAGAGAGTTATGTTTGACTAGCCTTTCTTGACCCTATAGAGCTTTTTGGTGCAAAAATTGCTTGAATTTGATTGATTGTCATGCTCTTGTGATTTTGATCCTATATGCATCTATGCTTGTTGCTAGATGGATTATGTATCTATTTTAGTCCATACATGTAGTTCATATGTCATAAGCATGCATTTCGATTCGATTAAAATCAAAATTTTGAGCTCCTTGTTGCCCAAAATGTATATTTTGGAAAAGGGTATCGATACGGTCCATCGCGTATCGATACGGGTTCAAGAACACGCTTCAGTACATGCAAGCCTATATTGGTATAGTCATGTGTTTCGATACGGCTTAAAAAGTGTACCATACACGATTTCGATACGCCACATTGCATTTCGGTACGCGTAGCCGCTGTGAGTTTAAATGAGCATTAAAGACCAAATTTTACTTTAATTCAAACACCTATCTTTTCTCTCAAAACCCTAATCCAATTTTCCCTATAAAATCCTCTCAAAATCTTTATTTTTTTCACACAATCTTTTGATGGCTTTTGTTTTTCAAACCATGTCTAAGATCTATCATCAAGTTTGGTGCATCATCATCCCTTCATTCATCCATAATCTCATATTCAAGGTATAAACCCTTGTTTCTTTTCTATTTAATTTCATTATTATTTATATATTGTTTTAATAAAAATTTGTGTTTTTAGTATGTATATAACATGTATTTCAAAGATTTTGCAAAAAAAAATCAAAACTTAATTTTTTTTATTCGAATATAAAATTATATTGTATATTTTTCTAAACTTTTTTTCAAAAGTCTTTTTACCAAAAATTCTTTTTATACTTGTATATGTTTTTAAACTATATTGTATATGTTTTTACAATACCTTGATCATTGGATTAATTATTTGGATCGAATGTGATAATTTACACATACATGTTGTTTTTGTTTGATTTTAAATTTCAGGTTTTTTCATGCACCCCAAAAAGAGACCAAGAATTAGTGAGGTTGGAGAATCTTCCGAAAATGATGGTACGAGACCAAACCTCACCCTTATCATCTAAGAGTGCTTTCAAATTCTCGTCGGTATGGCTCACTACAAAAATACAAAAACTATAAGATCCGTCGTGAGCGTATTACCTCTATTTCTTTTTTGAATTCCGAGCATTTTCAATTCCAATACCTTGATTTGTTACATCAATAGAAATTTATACTTTTTTGAGTATACCCGACATTTTATACTATAACCTTGTCATTATCCTTTATGCCAATGCACGGTGTCTCTACAATTCCTATTGATTCGAGGTGATAGCTATTGAATCATATCTCATGGGGAAGAAGTTTAGGATTGATCAAACCATTTTAAAAAATGTTTTTGGGTTTGAGAACATTGAAATAGATGATGAAAACTTCTTAGGCCATGTTTTTAGCGGCTACGTACCATCCTCGATGCACATGATCGCATTCTTCACCTCATGATCACTTGATGGTTTCGTCCATATGGGGGGAAGTTTTCAACGATCTGACAAGTCGATAATTTTTGGATCCGATGCTTTTGTGAGGGTAAGAGCCCGAATCTCGCTCAAATTATGTTTGTGGAGATTGTTTACCTTGTGCAACATCGTCACATCACCCTTGTCACATCCTTAACATATGGCACCTCTTTGAGCTATTTGTTCTCGAAGTTGGAGAATGATTGCTTGCAAGACTATGTTGAGCCCCTCACCGATCCGAGCGATGAGCGTTCCTTAGGTCGTTCCAAATTCTATTATATTAATGGAGATTGGGTTCGTCTTGAGGTTTCTCCTCAAGGTGTTGAAGCTGATCCGGTGGATCCTCAAGCGGTTCCTTAAGCTCCAATGGCCCAACCTTCTATGGATGCTCTCATGGCCTATCTTAATGAGTAATTTACTTCCTTAGGCACCATCATTGCATCTTTGGGTACATCCATGACTTTCAGGTTTGCTGCTATCTACACTCGCTCCACATCATTGGAGGAAAGAATGACTACCATTGAGAATCGAGTCACTTCCATTGAAAATCAACAAAACTCAATGGAGATCTCTCTCACTGCTTTCCATGATGCATGGCTCCAATCTCAAGCTAAACAAGCCAATGATGAAGACAAGGATGAAAAGGATGACGACGATGGGGATGAGTCTTATGCTTATGCATCTCGTGTCATATCATATCATCTTAGGATTTTAATTTTATGCACCTGTGTTATTTTCTTATGAACCAATGCTTTGAGTTTTTGTTTTTAGGATTTGAGTTTGGATTTATGTTGCTTTGAACTTTTATGCTTCAAATGATTAATAATATCTTTGTAGTTTTCTTTATATTGCTTCAATATTTATATCTTGCTTATTCCATTGATTTTGATCTAACAAAAAGGGGGGAGAAATAAGTAAAGAGCCAAAAAAATTTAAATTTTTTCAAAACTAAGCTTAAAGTTAGGGGGAGTATTTTTCAAACTACTTAAAAATTTACTTTGGTTTTGTTATATCAAAAAAGGGGGGAAATTGTAAAACCTATGTTTTATTTTGATATAGAAAATTATTTAAGGACCAATTTGCAAAAGGAAATAAATTTTTAAATACTCAAAAGTCTCACTCAAAGTCAAAACTTAAACCCCAAAATTTTCTAAGTGTTCAAGCCAAACTTTAGCAAATCGCCCAGGCGTATCGATACTCTCTATAGGGTTTCGATACGGATTTTGGCTACTGGAAATTTAATTGAACACATCATTTCGATACAGCTCATCCTTTTGAAACGATGTTCCGATACGGGCTTGCCCGTTTCGATAGGGCCTTCAACCTAGGTTTTATACTTATGAGTTTCGGTACAAGTCTTAGGCATACCGATCCTCAACTTCGGTACGGCATGTCAGCGTACCGATACGGGTCTTAAGATTTTTAAAATCTTTGCATTAAATTTTTCGACCTTTGATTGTAAGTTAAAGCTTTAAAAGTATGTTATATCGTACCAATACGGGTGACATCTGTAACCCCCTCGCCCTGGTCTGGTCGGATGACCGGTCCGAGTGGGCCACACGGGGAAAACCGAAGCGAAACCCGTTAAGGCTCCCCCTCGGTTAACGACCCAGAAAATTTCTTTTAACTTTAGTCTTATCTAGATGCTTATTTAATTCCTATGTGGAGCACAACAGCGGAAGATACAAACAACGAAACGTTAACCGACCAAATAAAACATAAACAGTCCATTTTACTTCATTACAGCAGGCCGTTTCGAAACGCCCATAGGGTGTTCCGAAACGCCTTGACTTAGTCAACGGGCCAGGGTCAACCATAAGGTGACCGTTCCGAAACAGGGAAGACCCGTATCGGGACGACCTTGACGGTCAATATCTCATGGTCAACGAGATTTGACCGTTTCGGAACCTCAAAGGCCCGTTTCGGAACGGCCTCATCTCGCCAATTTATCAAAATTCCAGTAGCCAAAATGTTCCGAAACGACCCTCATCCGTTTCGAAACGGCAGGCCATTTACGCAGGGACCGTTCCGGAACAGGGGGACCCGTTCCGAAACACCCCCTGTCTGCAGACTTTTCTGGGCTGTTTTGAGGCACAAGGATGCCCCAAAACATCTCCAAAACACCATACAACAGCCAAGCATTTAAACCCAAGATGCAACAACATTACTATCATGCTTTAACAAAGTTTGGACATGTTTAAAACTAAAGCAACGATCCACAACATGCATCCATTCAAAGATCATTCAAACACATATCTAAACTCTTAAGGCATAGGCAAATATTCAAAGTAAGCAATTAGGCATGAGTTAGCATTCAATCATAGCAACACAACCATGCGAAAGCAAGACACTAAGGAGTCTAAACATGCTCCTAGCAACCAACAACAACCAACAAAACATTACACGTCCCATTGCTTAAACCATTACATGTTCAACATTAAAATCCATACTTGATGAACTCAAGTCCAAAAACCACACTTGGAGGCCCTCCACTTGCCCGAGCAACCCACGAACTAAGGATCTGCAATGTTGAACAAAGAGAGCGTAAGCAATAATGCTTAGTGAGGGTAAGCTCTAAAAACAAACCTCAACATTGCAGGGTCCGAGCACGATCTAGCCAAGGCAACTTACATTTGCCAAGAGTCCACAAGATATATATATGCATGAGCCATATATCACATATATGCCATAATCATGAGCTCAACACTACCATACATGTAATCATATTTAAACATCCAAACAGCTCATAAACCCCAACACATTGGTACACATATCAATCAACATTGGCACCTAGTTATGACTCAAATACGCGGACAACCGTTGGAACTCACGTCCAACAACGTAACCATTACCTGACGGTGGGATTACACTCATCACCGGTCTCACGGAGGGGATTCCACTCATCCTCACGCCCCGTCGATGGGATTCCACTCATCACCGACTATATTTAAATACCATTTCCGGGCGTACCCGTACTCCTCCTTGGTGACTCAACGCCACCAAGGCCACGCGCGACTTTTGACTCATGTGTACACACTAACATCCTAATGATCGATCATTTGTATTTAAGTATACTAGTGCCAATATTTTACTCAATCCACATTACTCATTTCAATCATTTCCGTGCTTAGCACGTACTCACCATGGACACAATCATGAACCATCATCATGCATGCTTTACGCAATACAACCCATGCCTCAATTCACATGTATAAAACAATATACATAAGCATTCATACCACAAGACATACGAGGCATATACATTCATACATTTGAGTTCATCCAAAGGCTTAGATGAAGTTTAGGACTAGGCTACCACCCTAATCCTAACTCTAGGTGGGTCTACCAAGCCCAACCTAGTCCATATACTCGAACCAACCAATTTAAAATCATTTAAAGTAATTAACCACTCACCTAAACTCCCAAGCACAAGACCAAGCAAGCAACAACCTTCAACTTCCCTGATTCACTTCCGATGCTTCATCGATGCCCAAACTCGATTCTAATCATCTCAAACATAACAAAACGTTCGAATCAATAACACATCATCGGAAACAACTCGGATTAACATTAACAAGCATTCAACACCCCAAACAAGTCCAAAAACAGAATTTTCGAGTAGCTCACTTAACCCACTGAAATCTTCCATTTCAAGCCTCCAAACGACCATCAAACACACCCAAAGCAACCCTCAATTATCATACTAGCACCAGCCCTCGAAATCCAACATTAACCAACCCCAAAAACCCCTTTAAAAGCCTCCTAAAACCCCCTTGGTACCCAAATCCGAAAATCGATTAAAATCGTTTGAAATTTACATATGTAGCATCATTTGGCTCCTATATTCCATATCTAACCTTAACAAATCGAAATATTAAGTTTAGCTACACAAAGGCACCATTTTTAATCAAGATTTTCAAAATCTCTATTTTCTCAAAACTTCATGAAAACGAAAATGAATGGTACTTTCATGAAAGGGAAGGTGAGGGGAAGTCAAAAATACTCTTACCTTTCAAAATGGAGTTGAAATGAAGAAGAGAGGTGATGGAATAGTGCTCTTCAATGGTGGAGGGGTTTTACCGTGGTTTTGTGGAGAGAGAGGGGGAAGATGAGTGAAATGTGGGTTTTGGTTTGTTTTGTTTTAATTTAAAAGCTCAATGACCCATTTGCCCTTAATGAAATGGATTATTCACAAGGACATATATTCTATGGTCATTTGGGGTTTTAATTCCAAAACTTAGTCTATCATTAATTTAATTAATTTGAAAGCCAAACCCGGACCATTATTTAAATCATAGAACCGAACCCAAGATAATATTAAAATATTATTTTCACCTAACCCCTAAACCCGGGTGTTACAACTCTCCCCCACTTAAGGAATTTCGTCCCCGAAATTACCTGGTGGAAACAAATACGGAAACTGCTCAACCATATCCGCTTTCCTCTCCCACGTGGCCTCTTCCACACCTTTATGCCTCCACAACACTTTGACCAACTCTATGGTCTTGCCACGCAACACCTTGCTATCAGAAGCAAGTATCTCAACGGGCTCTTCATTGTAAGACAAATCCGGATTCAACTCTATCTCCTCAACGGGCATCACATGAGAATGATCTGATCTATATCTCCTAAGCATAGATACATGAAAGACATCATGGATCTTCTCTAACTCAGAAGGTAACCTCAACCGATAAGCTACAGGCCCAATCCGCTCAACTATCTCATACGGACCAATGAACCTCGGACTCAACTTGCCCTTTCGGCCAAATCTCATTACCTTTTTCCATGGAGATACCTTCAGAAACACTTTCTCACCCACTGTATACTCAACCTCTTTCCTCTTCAAATCTGCATAGGACTTCTGGCGATCGGAAGCTGCTTTCAAACGGTCACAAATCAACTTCACTTTTTATGTGGTTCCTTTAAGCAAGTCTGGCATAGGTAACAACCTCTGACCTGTCTCAGCCCAACAAATCGGAGTTCTACACCGTCTACCATACAAAGCCTCGTAAGGTGCCATCTGAATACTACACTGATAACTGTTGTTGTAAGCAAACTCAACCAACGGTAAGTGCTTCTCCCAAGAACCCTGAAAATCAATCACACAACAACGAAGCATATCCTCTAGAATCTGTATCACTCGCTCTGACTGCCCATCGGACTGCGGATGATAAGATGTGCTGAAATGCAGACGACTACCCAAAGCACTATGCAAACAACTCCAGAACCTCGAAGTAAATCTAGGATCCCTATCTGAAACAATAGACTTCGGAACTCCATGAAGTCTCACAATCTCCCGAATGTACAAGTTTGCCAACTTGTCTAAGGAATCCATAGTGTTCACTGCTAAGAAGTGAGCACACTTAGTGAACCTATCAACAATCACCCAAACTGAATTCTTCTTCGAAGGAGACAAGGGCAACCCCGATACAAAATCCATGGTGATTCTCTCCCATTTTCATTCCGAAATCTTCAAAGGCTGTAGCAAACCTGAAGGAACCTGATGTTCTGCCTTCACTCTCTGACAAACCATGCAACGGCTCACATACTCGGCTACATCTCTCTTCAAACCGACCCAGAAGTAATCATTCTTCAGATCTCGGTACATCTTGGTACTGCCCGGATGAATAGAAAAGGGACTCGAATGTGCTTCACTCAAAATCTGACGTCTCAGCTCAACATCTTCCGGTACCACAATTCTATCCCTAAAGCACAACAAGCTCTCACCACTGAAACTATACTCAGTCGGTCTTCCTTCGGCTATGTCTTGAACATGAGGAACTAAGCTCGCATCTTGCAACTGCTTCTCTCTAATCAACTAAATCAAAGAAGGCTTCACTTGTAACTCGGTGATCAAGCCACCATCATCGGACACACTCAATCTAGCAAACATAGCTCTCAGCTCAACGACCACTTTTCTACTCAAAGCATCGGCTACTACGTTTGCTTTACCCGGATGGTACTCAATGGTCAAATCGTAATCTTTTAACAACTCTAGCCATCTCCTCTGTCTCAGATTCAACTCTTTCAGGGTCATCAAGTACTTCAAACTCTTGTGATCGATGTAAACAACACACTTCTCACCATACAAGTAGTGACGCCAAATCTTCAATGCAAACACAACTGCGGCTAGCTCTATGTCATGAGTAGGATAGTTCTTCTCATGAATCTTCAACTGTCTAGAAGCATAAGCAACAACTCTCCTATCTTGCATCAAAACACATCCTAAGCATACGTAGGAAGCATCACTGTAAATCACAAACTCCTTACCTGAAACAGGCTGCACTAACACTGGAGCATTCGTCAAGGCTTCTTTCAATTTCTCAAAGGCCTTTTGTCTTGCATCTGACCATTCAAACTTTACTCCCTTTTGCAACAACTTAGTCAAGGGAGCAGCTACTCTAGAGAAGCCATCAACAAACCTCCTATAGTAACCAGCTAGTCCTAGGAAACTCCTATTCTCGGTCACGGACTTAGGTTGTTTCCACTCAACAATAGCCTCAATCTTCGACGGATCAACTCGGATGCCTTCGGCCGAAACAACATGGCCAAGAAACACAACCTCTCGAATCCAGAACTCACACTTGCTAAGCTTCTCATACAACTGATTGCTCAACAACCTCTGTAAAACAAATCTCAAGTGCTCATCATGTTCTTCTTCTGTCTTCGAGTACACAAGTATATCATCAATGAAGACAACCACGAATCGGTCTAAATAGTCTCTGAAAATTCTGTTCATCATGTCCATGAATGCTGCTGGTGCATTCGTGAGCCCAAACGGCATCACAAGAAACTCATAGTGACCATATCTAGTCCTAAAAGTTGTTTTCGGAACATCACTCCTTCACTTTCAACTGGTAGTACCCGGATCTCAAATATATCTTCGAAAATACTGAAGCACCTCTCAACTGATCAAACAAATCATCTATACGAGGCAACGGATACTTGTTCTTCACAGTCAACTGATTCAGCTGCCTATAGTCAATACACATGCGCATGCTACCATCTTTCTTTTTCACAAACAACACTGGGGCACCCCACGGAGAACTACTAGGCCTAATGAAACCACGGTCTAATAACTCTTGCAACTGACTCTTCAATTCTTTCAGCTCTTTCGGAGCCATACGATACGGAGCTATCGAAACTGGACTAGACCCTGAAACTGTCTCAATCACAAACTCAACATCTCTGTCAGGAGGCAAACAAGGCAACTCTTCAGGAAACACATCTGGAAAGTCACAAACTGTCCTGATATCCTTCGGTCTAGCTTCACTCATATCCGGATTCATAACATAAGCTAAATAGGCCCCACATCCTGAGTCCATCAACCTATGAGCCTCTAAAGCTGACACCACATTAGACAAGAACTTAATGTTCTCGCCCACTACCACTACCTCGTAGTCATCAGAAAGCTTCAAGGAAATTCTCTTTGTCTCAAAATCCACACTAGCCCGATGCTCAACCAACCAGTCCATACCCAAAATAATATCAAAACCGTAGAAAGGAAGTTCCATCATATCAACTGAGAACACATGACCCTGAATCTTCAGTGGACACCTCCTATACATACGTCTAACCACAACTGTCTCACCAAAAGAGCTAGTAACATGCATACCTACCTCTAAGATTTGAACAGGAATATCTAACTTCTGTGCATGCTTACTCAGAATGTAGGAATGCGTAGAACCCGAATCAACCAAAGAAAGCAAAGACATAGATTGTAACTCAAAATTACCTGCTATCACGTCGGTGTCGTTTCCGGCCTCTCTCTGAGCATAGACCCTCGCTGGTCCTCCCGCCTCTGGCTGCACAGCCACAACATGAGCAAGGTTCCTCTGAGCATCTACCCTAGGTGCATCAGCCCTCGGCTAGAAGTAGCCACGACCGCGCCCACGGCCTCTCTGAAAATCATTACCTCTCGCAGGAGCCTGAGCTATGTTTGGTGCCTGAGCTGCCTGACGCGGACAGTCCCTCCTAAAGTGGTCCCTCGAATCGCAGTTCCAACAAGCATGAAAGTTACCCCAGCACTCTCCAGTGTGCTGTCTCCCACACTGTGCACACTCGGGCAAGCGCCCTCCTCCTCTATGGCCCTGATGGCCCCTACCATGGTGGCCACCGCCACGTCTCTGATCAAACTGATGTCCGCCACCTCTATGCCTCTTAGCATCTCTACCATCAAAGTGGTTATGCCTCTTTCCAGAACTAGAACCACCAGTTCGTTTGGCTGAACCCAAACTATGTTCCAAATCCTTGGCTCTCGCGGCCAACACATCAAAGTCTGAGTAGTCAGAAGCCAACGTGTACCTCTTAACCTCTTCATTCAATCCGTATCGGAATCGGTTGCAGCGTTCCATTTCAGTAGGAACCAACTCTGGGGCATACTGACTCAAGCGAACAAAGCGGATCTCATAATCAGTCACAGAAGCATCTCCCTGAGTAAGAGCCATAAACTCTCGCTTCTTCTCATCCAAGTACCTCGGTCCCAAGTACCTCTTTCTGAAAGCAAACTCAAAGAAATCCCAATCTATCTCGGCCTCTGGAACCCCGGTAGTAATGGTGACCCACCAGGTGTAGGCATCACCCTGAAGCAGTGAGATCACACAACCCAATCTACGTGCGCCCGCACAACCCATCTGAGCCAAGATACGAACTGTCTTTTCCAACCATAACTCCGACCTCTCCGGAGTAGATCCTCTAAATTCCTCGGCCCCTAAGCTACGGAGCCTCTCCAAAGGTAAACTAGCATCATCACACCTAGGCTGAACTGCCGCCTGAGCTCCCGCAACTGCGGCCTGAAACGCTCCCGCTATCGCTTGCACTAGCGGAGTCATATCAATCCCAGCTGGACCTTGGCCACCTTGAGGTCCCTCTCCTCCAGCTCCAGGTGGAGGAGGTGGTGGTGGTGGAGGTGGTGGAGGAGCGCCAACTCCCGCGGCCCCCGGTCCCTCTATGTGAGCTCCCGCACCAACTACCGGCTCAACAGGAGCCGCAACTCGTGGTTCCTGACGAACCAACCTCGGTCTACCTCTCGGCCTAGACATTGCTCTCTCAGATATTAACTACAACCACAACAACAACACACAAGTTGGGTTAGCAAGGCAAGGCTTCCAAGTGTTCAAGTACGTTCCCTCACTTAAAAATCATTTTTCCAATGTAATAGCAGCAATGGGACCCACACACACATGCTTTAAATTAAAACAATCAGCATACTTGTCACACAAGCAATCATTCTTGCAAAACAAGCAAACACCGTGCAATTTAATTTAAAAAAAACTTAAACTTACCTCACTTACCTGCCCAAGGTCTCGGTAACCTTAGGCTCTGATACCAACAAGTGTAACCCCCTCGCCCCGGTCTGGTCGGATGACCGGTCCGAGTGGGCCACACGGGGAAAACCGAAGCGAAACCCGTTAAGGCTCCCCCTCGGTTAACGACCCAGAAAATTTCTTTTAACTTTAGTCTTATCTAGATGCTTATTTAATTCCTATGTGGAGCACAACAGCGGAAGATACAAACAACGAAACGTTAACCGACCAAATAAAACATAAACAGTCCATTTTACTTCATTACAGCAGGCCGTTTCGAAACGCCCATAGGGTGTTCCGAAACGCCTTGACTTAGTCAACGGGCCAGGGTCAACCATAAGGTGACCGTTCCGAAACAGGGAAGACCCGTATCGGGACGACCTTGACGGTCAATATCTCATGGTCAACGAGATTTGACCGTTTCGGAACCTCAAAGGCCCGTTTCGGAACGGCCTCATCTCGCCAATTTATCAAAATTCCAGTAGCCAAAATGTTCCGAAACGACCCTCATCCGTTTCGAAACGGCAGGCCATTTACACAGGGACCGTTCTGGAACAGGGGGACCCGTTCCGAAACACCCCCTGTCTGCAGACTTTTCTGGGCTGTTTTGAGGCACAAGGATGCCCCAAAACATCTCCAAAACACCATACAACAGCCAAGCATTTAAACCCAAGATGCAACAACATTACTATCATGCTTTAACAAGGTTTGGACATGTCTAATACTAAAGCAACGATCCACAACATGCATCCATTCAAAGATCATTCAAACACATATCTAAACTCTTAAGGCATAGGCAAATATTCAAAGTAAGCAATTAGGCATGAGTTAGCATTCAATCATAGCAACACAACCATGCGAAAGCAAGACACTAAGGAGTCTAAACATGCTCCTAGCAACCATCAACAACCAACAAAACATTACACGTCCCACTGCTTAAACCATTACATGTTCAACATTAAAATCCATACTTGATGAACTCAAGTCCAAAAACCACACTTGGAGGCCCTCCACTTGCCCGAGCAACCCACGAACTAAGGATCTGCAATGTTGAACAAAGAGAGCGTAAGCAATAATGCTTAGTGAGGGTAAGCTCTAAAAACAAACCTCAACATTGCAGGGTCCGAGCACGATCTAGCCAAGGCAACTTACATTTGCCAAGAGTCCACAAGATATATATATGCATGAGCAATATATCACATATATGCCATAATCATGAGCTCAACACTACCATACATGTAATCATATTTAAACATCCAAACAGCTCATAAACCCCAACACATTGGTACACATATCAATCAACATTGGCACCTAATTATGACTCAAATACGCGGACAACCGTTGGAACTCACGTCCAACAACGTAACCATTACCTGACGGTGGGATTACACTCATCACTGGTCTCGCGGTGGGGATTCCACTCATCCTCACGCCCCGTCGATGGGATTCCACTCATCACCGACTATATTTAAATACCATTTCCGGGCGTACCCGTACTTCTCATTGGTGACTCAACGCCACCAAGGCCACGCGCGACTTTTGACTCATGTGTACACACTAACATCCTAATGATCGATCATTTGTATTTAAGTATACTAGTCCCAATATTTTACTCAATCCATATTACTCATTTCAATCATTTTCGTGCTTAGCACGTACTCACCATGGACACAATCATGAACCATCATCATGCATGCTTTACGCAATACAACCCATGCCTCAATTCACATGTATAAAACAATATACATAAGCATTCATACCACAAGACATACGAGGCATATACATTCATACATTTGAGTTCATCCAAAGGCTTAGATGAAGTTTAGGACTAGGCTACCACCCTAATCCTAACTCTAGGTGGGTCTACCAAGCCCAACCTAGTCCATATACTCGAACCAACCAATTTAAAATCATTTAAAGTAATTAACCACTCACCTAAACTCCCAATCACAAGACCAAGCAAGCAACAACCTTCAACTTCCCGGATTCACTTCCGATGCTTCACCGATGCCCAAACTCGATTCTAATCATCTCAAACACAACAAAACGTTCGAATCAATAACACATCATCGGAAACAACCCGGATTAACATTAACAAGCATTCAACACCCCAAACAAGTCCAAAAACAGAATTTTCGAGTAGCTCACTTAACCCACTGAAATCTTCCATTTCAAGCCTCCAAACGACCATCAAACACACCCAAAGCAACCCTCAATTATCATACTAGCACCAGCCCTCGAAATCCAACATTAACCAACCCCAAAACCCCCTTTAAAAGCCTCCTAAACCCCCTTGATACCCAAATCCGAAAATTGATTAAAATCGTTTGAAATTTACATATGTAGCATCATTTGGCTCCTATATTCCATATCTAACCTTAACAAATCGAAATATTAAGTTTAGCTACACAAAGGCACCATTTTTAATCAAGATTTTCAAAATCTCTATTTTCTCAAAACTTCATGAAAACGAAAATGAATGGTACTTTCATGAAAGGGAAGGTGAGGGGAAGTCAAAAATACTCTTACCTTTCAAAATGGAGTTGAAATGAAGAAGAGAGGTGATGGAATAATGCTCTTCAATGGTGGAGGGGTTTTACCGTGGTTTTGTGGAGAGAGAGGGGGAAGATGAGTGAAATGTGGGTTTTGGTTTGTTTTGTTTTAATTTAAAAGCTCAATGACCCATTTGCCCTTAATGAAATGGATTATTCACAAGGACATATATTCTATGGTCATTTGGGGTTTTAATTCCAAAACTTAGTCTATCATTAATTTAATTAATTTGAAAGCCAAACCCGGACCATTATTTAAATCATAGAACCGAACCCAAGATAATATTAAAATATTATTTTCACCTAACCCCTAAACCCGGGTGTTACAACATCTGTTTCGATACGTCTTTGCATAAACAAGGTTTCTATTTCGATACCCCCTAGGCGTACCCATGCTTTCTCCCAAGAATTTTTCCTCAGATTCTAGTGAGACAAAAATCGTACGAATACGGCCTAAACCGTTTTGATACGACCCCCATTTGACACTAAGATCGATTCGATAAGCCTTCACGTGTATCGATATGCGATTGCATTTATTGTAGGCAAAATGGTCTCCAACGGCTCTATTCATGATCTCAGCTACCCAAACGATTAGAAATCAATGAGGGGATATAAAAGCAAGGGTAAAAAGCTACATCAACAACTATTCATCAAATGAGAAGCATTCAAGCAAAAATACAATCTCTTTGAACCATTTAGAGTTAAATCCTTGTACCCAACTTGTGATTTTTCATTTTAATCCTTTATTTCAAGTTTGGGGAGAGTTCACTTGTAATTGGAACATATAAGCTATTTGAGAGGTCAATTTCAATTTTCCATAATTTCTTGTAAAAGAGTGATCTTGATCAAGCTTTGGGTAGAAAGCTTGATCGATTTGTAATTGTTTCCTCCTAAGCCGAGAAAAGGGGACAAATTCAATAATGAATTTTTGAAATCCTTAGTGGGAGATAAACTATTGGATGTAGAGCTTGTTAGAAGCTTGAACCACTCTAAATATATTGTTCGTCAATTTTATCCCATCAATTTTTTAATTGCCAATTCACCCTTTGTTGGCCATTTACATTCGATTGATCATCTCAACAACTTGTAACCATAAATTGATCTAGTCTGCTACATTTGTTTCCTGATCCAAACCATGTGATTTTACACCCAGAAAAAGGGAGGTCCAGAACACCAATATCCTCACAAAATTCACCAAATTATTGCATACTACGTCTATTAGAAATGCACCCCATTCTCTCATCATCTGACTTAACCGCGTTGAAGTCTCCACCAAGGCACCATGGATCAACGCGAAAAGAATTGATATTTTGAATTTCCTCCCACAATTGTATTTGTGCATCGAGCAAACATGGTGCATAAACCTAACCCATCACACATTTCCAATCCTCACTGATCCACTTACCCTTGATTAGAACAATATTTTGCATGATTTTATGTTCCACTGCCATGACTCTGGTTGAATCCCATATTGTCAAGATGCTACCAGATCTACCTACAGAAGGAGCAAACACGTAATCAAAAAAAAAAATTGACTCACATGGTCCCTAGAAATCGTCTCTAACATCGTTTCTTGGAGCATAGCTTTCTTCTTTGTCGTGGAACCCAAACCATGGACAATCCACAACAACACCGTCATAGGGCCCTCAATGGCCTTTCGATCGTTCTTCAATAATTCTTGCATATTCCTGAATAATCACCTTTTCGTTACCGATAGTATTTTCACCCACTAGGCGACCAAAGTCAATTGTTTCTTTTTCCTCTTGATGTATCACTTTTTTCGATTTACAAAATCTGAGTTGAATAACGATCCATTGGCCACTTCTTTGGTTTTTTGAGTGTGTTTTGCTCGGTCTCCTATTAAGTGTCCAAAAGTACTATTTTTATCACCCTTTTTACTTATAAAATTTCTAGACTTAGGCTCATATTAGTTGCATTATTAGTCATTCATGCATGTTTGCATTGTTCCTTGTAAAAATAGGGTGTTGCCGGTAGTTGTTTTTATGTGTGCAAGATTAGTTGTCAGAGCAAGGGAAGGAGAATATGTCGAATTAGTTGCTGGAGCAATGCAGAAAGGATATGTTGAACCATTTGCCAAGGCAAGCGCCGACAAGATGAGGCACCCGAAATTGATGACTGGATAAATCCAATATGGCGTGGAGAAAAGATAAATCCTAAAAGAGTTGGAATTCCATGAAGAGGTCGAAGAGAGATTAATTCTCAAAAGTTTAGGAGAAGATCTAGGAGGAATTAAATAAAAGCGATTTATCTCTTTTAGGTATTTAATTCCAGCTTAACTTCCTCCTCAAGAAAGACCTAGCCATCTCCTATTTAAGGAAGGCCAAGCCGCAAGTCTCGAGATGTTCGATTGAAGAGAGAAAACAAAGAGGTTGATCAACTTCTTCATCTTTTCCTTCTTGTTTTGATTAGGTATATGTTAGGAAAACTTTGTTTTGTGCTTCTTTGAAACCTAGCCATGAACTAAATTTATTTGGATAGGGTTATTGTGTTTTGTAGTTGTGAGAAACGGTTGGATTTTGTTTAGGTAATAGAGTTTACACTTTTAATTCAAGGTTTGTTCATTCTTTGTTTTTATTTGGGAGAGTTAGATTCAAGAAATGAATGAACATGTTTTATATTCGATCAAGCGATGGTGAAGACTAATCCGGCTTAAGAATAAGCTAGGATTTCAACGGCTAAGAAGAGCGTAAGATAGGTTGTTTGTCCACCTTTTGTTCACACAGGTATGTATTATCAAAGCATGCACAATTAACTACAGTTTTGACTTAGGGATAAGGAGGAACCATTGAAGAACGCTCCGCCGAACCTTGAAGGTTGCCGCCTAGTTGCCCAGGTAACCGTTCTACTAGTTGCCCAGACAACCCAAACTGTGCTAGTTGCCACGGCAAGTGAGTTGCTATTGCACTCATTTACCATGACGATCCATTCCAATATCACTCCTCAAACTCATGATAACTCGACCTATTCTCTCTCATTTGATTACATCTTATTTTATATAATTGCTTTTATTTTACTCAATAATTAGAACTCCTACCATTACCAAACTTGTATTTTAATTTTCAGTGTGAGAAACTAGATTCCTGAAGTAACACCAATCTCCGTGAAGACGATGTCTTTCTATACTATAACTTGCGACATGTACATTTGCACCAATTGTGAAGCAGTTAATACGCACAACAAGTTTTTGGCGCCACTGCCGAGGATTGACAATAGCAACTTTGTTTTTATTTTCTTGCACTTTTATTTATTTTTACTTTTTATTGTTCAGTTTCCAAAGGGTTAACAAAATTTGGGTTTTCTTTGGTGTATGACCAGGGCAAAACCGACAGCTCTAGAATATCCCCTTGATCTAGAAATTGAACGTACCTGCCAGAGGCTTAGACAAAGACTGAAAGCAGTAATGGCAGATCAAGTCGGCAATAACAATGCCAAAGGAAATCAGGTTGTCATGGCAGGAGGTGGAGCGATTCTACCAGCTAAAGAAAGAAACCGGACCGTTCGAGACTATTTAGAGGAAGATCTCAACGGCCTAAACCCAGGATTTGTCACACCTGAAATTAAAGCTGCCCACTTCGAATTAAAACAAGTAATGTTCAATGTGATCAATACAATTGGTCAATTTGGCGGATCGACAACTGAAGATGTCATACAACATCTCAAATCTTTCCTGGAAATTTGCAATTCATTCAAACTACAAGGAGTCTATGAGGATATTTTGAGGCTAAAATTATTCTCCTATTCACTGAGGGGTAGGGTGAAATCGTGGTTGAATAGTATTCCATCTGGATCAATAGGATTTTGGACTGATTTATGTCATGATTTTCTTACTTGATTTAATCCTACAAATATGACTTATAAGTCACGTAAAAAAATTAATGCTTTTCAGCAGACATATGATGAATCCATGTACGAGGCTTGAGAGCGATATAGAGAATTGTTACACAAATGTCCCCTACACGAATTCCCAGTATGGACACAAGTGATGATGTTTTACAACGCAGTAAACACACCGACAAGGATAATGCTAGATGCCTCGGCTAATGACATACTCCTAGACAAGCCACCAGAAGAAGCAATAGAGATTTTGAATAGGCTTTCTCAAAATGATTATTAGTTCCCAACTACCAGAAGAGGAGGAGTCAGATGCCATGCCAGGATAAACGAGATTGAGTCATCAGATACAATTCTCGCGCAATTGGCTACCTTAACCAATTTGGTTAAGAACATGCAACGACCAAGAAACACACCGGAGGTCAAGGTAGCAGGTTCCTTTTTTGATTTATGTAACGGTAACCATGATTCTTTTGAGTGTCCACCGAACCCAGAGTCCAGATTTTATGTTGGAAACTACATCCGGAACTATAACGTGATGTCCAACACCTACAATCCAGCCTGGAAGAAGCATCCATATTTCTCATGGAGTAATCCCAACAATGCTCTCAATCAGAAAATCAGAATGCAAAAGCATCGGGATTCCAATAGAACATTCCTCGACAACTAATGACGCAGCAATAAATGTTGCAGCAACAATCAACCCCATCTAGTTCTTTGGAAAACTCTCTTAATGCTTTCATGACTGAGATGAGATTGCAGAATCAGGAGGCATCCCTGAAGTCATTGGAGACTCAAGTTGGGTAGTTCACCCAAAATATGAATACAAGACCACAATGAGGTTTACCCAGCGATACTGAGGTCGCAAGGGGACTTCGCCATGACCAGTGCAAAGAAATCATCACTCGAAGTGGTCGACAATTTAATAAAGCTCAAACCCATTCAACATAGAACACACAACCAAATGAGAAATCTCGTATCCAGGAGGAAGAATCCAGCAACCAAACCTCTAGAAAAACTAGTGAATTAGAAAGTGCTAAGGCAAGTCCTGATGCCTCGACAACTACAAGTACAAATGCCTCGACAACATCAACTACTCATGTCGTGGCAAGACCTGATGCCTTGGCAATGCCATCAATTAGGTTCCAAACCAATGAAAAGATTGAGGACATTCGACTTACACCACCTTTCCCACAGAGGTTGAAGCGACAAAAGCAAGAGTACCAATTCAAGAAGTTCATCGACATCTTAAAGCAAGTTCACATCAACATGTCGTTGGTTGAGGCAATTGAGAAAATGTCGAATTATGCTAAGTTCCTTAAAGACATAGTCTCTAAGAGGACTAGGTTAGGAGAATTCAAAACGGTTGTTGTGACAAAAGGATGCATGGCAATGCTACATAACTGAATGCCACCCAAGCTTAAAGATCCTGACAGTTTTACAATACCATGTGCAATCGAAAATTACTATGTCGGGAAATGGTTATGCGATCTTGGAGCAAGCATAAACCTTATGCCGAAATCCGTCTTCCAACGAGTAGGCATAGGGAAAGCGAGGCCTACAACTGTGATTCTGCAGCTTGCAGACAAATCTTATGTGCATCAAGAGGGAAAATCGAGGATATATTGCTAAGAGTTGATAAATTTATTTTTCCCGCTGACTTTATTATTTTGGATTGTGTTAAGCAGATGAGTTTGCGCCCATTATCCTTGGGAGACCATTCCTAGAAATGGGAAGGACCTTGATCGACGTCGAAAGAGGAGAACTCACAATGAGGGTAAATGATCAACAAGTCAAACTAAATATTTTCCAAACCCTCAATCAATCCAACGATCCATAGGAGTTCCAGGTCATCCAAGCTTCCATTGAATTTAACTACGACATGGAAGAGTAGTGCCTCGACAATTTAATTGCCGAACCAAAAGAGCATGAGGAATTTGAAGAACCGATCGACAAAGAGCAAGACGAGGTAAATTGGATAGTAAGCCGACCAGGTACATACTTTGAACCATTGGATTACTCAAGTAAGGAAGGTAAACTCGAAAAACCATCTATTGAACAACCTCCAATTCTTGAGTTGAAACCATTGCTAGGGTAATTAAAATATGTTTATTTGGGAACCGAACCCGTAATTATTTCTTCTAAGTTGCAACATGAACAAGAAAAGAGGTTGATTGACATGCTAACGCTGCATAAAAAGGCAATATGGTGGACAATTTCCGGCTTAAAGGGAATTAATCCAGCAGTGTGTATGCACAAAATCCTTTTGATGGATGATCATAAATCGACAATTGAGGCACAAAGAAGACTTAACCGTGTTATGAAGGATGTTGTGAGGAAAGAAATCATCAAGTGGCTAGATGTCGGTATCATCTATCCTATCTCCGACAGTACATGGGTAAGTCCGGTACAATGTGTACCGAAAAAGAGAGGTATAACAGTGGTAAGTAATGAAAACAATGAACTAATCCCAACTAGGACTATGACCGGTTAGAGGGTTTGCATGGATTACTGTAATTTGAATAAAGCTACTAGGAAAGATTATTTTCCTTTACCCTTTATTGATCAAATGCTTGACCGTCTTGCAGGTAAACCTTTTTTTTTGTTTTCTTGATGGTTACTCAGGTTACAACCAAATTGACATAGCACCAAATGACCAGGAAATGACCACCTTCACATGCCCATACGAAACTTATGCCTTTGAAAGGATGTCGTTCAGATTATCAATGCCCCAACAACTTTCCAAAGATGCATGATGACAATTTTTTTCGACATGGTTGAAGACTTCCTTGAGATCGTCATGGACTATTT
Organism: Hibiscus tridactylites; assembly: GCA_958450335.1. NCBI lineage: Eukaryota > Viridiplantae > Streptophyta > Magnoliopsida > Malvales > Malvaceae > Hibiscus > Hibiscus tridactylites. The sequence goes on along the minus strand of OY288269.1, from coordinate 26,318,846 downwards.
CTCTGTGTTTGGGGATGATTTCGACAATTGCCTCGGTAATTTCGAAAAGGCTAATGCCCCAACAAATTTCCAAAGATGAATGCCTATCTCGAGTTTGGGGGGACAGCTCTCACATTTTCCTTTAGGCATACTTAGTAGCATATTGATTGCATTGTACTTGCCTTATTATTAATCGGAATAGAAAAACATGTTAGGACTTGTGCCTATGATAGATAGTCGATTAATGATTTTCGCACCATTAAATAAATTGAATTTAATTTTGGGAAAAGCATGAAAAATAACTTAGAATTTTTTTATTCCCAAAACTGTCAAACACTACTGTTACTTGCTGAATTACTAGAATATCTAATTAACATTGTCTGCTTTTTTTAGAATTCTTTGCAAAGTTCTAACAATGGTTGCACGTAGCCGCCGAGGCAGGAAACAGAAACAGAAAAATAAAGCACTGCCACGCCAAAGAAAAAAACATAGAAAAATTGTTATTTTACCCTAGAGGTGTCTAAAACAGGCTTTAGGAAGAATCATGAGCGAGGACACTACGCTCCTATCAAAGTCCATGAATCTGAAAATTTTGAAGTGGTGGACAAATTAGCATGAGTGAATGAAAGTCTTCACGAGATGACTCTACTTCATGGGTTCAGGTTTTTGTAGTTTGCTCCTATCTTAATTTCAGACCTAGAAGAGTAGTTGTGATAAGATGAAGCTCTCATTGCCATGATTAAATAATTGTGCTTGATTGTGCTCTCTCGGAAGCAACCTTATATATCATAACATCATCTTTGTTTATTTTGTTATTCTGCATATTCAGCCTGTACACAATTTTGCACACACTGCACTGGCATTAAAGATTAATTCTGAGTTATTTCTAGCTATTTCCTATTCACTAATCTAATATAGGTGCCACGACCTTGAGGTGCAGAATCAAGTTGAAAACAAGTTTTTCTTTCTGGTTAATATAAGGGCAAGTATGTTTAGGTTGCATTGCTTGAGGACAAGCAATAGTTAGAGTTTAGGGGTGTGTAAACTGTCCATAAGTTCTATATTTCATACACATTCCATCTCATATTATTGTTGTTTTTGAGTGCATTTTAGGCATAATTAGGACCATGCATTGCATTTTATAGTATTTCTTTACTTTGCCATGCTTTTATAGATTATCTTTAATTTGGTAAGGAAAATGTATTGTTTTAGTTAGTTTTAGTTTCAGGTACTAGAGGCTGACAGAGGGAAAGAGTAGCTAAGGACATGATGTTGAGGCAGCAAACTGAGGAGATGTACTGATGCAGTTCCAGAAAGAGACAACAACTGCCGAGTAGCTGTCGCTACCCTACTTGCCACCTAAGAAAACAAGATGAGGAATCAGAGAATTGGAGTGCGATCTTTAGGGCAGAAAATCTTGATTATATCGATGTTGTCCACTCAATTTTCTGATGACTGTAGTAGTAGGTAGAGCTAACGAAGGAGGAACTCGAGCATACTTGCGGAGCAAGGCAACGTGATAAAGTCCACATTCAACTCAAAGAAGTCAGCATTTAGAGTTGCATTTAATGCAAAAAGCTACTTTTAAGACTTCTACTCCAAGAAGGACTAGACCTAGATAATGCCTATATATACTCAATGTATTCTTACTTCAAACCAACTTAGGTTTTCCCCTTAGGCATAGTTTAGGTTTTCTTGCCGCCATTATGTTCTAAATTTCTCATTGGGTTTGGGGTATGTTGTAATTAGTGTGAGAATGATTGTTTAGGATTTCAAGTTTGTTTTGCAATAAAACTTCAAGGTTTGCTTATTATATGTGCTTCATAGTTTTCAATTAAGGCGAAAGATTAATTGATTACTATCCATTTGTTCGATATCGAGAGAGTCAAACTCACAAAAGGAGTAAGTACGATTTCATCTATACACGGTGCGATCAATCCGGCCTAGACATAGTTGTTTAAGGTTTCTAAAAAAGACGAGTTAACATTGCTGTCTTTGCACGATTCACGCCGCGACTAGCAATATCTACAGTGGGCATCAACAGAATTCTGACTTAGACATAAGCGGGATCACTTCCGAAGCATTTTTTCGAGCCTTGTAGTTCTGCCGAGTTTGCCGCCGAGATACAAATCCATTCCCCTGCCGAGGCAGCGAGAGGGTCTCAACAGTCTACCTGTCCCCCGCCGAGGCAACAGTGTCTGGCAGTGCAAAACGACTTATCCTCTTTAACATAGTTTCACACTAAGCAGCTGCATAACCCAACCCATTCTATCAACCTGATTTCTTCTCTTTTAATTACTTGTGTTTTTATTTTTCTTTTCTTCTCAACAATCAAATTAATTGTGCATTTATTTTTTCTTGTGCAGGAATAAAAATTCGAATCAAGTTGTCCAATCCCTGTGGGAGACGATATTTGTTATGCTATAACATGACAAGAGTGTGCACTTGCGCTCATAAATAGAGAACACCAAATCGCTCTACAAGTTTTTGGTGTTGTTGTCGGGGATTGGTAACAGCGAAATTCGTTCTTTAATTTCTGCACTTTATTTTATTTTTAGTCTTTATTTTTAAACAAAAAACAAACAAAAAATAATTTTACAGTTTCCTTTGCTAGTGTATGACAAGGGCGAATCCAAAAGGAGAAATCGTTTATTATAGTGATATTGAATGATGAGCAAGAGAACTCAAAAAGTAAATCAGAACAGCCCTAGGAAATGTTAAAGAGGAATGAAAAGTGGAGGTAAACATGGAAAACGACAACACTGCCAACAATGCCCAGATCGGCAGGGATGGGCAACAAGACCCGCCGACCAGAGAAAAGCAAGTCCCACCCAAGAAGCCACAATATGTTCGAACCACCAGGGATTACTTGGAACATGACTTTAGAGGGTACGATCCGACAGTGACAGAACCCGAGATCGAGGTGGATCACTGTTAGTTAAACCTCGTAATGTTCAACATGATCAACACGTTGGGGAAATTTGGAGGGACTAACACAGATGATGCTCGGCAGCACTTAAGAGGATTTTTGGACATATGCATAGAATTCAAAATACAGGGAGTCCACCAAGACGTGCTTAGGCTGAGATTATTTCCCTATTCACTAAGGGATAGGGAAAAGCAGTGGTTAAACAACCAGCGAGCATGGTCATTTAACACATAGACAGAGCTGTGAAATGACTTCCTAGATTGTTTCAGCCCATCCAATGTCACTGATAGATAGAGAAACGAGATCACAACCTTCTGACAAGGGTGTGATTAGCCAATGTATGAAGCATAGGAGCAGTACCAACAGATGCTTAACAATTACCCGCTCCATTGTTTCTCGACTTGGATACAAGTGTTAATGTTCTACAACAGGGTGAACTACCCAACTCGAATGATGATTGATGCCTCAGCTAATGGAATCATATTTGATAGACCACCAGAGGAGCTGCGGATCCTGAACAGAGCTGCCAAGAATGATTATAAGTACCCAACAACCCGCCGAGGCAGCGTTAGGCGGCCGACAGTTGTGAATGAAGTGGAAGCCTCAGAATCTGTCAATGCCCACCTAGACAAACTGACAGAGCTGATAATGAACATGGTGAAACCCACTAGGAAAGTCTATGAGGCAAAGACTGTGGAGCCATTCTGTGATGAGTGTGGGGGCAACCACGATTCCTCTGAATGTACAACATCTGTAAATTTCATGGGAGGATACGATAGGAACATTAGACCCATCACAAATACGTACAACCCTGGATGGAAGAATTATCTCAACTTCTCCTGGAGCAATCCTAAGACTACTGCCAATCCGCAACAGCAACAGGTGGGCTACCAGCAGAACCAGTCTAGACAGCAGGCTTAGAAACCACAGAACAATAATTCTCTAGAAGCAACTCTTCAAACTTTTATATTTGATGCTAGTGAATTCATTGTTCGCACTAATAAATTTATTGATAAAACTGAGTCATTTATGGACAGGACAAAGATGAGGATGAACAATTAGGAGGCTACGATAAAGAACCTAGAGACCTAGTTTGGGCAGTTCACTGCGATCTATAGCAGTAGGACAATGAGAGCGATATCCAATAGTATAGAGGCAGTAGCCAAGCCCACATATGACCAGTGCAAGGCTATATCAACTAGAAGTAGGAAACCATTGACTGAGCCCATAATGAAAAAGTCAAAACAAACACAACCATCACATAAAGAAGTTCCTGCCACGACATCATCAACACCAGCCGCCTCGGTAGCTGAACCTGACAGTAGTCCTGAAGTAGATGATCCTCCACATATAAAGATCCCATGCAAAGAACCTACAGAGGACACCCGCCTGCCAGCACATTTCCCCTAGAGGCTTAAGCAACAGAAATAAAGAGCACCAGTTCAAGAAATTCTTGGATATTCTGAAGCAGGTGCACATAAATATCCCTCTCATAGAAGCCATTCAGAACATGCCCAACTGTGCTAAATACCTCATGGACATGGTTTCTAAAAGGAAAAGACTTGGGGAGTTCAAAACAGTTGTTGTAATAGAGGAATGCATGACTATGCTGCATAGCAAGTTGCCGCCCAAGCAAACAGACCCGGGCAGCTTTGTTATCTCATGCAGGATAGGCAACAAGCACGAAACAAAAGCCCTGTGTGACTTGGGAGCAAGCATCAACCTAATGCCTAAGGCAGTCTTCGATAAACTGGGAATTGGGCAAGCCAAACCTACCTCCATCATGCTGAAACTTGCTGATCATTTTTTTGTACAATCGGAGGGCAATATTGAAGACATTCTAGTGCGAGTGGGTAACCTTATTCTTCCAGAAAACTTCTTCATCTTAGAATGTGAGGTCGATGAGAAAGCCCCTGTCATCCTTGGGTGACCATTTTTGGCCACGAGCAGAACCCTAATAGATGTGGAACATGGGGAGCTGACCATGAGGGTAGACAATTAAAGCATTAAGTTAAATGTGTTACAATTCTCAGAAAAAGAAAAAGAAGGATGCCCAGATGCTTAGGCCGCCAAAATAAGCACAGAGACAGGCCAAGGCAGTAGCTGTCACGGCAGACCGAAGGGCAGGCTGAAGGACCAGTAGCACACCACCTGAAAGAACAGGAGAATCCCCCAGGAAGGAAGGACAAGCCAAATCACCTCAGGAAGTGGTTATGTATGGGAGATGCACCGGAATGCACTCCCAACATAACTTAAATTCTGTTTTTATATTTTCTTTATTTTTATTTTTATGCATTAGGATTAGAGTTTAATTTATTGCAATTTATTTTCCTTAGGAATAGATTTTAAATTTATTTTCACATTTTTATTTTTCAGAATTTATTTTTAGTACTTAATTACCTTTATATTTTATTTTAGGATTAGGAATAAAAGAGCATGATTAAGAAGAAGACCCAATAAGGAGCCCACCCACCATCTCGCCAAGACAGCCAATGGCGGCCTAGCGCAGACAGCGCGTAACGGGTAGTAGCGCACTAACGTCTAGTTGTCAACGGCTACAGAAGTAACGAGTAGAAATCCTATAACGTGTGCGAGACAACTGGACCGTTGGAAATTTAATGTCGCCACGGCACCGCTTGGAAGCCTCTATTTAAACCTCTCTCACCCCATTCATTTACTTTACCTTCATCTCCTTGCTATATTCGTCTTGAATCCATTGCTCTCTCTTCTAACAATATTTTCTTTTAAGTTTCAGTTAATTACAGTCGTCTCACACATGGCATCATCATTCCGATCCGCACCCACCTTCCAACAATTTTACTCCAGGGCAGATGAGAAAAGTTACTAAGATCAGTTTGCCAAATAGGCAATTTGGGAGGAGCAAGGTTTCCGCTACACGAAGCAAATAGGAGACATTGTCTTAGATCCCGCCCTGTTCGAGACCATTCACAACAAGGAATGGGAAATGTTTACATGGCAGCCGGAGATGGCCAACATCACTTCGGTTAGAGAATTCTATGCCCATCATCCCTGCCCATAGCTGTTTTTCGTCTATGTTCGGGGGGAACCTATCAAGCTAAACGCCACCGTGATCAACAACTTTTACAGCCTAGAGATGGACGACAACCCTCACGAGGAGTGGAGATAGTCACTGACGGCTGCCGACTACGACAAGCTCAAGGCCAAGCTGTGCAAGCCACACATGCCTTGGTTGGAAGGAAAGCATGGCGGCTCTATCCAACGCTCCCACTTGCTGCATGAGGCAATGCTATGGATTACTTTCATCAAGAGGCATCTGCTGCCCACCTCCCACAACTCCACTGTCGACCGGTCGCGCCTTTCACTCATCCACAACATCATGATGAGCCGGCCCATCAATGTTTGGGAGATTATATGCAAGGAGATCCACAACTGTTTCCGAAAGACAAAAAGCAGGCTATACTTCCCGTCACTCATCACCGACCCCTGTGCCAATTTCAAGGTCCCAACTGACCTCGAGGATGAGATGACAACCGCCAAGGAGGGGTGGACCAGAAAAATCTACCGACAGATGATGCAGGCCCTAGAGACAGAGCCCATCACCCCCAGCCAACTCTCTGCCGCACAGCCTGCCACTCTAGCTGCCCCTGGTAGTACTGAAGCTGCCCCAACAAGTGAAGTCTTCACTCTGCTACGCACCCTCATCGACAGCAACAAAAGGATCGAACATCAGCAACTGACCTTCATGAAGTATGTGGGGGAAGTCCAAGAAGCATTTGTGGCTTATCTCCTGTAGAAGTATCCCGATGACGGCCTCACCCTGCCACCCTACTCTGCAGATCTAGCTGCCGCAGCTACCCCAGCACAAGGAACACCATCAATTGCTGCTACCCGCCACACTGCTTTTCGCCGCCAAATATCGTATATGACGCACTACCTATCATATTCCACCACTTCCGCTTCTAACACGGTGGCAGACTCCCCAGAGCGACATCAACAACATCACTCCCCCATCTGCACAACGGCAACGGTGGCTAACACCTCCTCATCAGATGAGATCGAGCAGTAGCCGCCAGGAGCAACAACAGCAGCAGGTGAAGCAGCCATCCCAATGGCGATAGACCCTCCGATAGCACCAATAGAGGAATGAACTAGGAAGAGAAAGCGACACATCATAGCCGCCGAGCCGGTGGATGATGAAATTGAATCAGAAGAGAGCGAAGCACCACCTGCCGAACCTCAAGAAGAACCTCATCCCAATTCGAAAAGAGTCCAGCCACCGCAGACAGCCAATGTATCCCCTGATAAAAGTGCTGCCCAGACATCTGTCGGCCGCCTCCTAATCATCCAATCCTCATCCTCCTCCTCAACAGCAAAGACCCAAGCCTCCTCTCAACCCTCTACCAACTACTAGTTTTTTTTCTCTTTTCTCCTCTTTACTTTATTTTTCTGTTCTTATCAATTGTACTTTTTTTATTCTCTCTATTTTATTTTTCTGTTTTTATTTTGTTAGAATATCTAATGAACGCTTCCTGCTTTGTTTTTAGAATTCTTTTCAAAGTTATAACAATGGATGCAGGTATTCCGCTGCTATCAAAGTCCATGAATCTGAAAATTTTGAAGTGGTAGACAAATTAGGATGAGTGAATGAAAGTCTTCACGGGATGACTCTACTCCATGGGTTCGGGGTTTTGTAGTTTTCTCCTATCTTAATATCAGACCTAGAAGAGTATTTGTGATAAGCTGAAGCCCTCATTGCCATGATTAAATAATTGTGCTTAACCATGTTGTCTCGGCAGCAACCGTATATATCATAACAACATCTTTGTTTATTTTGTTATTCTGCATATAAAGCATGTACACAATTTTGCACGCACTACACTGACATTAAAGATTAATTTTGAGTTATTTCTTGCTATTTCCCCTTCACCAATCTAATATAGGTGCCACGGCCTTAAGGTGCAGAATCAAGTTGAAAACAAGTTTTTCTTTCTGGTTAATATAAGGGCAAGTATGTTTAGGTTGTATTGCTTGAGGACAAGCAATAGTTCGAGTTTGGGATGTGTAAATTGTCCATAAGTTCTATATTTCATGCACATTCCATCTCATATTATTGTTGTTTTGAGTGTATTTTAGGCATAATTAGGATCATGCATTGCATTTTATAGTATTTCTTTACTTTGCAATGCTTTTATAGATTATCTTTTATTTGGTAAGGAAAAGGTACTTTTTAGTTTAGTTTTAGTTTCAGGTACTAGAGGCTGACAGAGGGAAAGAGGAGCTAAGAACATGATGCTGAGGCAGCAAACTGAGGAGATGTACTGATGCAGTTTCAGACAGAGAGAATAGATGTCGAGTAGCTGCCGCCGCCTTACCTGCCTCCCAAGACAGCAGGATGAGAAATCAAAGAACTGAAGTGCGATCTGTAGAGCAAAAAACCATGATTCTATGGATGTTGTCCACTTAATTTTCCGATGAATGTAGCAGCAGACAGAGCCGCCGAATGAGGAACTACGGCTTACTTGCGGAGCAAGGCAACGTGAGAAAGTCCACATTCAACTCAAAGAAGTCAGCATTTAGAGTTGCTTTTAATTCAAAAAGCTACTTTGAAGACTTCTATTCCAAGAAGGACTAGACCTAGCTAATGCCTATTTATACTCAATGTATTATTACTTCAAAACAACTTAGGTTTTCCCCTTAGGCATAGTTTAGGTTTTCTTGCCGCCATTATGTTCTAAATTTCTCTTTGGGTTTGGGTTATGTTGTGATTTGTGTGAGAACGGTTGTTTAGGATTTCAAGTTTGTTTTTGCAATAAAACTTCAAGGTTTGCTTATTCCATGTGCTTCATATTTCTCAATTAAGGTGAAATATTAGTTTATTACTATCCATTTGTTCAGTATCGAGAGAGTCGAACTCACGGAAAAAGTAAGTACGATTTCATCTATAGACGATGTGATCAATCTGGCCTAGACATAGGTTAGAGTTTAAGGCGGATAAAAAATGACGAGTTTACATTGCTATCTTTGCACGATTCACGCCGTGACTGGTATTATCTGCAGTGGGCATCGATAGAATTCTGACTTAGACATAAGCAGGATCACTTTCGAAGCATTTTGCCTAGCCTTGTAGTTCTGTCGAGTTTGTCGTCGTGACACAAATACATTCCCCTGCCGAGGTAGCGAGAGGATCTCAGTAGTCTACCTGCCATCCCCCGCCGAGGTAGCAGAGTCTGACAGTGCAAAACGACTTGTCCTCTTCAACGTATTTTCACACTAAGCAGCAACATAACCCGACCCATTCTATCAACCCGATTTCTTTCCTTTTAATTACTTGTGTTCTTACTTTACTTTTCTTCTCAACAATCATATTAATTCTGCATTTACTTTTTCTTGTGCAGGAACAACAATTCGAATCAAGTTGTCCAATCCTTGTGGGAGACGATATCTTTTATACTATAACTATACAAGAGTGTGCACTTGCACTCATAAATAGAGAACACAAAATCGCTTTACAACGATAATGCGTTCTCGAGGAAGAACAACAAAACATGCTAAGGCGTTGCCATGATTCACCATATGGAGGCCATTTTGGAGGCACTCGCACTGCGGCCAAATTTTTACAATCCGGTTTGTATTGGCCCACAGTCTACAAAGATGCCCAAGAATTTTACAGACAGTGTGATCGTTTTCAACGAATGGGGAATATCTCTAGGCAACACGAGATGCCATTGTAGAACATCATTGAAGTGGAGTTGTTCGATGTGTTGGGGATTGATTTCATGGGGCTTTTCCTTTCTTCAAGTGGAAACATGTACATTTTACTTGTCGTCGACTATGTGTCTAAATGGGTCGAAGCAATTGCAGCACCCACAAACAACTCAAAAACCGTGCAGAAATTTCTACAGAAATATATATTCACACGGTTCAGAATGCCGAGGGCAATGGTCAGTGATGAAGGAAAGCTCTTTGACAACAAACTCATTGCCAAGATGTTGCAACGCTTTGTCGTGACACACAAAGTTGCCACGACATATCACCAATAGATAAACAGGCAAGCTGAAATTTCAAACCGAGAATTAAAGGGTATCCTCGAAAAAGTGGTAAATCCCTCTAGGAAGGATTGATCATTGAGACCCGATGATGCACTTTAAGCATACTGCACTGCATTCAAAACACCTTTAGGTATGTCTCCTTTCCGCTTGTCTATGGCAAAACTTGCCACCTGCCGATGGGAATCGAGCACATGGCATTTTGGGCAACCAAAACTGTGAACATGGATTGGGAAAGTGTCGGGCAAAAGCATTTATTGGACCTTAACGAAATTAAAGAATTTGATTCTCGGCAAAACCCTTAAACTCTGTCCGATTTGGTTCAGATTTAAAGCTAAATTTCCCCCTTGATTCGAGCCTAGGGTTTGATCATTTATTTCAGTTTTTTCCCAGATTCCGACGAACACGGACGGTGATGACGAGCGGCGTTGGTGTCGTTGGGTCGGCGACGACGAGACGCGTCGACAAACACCAACAACAACGTCAGCCGTGGCCGGTGGATGCCAGACGACCATCTTCAATGCGTCGACCCAGGGTTTTCTAAGAACCAGCCCACGCGCGTGCGGCTCACGCGATGGCGCGTGACGCGCCCTGGTTCTCCCTTTTTCCTTTTTTTCTTTTTTTATTGTTGTTTTTCCCTTTTGTGTTGTTTTTTGATGTTTATTATTATTATTGTCATTTTATTTCCCTTTTTTCTACATTTATTACTATCATTATTATGTATTTTTATTATTATGATTTTCTTTTTTTTTTCTCTTTTAAAAAGGATGGGCTTGAATTTCAAAGTGGGTTTGTTTTGTTTTGAAATGGGCTTTATAAAAATGGATTTTTTAGATATTTCGCGTTGTGATTTTTATTTTAGAAAGGGTGGGCCTTTTATTATTTTAATGGAAAAAGGGATTTCTCTTTTTTTCTAATTATTTAATATTGGGGGGGTGAAAATCTAGTGACAACAGCTGCCCCTCTTTGCTTATCTCTATGCAAAAGGGATAAAGCAAAGACCAAAAGGCACTGATTTTTTCTGATTTTCTGGTTGGCTCCATTCTTCTGATGCCCAAACGAATAGGAATGTTCTATTCTCTAGATGCCCGAATAGATAAGCGGATTCCATTCTCCAAATGCTTGAACGAATAGGCATGTTCTATTCTCCTTTTGCTCGAATAGCTAAGCTGGGTTCCATTCTCCAAATGCCCGAACGGATAGGCTAGTTCTATTCCCTTTTTGCTCGAATAGCTAAGTTGGGTTCTATTCTCCCAAATGCTCAAACAAATGCTCGAATAACTAAGCTGGGTTCCATGATCAAACAAATAGGTTGATTCTATTCTCCTTACGCTTGAATATCTGAGTTAGGTTCTATTCTCCCAAATGCCCGTATGGCTGAGCTAGGTTCTATTCTCCCAAATGCTCAAACAAATAGGCGGATTCTTCTGAAAAAATTTCATCTCCCTTATGCTTGGATGAATAAGCGAACATGCTTCAAAAGATTTCATCATCCTTATGCTTGGATGAATAAGCAAAACCTAAAAAGGTTTCATCCTCCTTATACTCGGATGAATAAGCAAACATACTTCAAAAGATTTCATCCTCCTTATGCTTGGATGAATAAGTAAAACCTCAAAAGATTTCATCCTCCTCATGCTTGGATGGATAAGCAAACATTCTATTTTCTCCTGAACAAATAGGTTAATCTTCTGAAAAATTTCATCCTCCTTATGCTTGGATGAATCAGCAAACTCCATTCTCCTTACACCTGAACGGATAAGCGAATCTTCTGAAAAAAATTTCATCCTCCTTATGCTTGGATGAATAAGCGAACCTTCTAAAAAATTTCATCCTCTTTATGCTTGGATGAATAAGCATCCTCCATTCTCCTTACGCCCGAATGGATAGGTGAATCTTCTGAAAAATTTCATCCTCCTTATGCTTGGATGAATAAGCAAACTCCATTCTTCTTATGCCTGAACAGATAAGCGAATCTTCTGAAAAAATTTCATCATCATTATGCTTGGATGAATGAGCAGGTTCTTAAAAGGGGTTCCATTCTCCAAATGTCCGAACGGATAGGCGAGTTCTTTTGCTAAAAGGTCCTTCGTGTACCTAAAAAATGCGATATTCAATGCAATTATGATGTGCATGCCCCTAGGGATGCCTGAAACATGAATGCATGTCTCATTTCTTTTTCTTTTTGAATTCTTTTTCTCAAAATTAATTTTTCCACACGTTTACTCGCTTAACCCAGATAAGCAATTATACTTTTTTCACTATTCTTTTCGACTCATGGAAAACATTTGATCTTTGCTCACTTAATCCAGTGATCTTGTACTCCTAACTGGAAAGGCAGATTGCTTTCGCCATTCTCATTCTTTATATCTCTTCGCTTCATCGAAAACATTCGATCCTCGTAGGCAAATGTCTCAACATCTACTATCAATGTGGTTGATACATCAATGTTGAGTGAAAGGCTTCTTGTGTGGTCTTGAAAGCTTCAAGTCTTCATATGCCCCTTATCATGCATCTTCATTGCTTCTTGTGAATTCTCAAATTCTTGCCCCTACAGGACATCTTGAATTGCTTGCATGTGAAAGCTTATTTCAACCTTGAATATCTTCGAATGATGTTAGCACTTCAATCTTTTCTTCTCGCGCCTATTAATACTAAGGCCCTAAAATCATTGTCCAACAAAGACTACCCCCAATATGATGGCATGGTTTGCTTATCAAGTGAAATTCTATCTCTTTTCATGCTTCTGAGCTTTTTCATCTTATATGTGGATCTTTCTTGACAACGCGACCCACTTAAAACTCTTCAACGCATGTGCTTCTTCTTTTTTCCTTTTTACCTTCTCATGCAAGGCGATGCCCCCATTCAAACTGAGGTTCAATTGTTTTCTGAAGTGATGAAAACATTCGTTCATGGTCTCCTACAGTTAAGATCAATGCAAAGAAATCTTTTGCTGTTCATTAATCTATGTCAGCCTACTTGTAAGATGCAAGAAAAAGCTAGAAATGATAGTTCAAAGGAAAAAGTCATAGCAAACACAAGAATAGGGCTAAATATGATGTCCCAAAATTCAAAGCATGAATGATTCAAGAATCCATCAACCGGATAATGCCCCACTTTTGGTGTGTAACCCCCTCGACCCGGCCTAGTCGCCAGACCGCACCGAACGGGTTACACGGGGAAAACTGAAGCAAAACCCGTTAATGCTCCACTCTAATTTGCAACCCTACAAAATTTCTTTTAAAGTTATCTTGTCTAGATGTTTAATTATATCCTATGTGAGAGGACACGCAGCGGAAACACACATGGATACAAAACACACGAAACAAACAATTAAACAAACCCTTTTTAACTTTAACAACAGGCCGTATTGGTACGCTAGAGGGCCGTATCGATACGCCTGGACTTGGTCAACACTCCAAAGTCAACCTAGGGAGGCCATATCAATACGTTGGAAGACTGTATCGATACGCTCTTAACGGTCAACTTTCCCAAGGTCAAACTACGAAGATCAAACATACAATCAAGCATATATCTCAAAGCAACCATGGATAAACATATTAAAAAATTTAAACACTCAACGAAGCAACATTCAACAAGATAAGATTCAAAAGGGAAATATGCATACATAGCATTCACCAACAAGGCCAAAAGCAAAACAAAAGCATACTTCAACATGGCATAAGGCATTACAAACCCAAAACAACTAAACAAACTTGTCTAAACAAAAAGGACATGCCAACAACACTTCAAAGATAAAGATCTTATCCCATTGCTTAAATACTAATTATCGCAGTCTAGACCATACTTGAGCCAACCAAACTCCCTTAGAGTCTCCCTTGTTCCCCGAGCTGCTCCGAAGGTCTAAGGGCTTGTATTGTTGGGGGAAAGAAAGAGCGTAAGCGTTTAAGCTTAGTGAGCGATGCTCAAAACAGTAGCTAGAACAATGCAATTTTAAAACAATAATTTGCTTGAAAACCAAAACCATTTCCAAATCATTTCCACATGTTTGAACACACAATGTCATGCATTTACCTTTGTATGCATTTACCGAATGCAACCACAAGCCATGGGCTTACCACATGCTCATTCACATAACGCAAGCAAGGAAATCAACAATGCATAAGTATACATATAAGGAATCAACAACATGCTTAACATGAGAATTAGAGCAATCATGGGTAGATTAACATTCAACGTTTTTACTTGGATATGCGTATAGTTTCTCAAACCCACTTGACACTTCTGTTGGAATCTCACATCAATGTACTCCTCCTTAGTTGAATCTAACATCACTAAGATCACACGCGAATTTTACCTCGAGTGCACTCTAATCGTATTGATCGATCAATTATATTCGGTAAGAACCAAACACATGTCAATATACTCAATTACAACTACAAGCATTACCGATTCTTGAACCACTTACCAAGTCCAAACTTCCATGCAAGGCATGTACTCAAAATGCAAGTATAAACACAAGTCCCACATCTCAACATGCATAACAATGCAATTCAACACATAATAACATAGCATGTTCAAACTTGCATTCAAGATTTGTAAAACACAATTTAATTGCATAAACCTTTAAAACTTCCTCTCGAGCTTGGATTGGCCTTTCAAGCTCAACCCAAACTCCCAAAACATTCCCTTAACCACGTTAAGGATTTTAAAATCGATCCACTCACCAACCAACACACAACCGATGTCCAAGATGTCGAATCAAGCCTCGGAACTACCTGGATTTCTGTCCACAAAGCCCAAATCCAATTCCTCTGTTTTGAGCAACCCAAAATCGAGCATTAGAACACAAATACACTCATAAACACATCAAAAACCCGTAATTCAACATCCTTGCAACAATACACATCGATTCAAGCCCAAACTACACCCGAAACATAGCGATTTCAGTCTCAAACTACTTGTAGCCACAACCAACGAATTTACCATAAAAAATCTACCTTTTAACATCCCTAAACATCAATCCAAAGCTACCAAACCTCTAGATGGTATTTAAACTCAAAACCCAACGAAAAACTCAAGATTTCCAACTCTTAAAATCACCCACAACACACATTTCGGGTTTCTATTAAAACCCAACAATTTTTATGTTATTTTAGTGTTAAAACAAAGTTAAAAACACTCTCAATTCAGCCCTAAATCAACCCAACGAAAACCCAAAGATTTCTTCTCATTTCCATCCAAACTTTAAAAATCAAAATTTGTTTTATCCACGAGTTTTACAAAAATATCAACATATAAGACTCAAAGAAGATGAGACTAAGTTGAGGAACCATTTACCTTGAAGAAATCACTTGATTTGGAAGCTTGAAATCAACGGAATAGTGACTAGGGTTTGGGGAGGGTTTTAGAACGTGAAATTTCAAATAGAGAAGATGGTGGCTTTTGTTAAAAATCCATTTTTATTCCTTTTTATGAAAAATTCCCCTTTTTGCCCCTTTAGTCTTTTAAAACCCTTTTTGGTGTATTAAAAATAGTTTTCCCCCAATTTAATTTTAATCCGACTAGGTTCACTAAACCGATAACTCCCGGCTCTAAACTCGGGGCGTTACAACTCTCCCCCACTTAAGGAATTTCGTCCCCGAAATTACCTAGCAGAAAGAGATGTAAAAACTGCTTTCATATGTTATCCTTCCACCCCTCAGTGTCGCCAGTTAACCTTAACCAACTCAATGGTCCTTCCTCGCAACACTTTGATGTCCGAAGCCAAAATCTCAATTGGTTCTTCATCGTAGGTCAAATCCGAGTTCAATTCTATTTCTTCAACTCGCATAACATGTGACGAATATGATCTATACCTCCGAAGCATCGAAACATGAAACACGTCGTGAATCTTCTCTAGTTCGGCCGGCAGCCTCAATCTATAGGCAACGAGACCAACTCTCTCAACTATCTCGTACAGACCAATGAATCTCGGGCTCAACTTTGCCATCGTACCAAACCTCATCACCTTCTTCCAAGGTGAGACTTTTAAGAACACTTTGTCGCCCACGGCATACTCTATTTCTCTTCTTTTCAAATCTGCATAAGATTTATGTCTATCCGAAGATGCCTTCAAACGGTCACAAATCAACTGTACTTTCTCGGTAGTACCCTTAAGCATATCAGGCAAAGGTATCAATTTATGTCCTGCTTCGGCCCAACAAACAGGTGTTTAACCTTTCCTACCATAGAGAGCTTCGTAAGGTGCCATTTGAATGCTCGCTTAATAACTGTTATTATATGCGAATTCTACTAACAATAGATGCTTCTCCCACGAACCCTGAAACTCTATAATGCAACAACTCAACATATCTTCCAACACTTGTATGACTCTCTCTGACTGACCATCAGTCTGAGGATGATATGAAGTGTTGATATTCAGTCAGGTACACAAAGCACTATGCAAACTCTCCCAAAATCTAGCCATGAACCTCAGATCTCTGTCTGACACTATAGATTTGGGTACACCATGCAATCTCACTATCTCACTGATATACAAGTCGGCCAACTTATCTAGAGTATAAGTGGTGTGAACGGATAAAAAAATTTGCACACTTCATAAGACGATCAACAATTACCCAAACCAAATTCTTCTTAGAAGGTGTCAATGGCAAGCCCGATACGAAATCAATGGAGATTCTCTCCCACTTCCACTCGGGAATTCTCAACAGTTGTAACAAACCTGAAGTAAACTGGTGCTCGGCTTTAACTCGCTGACAGGTCATGCACTTACTCACAAACTAGGCAACATCTTTCTTCAAACCAACCGAGAAATACTCATTTTTCAAATTGTGGTACATTTTCGTGCTTCCCAGATGCATAGCAAACAGACTACTGTGAACTTCAGTTAGGATGTTGCGTCTCAAGTCTACATCTTCCGGAACAACTACTCTACTCTTGAAACACAAGACTCCATCACTACTAAAACAAAAATCTGTCGGTTTACCGCCGCTATGTATTGTACATGAGATGCTAAAGATCTATCTTGCAATTGTTTCTCTCTAATCAACTGAAGCAACGAAGGCCTAACTTGCAACTCGGCCTCTAAACCACCATCTTGAGACAAACTCAATCTAGCAAACATAACTCGTAACTCCACTGCTACCTTTCTACTCAAAGCATTAGCCACTACATTGGCTTTACCCGGATGGTACTCAATCGTGAGATCGTAGTCCTTAAGTAACTCTAGCCACCTCCGATGTCTAAGATTTAACTCTCTTTGTGTCATTATATACTCCAGACTCTTGTGATCCGTATACACTATGCATTTCTCACCATACAAGTAATGTCTCCAAACCTTCAAAGCGGAAACCACTACAGCTAATTCTATGTCATGCATAGGGTAATGACGCTCATGGGTCTTCAACTGTCTAGACGCATAGGCCACTACTCTTCCCACTTGCATAAGCACACAACCCAAGCCAACATATGACGCATCAATGAAGACTACAAACTCTTTCCCTAACACGAGCTGAATTAAAACATGAGCTTCGGTTATGGCTTCTTTCAATTTCTCAAATGCTTGTTGTCTTGCATCAGTACACTCAAACCGAACATCTTTATGTAGTAATTCAGTCAGAGGAGCTGCCACATTTGAGAAACCCTCAACAAAACATCTATAGTAACCAGTCAAACCTAAGAAACTACGAACTTCAGTCACTATCTTCGGTGGTTTCCAATTCACAACTGCCTCAACCTTCTTAGGATCCACTCGAATTCCCTCGGCCGAAACAATATGGCCTAAGAAGAGTACTTCCCTAATCCAAAATTCACATTTTCTCAACTTGGCACACAACTGATTGTCTAACAATTACTGCAACACCAAACGCAAATGCCGATCATGATCTTCCTCGGTATGAGAGTACACTAAAATATCATCAATGAACACTACCACAAACTGATCTAAGTACTCATGAAACACTCTATTCATCATGTCCATAAAACCTACCGGTGCATTAGTAAAACCAAAGGGCATCACTAAGAATTCGTAGTGCCCATAACGAGTGCGGAAAGCTATCTTCAGTACATCTTGATCTCTTACTTTCAACCGATAATAACTGAACCTCAAATCTATCTTCGAGAACACTGAAGCACCTCTCAACTGATCAAACAAGTCATCAATTCTCGACAACGGATACTTGTTCTTCACTGTTAACATGTTCAACTATCAGTAATCGATACACATTCTCAAACGGCTATCTTTCTTTTTCACAAACAACACCGGTGCACCCCAAGGTGAAGTACTCAGACGATTGAACCCTCGGTCTATCAATTCCAGAAGTTGTTTCTCCAACTCTTTCATTTCTTTAGGATCCATTCGGTATGGTGCTATCGATACTGGAGCTGAATCAGAATATTTCTCAATAAAAAACTCTACATCTCTATCTGGAGGCAAACCAGGCAATTCTTCCGGGAATACACTCAGAAAGTCACAAACTATTTTAATGTCTCGTGGTCGTGCCTCATCCATAATCGGATTCATAACATAGGCTAGGTACTCCTGACAACCCACACCCAACAACTTCTGAGCCTCTAAGGCTGAAACTACATTGGACAAGAACTTAACGTTCTCGCCCACTATCACTACCTTGTTATCCTCTGAAAGTCTCAAGGACACCCACTTTGTCTCAAAATATACTCTACCCCTATGTTCTACAAGCCAGTCCATGCCTAATATTACATCAAAACCATAAAACGGCAATTCCATCATATCCACGGGAAAAACATGACCCTGAACCATCAAAGGATATCTTCTATACATCTTTCTGACCACGACTGTCTCACCAAAGGAACTAGTGACATTCATACCCACGTCTAATATCTCAACTGGAATATCTAACAATCTTGCATGTTCACTCAGTATGTACGAATGCGTAGAACCGGAATCAATCAAGGAAAGCAAAGTCAAAGACTGTAACGAGAAATTACCTGTAATCACATCGGTGTCATTCATGTCCTTACGGTGTGCATACACTCTAGTTGGCCCACCTCCCTCAGGCTGAACTACTACAACTTGAGCTACATTCCTCTCACCATCATTCCAAGGCTGAAAGTTACCTCGATCACGCCCACGACCTCTCTGATGGTCGACAGCTCGTGTAGGAGCTTGTCTATCCTTAGACGGATGTAGACAATCGCGCTTCAAATGCGCCCTAGACCCGCAGTTCCAACAAGAGCCATAAGTGCCCCAACACTCACCGAAATGACGTCTACAACACTTGTTGCACTCGGGAGTAGGATTCTCAGTCCCTTGGACGTGATGGCCTCACCCTAGATTACCACCTCCGCATCTATGATCATGATGAGGTTTCCTATCCTTGTGTCTCTTGGCACGATCTCTGTCCCAATCAGTATTCCTTTTTCTAGAACTAGATCCATCCTTGTGATCCGCAAGTCCCAAAGATTGTTCGATGTCCTTGGCCCTAGCGACCAACACATCAAAGTTTGTATAGTCGAAAGCCAACATGTAGGTCTTCACATCCTGAACCAACCCATACAGAAACGCTCACAACGTTCTGCCTCAGTGGGAACTAACTCAGAAGCATATTGACTCAGACGTACAAACTGCACCTCATAGTTGGACACGATCAAGCTACCCTAAACTAGAGCCATGAAATCCCTTTTCTTCTCATCTAGGTATCGAGGACCTAAGTACTTCTTACAGAAAGCATATCTAAAGAACTCCTAAGTAACCTCGACGTCTGGCATACCCATAGTGATAGTGGTCCACCAAGTGTAGGCATCTCCCTCAAGCAAAGATACAATGCAACCCAACTTAGGTGCTTTAGAGAACTCCATCTGACTCAAAATACAAATTGTGCTCTCAAACCATGCCTCTGAACCCTCAGGTGACAACCCACGGAACTCAACCCCGCCCAAGCTACGGAGTCGCTCTAACGGTAAACTAGAACCTGCACCCTGAGGCGGTGTTGCAACCTAAACACCCGCTAAAGCTATCTATATAGCCTAGGCTATAGCCTGAATCAACGGATTCACATCAATACATGCATGTCCCTGACAAGCCTGGGGTCCAACACCTTCCGCATTCGCTCCACCACTCGGAGGAGGAGAAGGCAAGTTCTCTCCTCGCACATCCTCAACATTCTCAATTTGTTCAACCCTCGGCCTTCTACTCGGCCTCACCATGCTAACAGATGCAAAGCTAAAAAACAAACACAACAAGTGAAATGATTTGGGGTCAGCAAGGAACAAGGTCCAAGGTGCTCAAGTCCTTAAACTTAAAATCACTTACAATAATAGTATACTAGCAATGGGTGCTTTTAACTATTTTTCAACCAACACAAGATAGCCATAAGCATGCTTACAATCACCGTGCAATCACAATTAAAAAGCTTACACCATAAAACTTACCTCACTTACCTTTCGGCTTGCGGAAACTCAACGAACCTAGGCGAAACCTATGCTTTGATACCAACAAATGTAACCCCCTCGATCCGACCTAGCCGCCAAACGTCGAACGGGTTACACGGGGAAAACTGAAGCAAAACTCGTTAAGGCTCCACTCCGATTAGCGAACCTAGAAAATTTCTTTTAAAGTTATCTTGTCTAGATGTTTAATTATATCCTATGTGAGAGGACATGCAGCGGAAACACACATGGATACAAAACACATGAAACAAAAAATTAAACAAACCCTTTTTAACTTTTACAATAGGCTGTATCGGTACGCTAGAGGAACGTATCGATACACCTGGACTTGTTCAACACTCCAAAGTCAACCTAGGGAGGTCGTATCGATACGTTGGAAGACCATATCGATACGCTCTCAACAGTCAACTTTACCAAGGTCAAACTACGAATATCGTACCGATACCCTCAGGACCCATACCGATACGCCAAAATCTCGTCAATTTCTCAGATTTTCAGAGAGCATTTGGCGTATCGATACACCCTCGCGTACCGGTACGCCTTGCCTAAAACAAGGTCCAAAGCAAAGGACCGTATCGATACAACCCTTGAGCGTATCGATACGCCCTGTACTGCAGAACTTGTTTTAGCTGCAAAAAACACAAGGACTCGACATTAGAGGTATATAACGACCATTCAAGCAACATACAATCAAGCATATATCTCAAAGCAACCATGGATAAACATATGAAGCAATTTAAACACTCAACAAAGCAACATTCAACAAGATAAGATTCAAAAGGGAAACATGCATACATAGCATTCACCAACAAGACCAAAAGCCAAACAAAAGCATACTTCAACATGGCATAAGGCATTACAAGCCCAAAACAACTAAACAAACTTGTCTAAGAAAAAAGGACATGCCAACAACACTTCAAACATAAAGGTCCTATCTCGTTGCTTAAATACTAATATCGCAATCTAGACAATACTTGAGCAAGCCAAACTCCCTTTGAGTCTCCCTTGTTCCCCAAGCTGCTCCAAAGGTGTAAGGGCCTACATTGTTTGAAAAAAGAGCGTAAGCGTTTAAGCTTAGTGAGCGGTGCTCAAAACGGTAGCTACAACAATGAGGTTTTAAAACAATAGTTTGCTTGAAAACCAAAACCATTTCAAAATCATTTCCACATGTTTCAAAACACAATGTCATGCATTTACCTTCGCGTGCATTTACCGAATGCAACCACAAGCCATAGGCTTACCACATGCTCATTCTCATAACGCAAGCAAGGAAATCAACAATGCATAAGTATACATATAAGGAATCAACACCATGCTTAACATGAGAATTAGAGCAATCATGGGTATATTAGCATTCAACGTTTTTACTCGGATATGCGGATAGTTTCTCAAACCCACTAGACACTTCTGGTGGAATCTCACATCACCGTACTCACTCGTCTAGTAATAACATAATTTCTAGTGGAATCTCACATCATTGTACTCCTCCTTAGTGGAATCTAACATCAATAAGGCCACACACGAATTTTACCTTGAGTACACTCTAATCCTATTGATCGATCAATTATATTCGGTAACAACCAAACACATGTCAATATACTCAATTACAACTACAAGCATCACCGATGCTTGAACTACTTACCGAGTCCAAACTTCCATGCAAGGCTTGTACACACAATGCAAGTGTAAACACAAGTCCCACATCTCATCATGCATAACAATGCAATTCAACACATAACAACATAGCATGTTCAAACTTGCATTCAAGATTCGTAAAACACAATTTAATTGCATAAACCTTTAAAACTTACTATTGAGCTTGGATTGGCCTTTAAAGCTCAATCCAAACTCCCAAAACATTCCCTTAAACAGGTTAAGGCTTTTAAAATCGATCCACTCACCAGCCAACATACAACCGATGTCCAAGATGTCAAATCAAGCCTCCAAACTACCCGAATTTCTGTCCACAAAGCCCGAATCCAATTCCTCTGTTTTGAGCAACCCAAAATCGAGCATTAGAACACAAATACACTCACAAAAACATCAAAAACCCGGAATTCAACATCCTTGAAACAATACACATCGATTCAAGCCCAAACTACACCCGAAACATAGCGATTTCAGTCTCAAACTACTAGCAGCCATTACCAACGAATTTACCATAAAAATCTACCTTTTAACATCCCTAAACATCAATCCAAAGCTACCAAACCTCCAGATGCTATTTAAACTCAAAACCCAACCAAAAACTCAAGATTTCCAACTCTTAAAATCACCCACAACACCCATTTTGGGTTTCCATTAAAACCCACCATTTTTATGTTATTTTAGTGTTAAAACAAAGTTAAAAACACTCTTAACTCAGCCCTAAATCAACCCAATGAAAACCCAAAGATTTCTTCTCATTTTCATCCAAACTTTAAAAATCAAAATTTATTTTATCCATGAGTTTTACAAAAATATCAAAATATAAGACTCAAGGAAGATGAGACTAAGTTGAGGAACCATTTACCTTGAAGAAATCACTTGATTTTGAAGCTTGAAATCAATGGAATAATGACTAGGGTTTGGGGAGGTTTTTATAACGTGAAATTTCAAATAGCGAAGATGATGGTTTTTGTTAAAAATCCCTTTTTTATTCATTTTTTATGAAAAATTCCCCCTTTTGCCCCTTTAGTCTTTTAAAACCCTTTTTGGTGTATTAAAAATAGTTTTTCCCTAATTTAATTTTAATCCGACTCGATTGACTAAACCGATAACTCCCAACCCTAAACTCGGGGCGTTACATGGTGGCACTCTTTTACTCAGACACTCGCCAAATTTAAAATTTCCCACTTTTCTAATCTCAATCAGACATTAGAAGCTCGAGTTCCCTGAAGAAAGGTTAACTCAATTAAGCGGAATGTGTTCTGAAGACGAACTCCTTTTCTCAAATATTCATGTGTAATCCAAATGGTCTTTTAAGGCTTGTAATGTAGGCTACGCTCGGGTTTCCAAAGAAAGGATATATAGGCTCAAATACATATTTTAAGGGTGATTAAGCCAAGGATCAACTTTCCTGATGAAATATATGTTCTTCTTTTATTCTTTGGATCACTCTAAACTGCCCATTATAGGTTTTCACCCTAGAGTTCACTTCCTTTACATGTCTCATTTGTTTCAAGTTTTCCTTCACTGCCCATTTATTTTTTCTCATTTTTTCTTTTTCACTTTTCTGTCCTTCTCTTCTTTTTTCTATCATTTTCCTTTTCCTTATTTTTCCTTTTTGTTTCCTTTTCATTTTCAGTTTAGGACATTTAATTGTCATGTTCCTTTGCTTGTAATTTTCATCCTCTTTGCCCCCTAGTGTGGGGAGTGATCCTTGGTTAGGGTTAAATCACAAGAAAAAATAATATCAGGCTCCAAGAGGACAACAAATGGATTTTTATTTTCTTATTTGTGAAGGGAAATGATGGAATGCCAAATGTCATTTCACAGACAAACATCACCGAAGAAAAGCCACCTTCAGTTGGTAGATGTTTTAGAGTTATCACTTCATTCAAGGACCCTAACAGCAATGTATGAGAGGAAAATTCACAAAAATCTATATATTAATCATGAACACACATTTTTGCCCCTCTATCTCGAGATTAGATTCAAGAATCATTCATACAAACAATAATAGGGACTCTGCATAGAATATGTACGCTTGAAAAAGAAATGGATGAAGAATGCAAAAAAGGAAAAAGAATGAAAAAAAAATGAGAAGCGTTTTCCACTTGAAAAAAAATCATCTTTAAACAAGTAAATTGACATAGAAGCCCTTACAAAAGATCCCTAATGCTATTTGGCAAAAGCAAAAGGGTTGGTTCTAAGCATGACCCCAACTGTCTAGAGAAAATTAAGCATTATTCCATAAAAGCACGAATCTCAGCCAATCTTACCTCCAATGACATCGTGACAAAACTCTAAACGCATTCACCATCTTCTTCTCTCTCGAGTCTTCTACTTCTAATGGCTGCTAATATCAATTCTTCATTCATGACCATGTCTACAAAACCTTCGGTGGTGTGATTTAACATGTAATCATAGAAAGGACAATTTAGAGTCTCCACGAACATTGGAGTAACCTCATTTTCTAACAGTGGAGGTTGAACTTGGGCTGCCATATCTCGCCATCTCTGGGCATACTAGCGGAAGCTCTTATTAGGCTTTTGTTCCATCTCCTACAGTACGATCCTGCTTGGGGCCATATCTGTTACATACTCGTACTGTTTGAGGAAAGCTTTCGACAGATCTCTCCAAGTGCGTATGTTAACCTCACTCAGTTGAGCATACCATCGGATAACAGACCCAAATAAATTGTCTTGAAAAGAATGGATCAACAACTTCTCGTTTTCTAAATACGGTGACATTTTTCGGCAATACATAGTCAAATGTGCCAACGAGCATGTAGTTCCATTATACTTTTCAAAGTCAAGGACCTTGAACTTTGAATGAACAACCAGGTCAAATACTAGACTCAAATCTCTTGCATCTATGCCACCATAACTGCTTCTTTCTTGAGAAGATTTAATCATTTCCTCCAACTTCTTGTAGCGGTCTTTCCAATTCCTCTCGACCTTTGCTATGTTAGTTTTTTCATTGAGGTTGGGCATCTCGCGTCTACGAACCTCATCGGTGTTGTCTTCAGTACGGGCAAAAGATTCTACAAAATGGGGCAAGATCTTGACTTTAGGTGAAGCCACTTCCTTTTGCATTCGTGACGGTACGAAAGCCATCCCTCGGGAACCGAGGCAAAGTATTGTTGTCTTCTCTTGCTTCTGGGTCTTTACACCCAAATATGGCTGCAATTTGGCTGACTGTTTTCCGATGTGATATCTCAATATCTTTCTTCAAATCATTTACCATTTTCTCAAGCTTATCATGGATGCTCTTCTGATTTGCTTCTATAGTTGTCAATCTTTCCTCAGTGTTCATGGCTCGAGTCGTGTTTGTGCGGGATCTTTACTACTTAAATGGAATTTTCCAAAATTAATCTTTTTATTATACATGTATGAATGCAATGATCAAAACATTATTTAGTGCAAACAAAAAGTAAATGCATGGAAGCAAATGTATGTATGCAAAAGCATGAGTGCAGGCGAAGGGTTATCAATTCTATTGAGGTGTTGCTCTAGATGAAGCTTCCTTTGGATGACAAAGGTCATACGAATACGTCTCGGTCTGAGAAGCCCTGGTCCCACCTTGTTGGTCTAATGTGGGGGCGAAGAAATGTAGCTTCCCGATGCCACATGCATAGATACATCTTCAATTTAGGATGTGATGCTTCTTTCGAACTCGTCTCACTCCTAGGTCCTTTTGACGTTGCCCCTAAGTTGAGTAGACCCAAGATCATTTTCCAATTCTACTTGGATGGACTGTCAAAGTGGTCCCATAGCACTTACGACTTTTGGTATTCTGCTTGGCGTTGAGCATACTTCGATGTTTCCTCCGCGTGGTCATTCGACAAATTCTCATTGTTTGCGCGTTGTCTTTCTCCTTTAGGTACCTTCCATCCATGGCAAAAGTTTTTTCTGATTGAGCAACATGCTTAGGAATCGACCCCCTCCAAATATAGGATGTATGGAAAAAATAAATATGCCAAAAATAAAACAAAACTCACACACAAAAAGGTTAGTACTCCTTTAAAAAAAAACCTAAAAGATCCAAAATAATTTAAATGCAAAATAATTCTGGGCAGCCATTCCAAGACATGTCTCCATGAATTATTCTTGCGACTTTGACCAGAATCAACACCCTAGGCTTTCCGCATTGCTTTATTGGTGTAGGCTCTAGATTCTCAAACTTGGTTCGGTTCTAAAAGGGTACTCGAGTTGTCCTTGATGTCCCCTACTAAGGGTAGAAAAGCCCTCGATTCTCACCTATCACAGGCTTCAAACGAATCGAGTCATGAAGGGAATGAGTCATGAAGGTACTTGCTAGGCTCATACGAAGAATCAATATTCTTCCATGAGCAAAGCATGTTCCCCCCACCTAAACGAACATGACAAAGCTCGGGAATAGAGCTTGGAATTAAGTCTTAAATGCGTAAAATAGAATTATATTCATTTAAACGGACCAATAAATTAAACCTTTTACCAGCTTGCAAATTCCATTTTTTAAAAAAAACTTTTTTCAAAACCATTTAAAATCAATTTGTGGCTTGACCCTCTTTTGTTTTTTATTTTAAAAACAAAAACACATCCCTAGCGGAGTCGCCAAGCTGTCGCAACCCTTTTTAGGAGGCTTCGAATT
This sequence comes from Hibiscus tridactylites, assembly GCA_958450335.1. Classification (NCBI taxonomy): domain Eukaryota; kingdom Viridiplantae; phylum Streptophyta; class Magnoliopsida; order Malvales; family Malvaceae; genus Hibiscus; species Hibiscus tridactylites. The sequence goes on along the minus strand of OY288269.1, from coordinate 26,292,242 downwards.
TTTGGAAAACCTTTTTTAAAAAACGGAGTCGCCACCGATCTTTTTGAAAAGTGTGATTGGATCACATTAAAACAGGGTTATTTTAATAAAACGTTTTGTTTTAATAAAACAACGGTTTTGGTCTACAAAAATCAGGAAATAGGTTTAGGTGTCGGTTACGCGTGGGGAAGGGTTGGCACCCCACGACGCCCAAAATTGGTACCTAATTGATTTTAAAATCGTTTTCAAAAATTGGAATTTGCAAGTTCAGAATGGTTTGGCTTTATTTTTCCGTTTAATGAATATTAGTATATTTTAACGGCCTTATCGCCCTGGAGATGAACTTTAATCACCGCCAACATTTCTAGCGCTAACCTGTCATTCTCATTTGATAAGACACCGCATTAAATTAATTACGCTTTTTCAAACAACATGGAAATTTAGTGCGTTGAGCATTTTATATTTATTCTAAGTTTGATTATTTAAAAATCCTAAAAAAGGTCTAAGTCGTTTATTCCTAATTAAGGGTTTAAGTTTGCTTAAGTGTATCTGATTTTTTTTTGGGAAGTAACTTGTCAACAAACACGTCTCTAGCTTTAGAACCTAGTCCTAAGTTTTAACCTATTTCTAAAGAACAAACAAAAAACTCGTTTTTTTTTTCTTTTGTGTTTTTTCTTTTTATTATTTTAAAAAAAAACCTTTATTTCTTTTTTTTTACTTTTTAAACTAAGATTTTTCTTTTTACATTTTTATCTTTTTCATTCTTATGTTTTTCACTTTTTATATTCTTTTATTTCAAAAAAAGAATTTCTCTTTAAAAAAAATTCATTTTTTTAAATTTTTTCTTTAAAATGTTACTTTTAAAATAAACCTTATTTTTTAAAAAGATTTCCCTTTAAGCCTTTTAAAACTTTATTTTTCTCTTAGAACCCTAAACTTTTATTTAAAACTTTTTTTTCTTTTTTTTTCTTGAAAGTTTATCACATATTTCTTTTTTCTAAAAAAAACATCTTTATTTACCTTTTCCCTTTTCAAAATCACTTAACCCATTTTATTATTAAAACTAAATTTAAAGAAAAACCTTTCATTATATTTTTTTATAAATCAAGCCCCTTTATTATTTCCACCTATGCATTATTATTTTTTTTAATTAAATCCCTAACTTTAAGTTTTTTCAATTAAACCACAATAACTCATTTTGCTTTTGCATTTTAATATAAACACTTTAAAAAATCATTTCTACATTTCTAAAGATCAAAACACTCTTAACAACATTTTTATAAGCATGCAAATTTTTAAAGATCAAAACAAAATTAAACGAAAATTTAAAACTAAAATATTACCTGAATCTCAAAACAATTTTCCAACTTCAAGAATCACAACCTATAATCCACACAAAAAAAACACAAAAATTCGACCAAGAACAAGCATAAAAAATACTAAATAAAAATTAAAAGGGAGGATAGTAATTTTACCGAAACGGCGAACGAAGAACTCGAATATGAACTTCTCGAAATGCTCCTAATTGCCTCCGGAAAATTTCCTCCAAACTCGAACTTCAACTCCAAAATTTCTAGCAAACTCTTGAAAAAATTTAGAGAATTTTTAGGAATTTTTCTAAGCCTATTTTCTTTTTCCTGTGTATTTTCTCTTGAAAATTGGTGTGTGGTGAACAATGGAGAAAAGAGGGGTATTTATACTAGCTTTTGAGCTTGAGGATCAAGCACAATTCAGATTTCCTTCCCCAAATTGAAGCTAAAATCAAACAAGAAACTTGGTTCTCGGCAAAACCCCTCAAACTCTGTCCGTTTTGGTTCAGATTTGAAGCTGAATTTTCCCCTAGATTCGAGCCTAGGGTTTGACCATTTGTTTAGGTTTTTTTGTAGATTCCGGTGACCATTGGCAGCGGTGACGAGCGGCGTTGGTGTCGTTGGGTCGACGACGGCAAGATGCGTTGATCAACAGCAACGACGACGGCACCCGTGGCCGGTGGATGCCGGATGACCATCTTCAATGTGTCGACCCATGGTTTTCTTGGAACCAGCCCGCGCGCAGGCGGCTCACACGCTGGCGCATGAAGCGCGTTGGTTCCCCCTTTTTCCCTTTTTTCTTTTTTATTGTTGTTTTCCCTTTTGTGTTGTTTTTGCTTTTTTATTTATTATTTTTATTGTCATTTTATTTCTTTTTTTCTACATTTATTACTACCATTATTATTTATTTGTTATTATTATTACAATTTTCTTTTTTTTTCTTTTAAAGTGGGCTTGTTTTCTTTTGAAATGGGCTTTACAAAAATGGTTTTTAGATGGTTTTTTGTTGTGATTTTTTTTTTAAAAAGGGTGGGCCTTTTATTATTTTAAGGGAAAAAATATTTCTTTTTTTTTTATTTTTTTCTAATTATTTAATATTGATGGGGTGAAAATCTAGTGACAACATTTAGGATAAAAATTTCTTTTATTTATCTTTCTACATTTTTAGTTTATTTCATTTTTTAAAATCTTTTTTAGTTTATCTTAATTTTTAATTCTATTTTTTTTTTTTATTTTAGGATAAGAGTTCAAGATCAAGAACAATTAGATTCAAGATAGCAGTCCTTTCCACAAGGGAATTTATGGGCCCATTCTAAGGCTTATATAAAGCCTCACCCTTACCCTTCTTCACCCTAAATAGCCGGCCAAAAACCCTTCCTCTTCTTCATCATATTGTGCCACCCAAACCCACCAATCACATCCTTGCTCACTTTCTTTCCCATCCATCCCACCCACCCATCTTTATTACACATCCCTTCTCTCTTTTCTACCTCCCATCATAATTAAACTTCCAAGATTTAAACTTCTCTCTTCTTCTTGCAACTCTTAAGTTATTTCCCTTTTTTTTCTCTTGTTCTAATCGACCCACAACCAAAGGACTCACAATGACCTTGAAACTCAAAACACTCTCTCGCCCAAGCTCATCCGAAGAACCGACTCACAAAAGGTGGGGTTTTCGGGGCATTTTAAAAGTGTCAAAACTTGTGTTTTTAGAGTAGTTTTGTGATAGGTTGTTGGGCTGATGTTAGAGAGGTGTTTTGAAGGTGTTTAATGGTGTTTTGGGTGTTGGGAATAGTAGTTTTCTGCTGGGTTTGGTGGGAGTACGAAAATGGAATTTTTCTGTTGTTAGTTTTGGCTTCGAGCACGATTCCGGAAGTTATAGAGACTTGATTCGGCTTTTCTCGGTTTGCTTAAGGAAATATGGTGAGTGGAATAATTTAAATTGGTTTTAAATTGGTTCAAATGTATGGTTGCGGAGTTGGATTGTGCTTGGTAGGCCAATCCAAGGTAAAGGTTAAGTTGGTAGCTTAATCTCATGTGTGTTTAATGAGCTTTGCTTAGTATTCATGATGTAGACTTGAAAAGCATGTGTTGATTATGTATGTGTTATATACATTGATGTATGTGATGATTGATATGTTGAAATGCATGATGGGTTGTCATGGTGTGACTTGATAGTTTGATTGGCACTAGTTAAATTACCGGGTATAAAGGATCGATCATTAGGATGAGAGTATGCACACGGTTGAGTCAAATTCGTGTGTGGCCTTGTCGGCGTAAAGTCATCAAGGAGTAGTACGGTGATGTAATATTCCACCGAAAATTTTATACTATTACGTGATGATGAGTGGAATCCCATTCGTAGGGCATGTGATGATGAGTGTAATCCCATCCATGAAAGGTCTGGTGATGAGTGTAATCCCACCGAAGGTAACGTTGTTGTTGAGTACGTTGGAGGTGAAAACCCCAACGGATGTTATCCGTATATCCGAGTAAACTAATAGTTGCCAATATACTTGTTCATGTGATTTTGTTGTTAAGATAATTGTTGTATCTTGTTGGGCATAAATTGAGGAAAGATGCCATGTTAATGCATTCATGTGATGTTAGCTTGATGTTATGTTGATGCTTATGTATGCACGTGTGTTGTCCTGAGGATGGTATGCTTGAACCCTGCATTGTCATTGCTTTTGTTTTAAAGCACTCTCACTAAGCTTCTAGCTTACGCTCTCGTTTTCGACAATGAAGATCATTAGCGTGGAGTTAGCAAGGAGCAAGGAAAGGAGCATTCCAAGCTTTAGTAGTTGCTCAAGTATGGTTTAGTAAATAATGTGGTAGTTTAGCAATGGGACTGCTATGTGTTTTGTACGAGCGTTGTTAGACTGATATATGTTGGTTTTGTTGTTAATACCTCTTTATGGATTTGTAAACCATGTTATGTTGTTGCCTAAATGTGTGTGTTCGAAGGTTTATGACCTTGATCCATGAATGCTATGTGTTGTCTTGAGAGCATGTAAACCATGCTTGTGGATGCATGTATCTTTTGGCTAATTAAACCCTTTATGTATGTTTAGAATGCAAGTTTCTCTTAAGTATGGTTGCCTTTGTGTTGATGCTCCGTTGTTTGTTTAAATTGTTTCGTATGCTGATTCATGGTTGCTAAATGTTGTGTGAAGGTTTGTTTGTGGCTAGGTGAGTCGTAAATTGCTTCTATAGTTGAGTCTTAGTGCGTTTTGCAGCTAAATTGAGGCTTATAGTGCAGGGCGTATCGATACGTCCAAGGGCCATATCGATACGGTCCTAAACTTTGGGCCTCAGTTTAAGCTTAGCGTACCGGTACACGAGGGCGTATCGATACGCCAAAAGCTCTCTGGAAATTTGAGAAATTAACGAGATTTTGGCGTATCGGTACAGGTCTTGGATGTATCGGTACGGTTTTTATCATTTGACCGTGAGAAGTTAACCGTGGAGGGCGTATCAGTACGGTCAACCAGTGTACCGATATGGTCTCCCTAGGTTGACTTTGGGCAGTTGACCTAGTCAAGGCGTATCAATATGCACTTCTAGTGTATCGATACGACCAAGTGTAAAAACTAAAATGGGTTGTTTGATTGCTTGCTTGGTATGCTTGTATTGTTTCGTTGTCTTTCCGTTGTCGTATATCACATAGGATATGTTAAAGCATTTAGACAAGATAATGTTTAAAAGAAATTTTATAGGGTTGCTAACCGAAGGGGAGCCTTCACGGGTTTCACTTCACTTTTCCCCGTATGACCCACTCGGACTGGTCAGTCGTCCAGACTGAGACGAGGGGGTTACATTTTTTGGTATCAGAGCCTGAGATTTCCGAGACCTCGGGTAGGTAAGTGAGGTATGTTTGAAGTCTTATGTTGTTGTTATGTCTCTGTGAATGTTTTGCCATGTATGCTTGATGATTGTTTGTTAGTACGGTGTTTGAAAGCATGTATTAGCAAGAATGTGGTGTTGAAGTGTAGTGTCAAGTTCTCATTGCTACTATTACTTATTTGAAAAAGGTTTTGTAAAGGAGTATACTTGAGCACGATTGGACCCTTGCCTTTGCTAACTTAATCCGTATATGTTTGTTTGTTGTAGTTGTTATCTTGCTATCTGTGAAATGAGACCTATAGGGAGGCCTGGGATGGTTCAACCGGAACCACGGGTGGCAGCTCCGGGAGTTGATCCAGTTGTTGAGGCCCAGGCTCCTCCACCTCCTCCTTCTCTTCCTCGTCAAGCGGGAGGTGAGGCGAGAGACAAGGTTGTAGAACCTCAGGTTGGCCAAGGACCGGCCGGAATAGATTTAGCTCATTTAGTTCAGGCGATAGCCGAGGCTTTTCAGGCAGCAGTGGCTGGGGGTTAGGCAGCGACACAACCTCAGGGTGAGGGCACCAGTTTGCCACTGGAGAGCTCAGACTAAGGTGTGTTGTATCTTTGCTTCAGGGTGATGCCTACACTTGGTGGGTCACCATTACTACGGGTATGCAGAGGCCGAGATCACTTGGGAGTTCTTTGAGTCAGCTTTCCGCAAGAAGTATCTGGGTCCCCGTTATCTCGATGAGAAGAAGAGGGGGTTTATGGCATTGCTTCAGAGTAACTTGACTGTAATCGAGTATGAGATACGATTCGTCAGCTTGAGTCAGTATGCATCACAGCTTGTTCCTACTCAGAGGGAACATTGTGACCGTTTCCGCTATAAGTTGAGCGAAGAGATTAAGAGGTACACCTTGGCTACTGACTACACAGATTTTGATGTCTTGGTCGCTAGGGCCAAGGACATAGAGCACAGTTTGGGTTTGACCAAACGTTCTGGTGGTTCTAGTTCCGGAAAGAGGTCCGACGACTTTGATAGAGGTGATGCCAAGAGGCATTGGGACAATAGGCATCACTATGACCATAGACGTGGTGGTGGTAACCACGGTAGGGGCCATCAGAGCCAAAGAGCTGGTGGGCGTTTGGCCGAGTGTGCTCGTTGCGGGAGGAATCACACCGGTAAGTGTTGGGGGAACTTTCACTCTTGTTGGAGCTGTGGAGCTAGGGATCACATTAGGCGTGATTGTCCACATCAGGTAGGGCAGGCACCGGTTCAAGCTCAAGCTCCTGCTAGAGCTAATGACTTTCAGAGAGGTCGTGGGCGCGGTAGAGGTAACTTCCAGCCGAGAAATGATGGCCATAGGAACATAATGCGTGTAGTTGTTGTTCAGCCAGAGGGCGGAGGCCATGCTAGAGTTTACGCTCAACGTGAGGGTTAGAACAACACGGATGTGATTGCAAGAAACTTCTGGATACAGTCTCTGAGTTTGCTTTCTTTGATTGACTTCGGGTCTACGCATTATTACATTTTAAGTGAGCATGCAAAGTTGTTGAATTTACCTTGTGAGGTATTAGAGGTAGGAGTTAGTGTTATTAGTTCCTTCGGGGATACGGTAGTGGTTAGGAGAATGTACAGAAGGTGTCCGTTAATGGTTCAGGGACATGTGTTTCCAGTGGATATGATGGAGTTACCGTTCTATGGCTTTGATGTAATTCTAGGTATAGACTGGCTTATAGAACATAGAGCTAGGATAGATTTTTAGACTAAGAGGGTTTTCTTGAAGCTTGTGGATGATTATGAGATTGTGGTAATAAGTGAGAACGTGAAGTTCTCATCGAATGTAGTTTCAGCTTTAGAGGCTAAGAGGTTAGTTGAGTTTGGTTGTGAGGCGTACTTGGCCTACGTGATGAATTCGAACATGAGTGAGGTTAGACCGCAAGACATCGGGACAGTCTGTGATTTTCCGAGTGTGTTTCCGGAAGAATTGCTGGGTTTACCGTCTGATAGAGAGGTAGAGTTTGCGATATAGACTTATTAAGATTCAGCTCCTATTTCGATTGCTCTGTACCGTATGGCACCGAAATAACTAAAAGAGTTGAAGACTCAGTTGCAAGAGTTGTCAGATAGAGGCTTTATCCGACCGAGTTCTTCTCCTTGGGGCACTCCGGTTTTGTTTGTGAAGAAGAAAGACGGATGTATGAGAATGTGCATTGACTATAGATAGTTGAATCAGTTGACAGTGAAGAACAAGTATCCCTTGCCGCGTATTGATGATTTGTTTGATCAGTTGAGAGGGGCATCAGTCTTTTAGAAGATTGACTTGAGATCCGGTTACTACCAGTTGAAGGTAAAAGAGGTTGATGTACCGAAGACATCTTTTAGGACTAGATATGGTCACTATGAGTTTTTAGTCATGCCATTTAGGTTGACTAATGCACCGGATGCTTTCATGGACATGATGAATAGAATCTTCCATCAGTACTTAGACCAGTTTGTAGTTGTCTTCATAGATGACATTTTGGTGTATTCGCGAACCGAGGAAGACCATGACCGGCACTTGAGGTTAGTTTTGCGGACTTTGTTAGACAACTAGTTGTATGCAAAATTGAGTAAGTGTGAGTTTTGGATCCGAGAAGTAGTCTTCCTAGGGCATGTAGTGTTAGCCGATGGGATTAGAGTTGATCCGAAGAAGGTAGAAGCCATTGTTGAGTGGAAACAACCGAAGTCTGTAACAGAGATTTGTACATTTCTAGGCTTAGCTGGATACTATATAAGGTTTATGGAAGGTTTCTCGAAGATAGTCGCTCCTTTGACGAAGTTGCTTCAGAAGAATGTTCAGTTTGAGTGGTCGGATGCAAGACAACAAGCCTTTGAGAAATTGAAAGAAGCTTTGACCCATGCGCCGATTTTGATTTATCCAGAGTCGGAGAAAGAATGTGTAGTCTACAGTTATGCTTCTTACGTAGAGCTAGGTTGTGTTCTCATGCAAGACAGAATAGTGGTGGCTTATGCCTCAAGACAGTTGAAGACTCAAGAGCGTAACTATCCGACACACGACATAGAGTTAGCCGCAGTTGTGTTTGCATTGAATATTTGGAGACATTATTTGTACGGTGAGAAATTCACAGTGTACACAGATCACAAGAGCCTAAAGTATATCAAGACACATCAATAGTTGAATCCCAGATAGCGTAGGTTGCTAGAGTTGTTGAAGGACTATGATCTTACGATTGAGTACCATCTGGGTAAGGCCAATGTGGTGGGAGATGCCTTGAGTAGAAAGGTAGTCGTTGAGTTGAGAGCCATGTTTGCTAGATTGAGCTTGTCCGGAGATGGTGGCCTAGTGGCTGAGCTTCATGTTAGACCTACCTTAGGTCATTTGATTAGAGAGAAACAACTCTTAGATAGATCTTTGGCACCTCACGTGCAAGACATAGTTGAGGGTAGACCTTCAGATTATTGTTTCAGTGTTGGTGGGGTCTTGTGTTTCAGAGATAGGAGAGTTGTGCCAGATGAAAGCGATTTGAGGCGTACGATCTTGATTGAAGCACACAGTAGCCTGTTTTCCATGCACCCTGGTAGTACGAATATGTATCGTGACTTGAAGAATGAGTACTATTGGGTTGGTTTGAAGAAAGACGTAGCCGATTATGTGAGTAAGTGTATGGTGTGTCAGAGAGTGAAGGCGGAACATCAGGTTCCCTCAGGGTTGTTGCAACCGTTGAGAGTTCCGGAATGGAAGTGGGAAAATATCACCATGGATTTCGTTTCGGGTTTGCCTTTGACTCCTATGAAGAAGAACTCAGTTTGGGTTATAGTTGACCGTTTCACGAATTGTGCTCACTTCTTAGCTGTTAACATGACTTACTCCTTAGATAGATTGGCCGATTTGTACATCGGTGATATTGTGAGACTGCATGGTGTGCCGAAGTCGATTGTGTCCGATAGAGATCAGAGGTTCACAGCCCGATTTTGGGAGTGTCTGCATACAGCTTTGGGTACCCGTTTGAATTTCAGCATATCGTACCATCCTCAGTCAGATGGTCAGTCAGAGAGGGTTATACAGATTTTAGAGGATATGTTGCGTTGTTGCATCATTGATTTTCAGGGTACTTGGGAGAAGCACTTACCTTTGGTAGAGTTCGCGTATAAAAATAGTTATTAGTCGAGCATTCAGATGGCTCCGTATGATGCCTTGTATGGTAGGAAGTGTAGAACTCTGATTTGTTGGGCTGAAGCGGGTCAGAAGTTGTTACCTATGCTGGATTTGCTTAAGGGGACTACCGATAAGGTGAAATTGATTTGTGACCGTTTGAAGGCAGCTTCGGATAGGCAGAAGTCCTATGCCAACTTGAAGAGGAAGGAAGTTATGTGATTTGGCAGAAAAGGGAAGTTGAGTCCGAGGTACATTAGGTCGTATGAGATTGTGAGGCGAGTCGGTCTGGTTGCTTATCAGTTACATTTGCCATCAGAGCTAGAGAAGATTCACGATGTGTTCTATGTTTCGATGTTTTGTAAGTATAGGTCAGATCCGTCGCATGTTATGCCTATAGAGGAGATTGAATTGAATCCGGATTTGACATATGATGAGGAACCAGTGGAGATCTTAGCCTCAGACAGCAAGGTGTTGCGTGGTAGATCAATTGAGTTGGTCAAGGTAAGGTGGCAACGTCGAGGTGTGGACGAGGCCACATGGGAGAGGAAGGAAGATATGGAAAGGCAGTTTCCTTATCTCTTTTAGTCAAGTAATTTCGAGGACGAAATTCCTTAAGTGAGGAGAGTTGTAACGCCCAGGTTTTGGGGTCGGGAGTTGAGTGTGTGAGTCGGGTTCGAGTCGTTGAACTCGATCTAATTAAAATAGACCTTGGTTTTATTTTAAAAGGAATTTAAATTCATTAATGGCAATTTCGTAAATTTTTAGACAAAGGAAATAAGAAGAGTAAAATAGCCTTTTTGACCAAAACAAGAGGTCTTCATCTTCTTCCTTGTTTCATTTCCATGACAAAAACCCCCAAAACCTCCCAAGTTACTATTCCATTCAATCCCTCTCTCATTTCAAGTGTTTTCTTTAAGATAAGACTATTTTTGACTCGTCCTCTCAATTCCTAGCACATTGATGGTTTTAGTTTTTGAAAAACGCCATTGTAGAGAATTTCAAGTTTTCAAAGCTTTGAAAGAAAAGGGTGAAACTTTAATGGCTTTTTGACTCGTTTTTTATTTGTATAGTTAAGTTATGAACTAATCTTGCCATAAGACACATTATAACTTAAAATGGTGGGGTTTTGTCAAAAATGACGAAATGGGTTTTTGAGGGCATTTTAAAAGTGTCAAAACTTATGTTTTAGGAGTGGTTTTGTGATAGGTTGTTGGGCTAATGTTATAGTGATGTTAGAGATGTGTTTAATGGTGTTTTGGGTGTTGGGATTAGTAGTTTTCTGTTGGGTTTGGTGGGAGTACGAAAATGGAAATTTTGGCTGTTAGCTTTAGCTTGAAGTTGTTGAGAAATGGATTGTGGTTGAAATCTTAGTTGTGGCAGTGTATTGTGGATGTTTTTTGTAGTAATGCGTTGTTTTTTATTGGTTAGAATCAAGGGGAAACGTTGGAGAAGCTTCGGGCACGATTCAGAAGTTGTGGAGACTTGATTCGGGTTTTCTAGGTTTGCTTAAGGAAGTGTGGTGAGTGGAATCATTTAAATTGGTTTTAAATTGGTTCAAGTGTATGGTTGCGGACCTGGATTGTGCTTGGTAGGCCAATCCAAGGTAAAGGTTAAGTTGGTACCTTAATCTCATGTGTGTTTAATGAGCTTTGCTTAGTATGCATAATGTAGACTTGAAAAGCATGTGTTGATTATGTATGTGTTATGTACATTGATGTATGTGATGATTGATAGTTTGAAATGCATGATGGGTTATCATGGTGTGACTTGATAGTATGATTGGCACTAGTTAAATTACCGGGTATAAATGATCGATCATTAGGATGAGAGTGTGCACACGGTTGAGTCAAATTCGCGAGTGGCCTTGGTGGCGTAAAGTCATCAAGGAAGAGTACAATGATGTAATATTCCACCAGAAATTTTATACTATTACGTGATGATGAGTGGAATCACATCCGTAGGGCATGTGATGATGAGTGTAATCACATCCATGCAAGGTCCGGTGATGAGTGTAATCCTACCGAAGGTAACGTTGTTGCTGAGTACGTTGGAGGTGAAAACCCTAACGGAAGTTATCCGTATATCCGATTAAACTAATAGTTTCCATTATACTTGTGCATGTGATTTTGTTGTTAAGATAATTGTTGTATCTTGTTGGGCATAACATGAGGTAAGATGCCATGTTAATGCATTCATGTGATGTTAGCTTGATGCTATGTTGATGCTTATGTATGCATGTGTGTTGTCCTAAGGATTGTATGCTTGAACCCTGCATTGTCGTTGTATTTGTTTTAAAGCACCCTCACTAAGCTTCTAGCTTATGCTCTCGTTTTTGACAATGCAAATCATTAGCGTGGAGTTAGCAAGGAGCAAGGAAAGGGGCATTCCAAGCTTTAGTAGTTGCTCAAGTATGGTTTAGTAAATTATGTGGAAGTTTAGCAATGGGATTGCTATGTGTTTTGTACGAGCGTTGTTAGACTCATATATGTTGGTTTTGTTGTTAATCCCTTGTTATGGATTTGTAAACCATGTTATGTTGTTGCCTAAATGTGTGTGTTCGAAGGCTTATGACCTTGATCCATGATTGCTATGTGTTGTCTTGAGAGCATGTAAACCTTGCTTGTGGATGCATGTATCTTTTGGCTAATTAGACCCTTTATGTATGTTTAGAATGCAAGTTTCTCTTAAGTATGGTTGCCTTGGTGTTGATGCTCTGGTTTTTGTTTAAATTGCTTCGTATGCTGATTCATGGTTGCTAAATGTTGTGTGGAGGTTTGTTTGTGGCTAGGTGAGTCGTAAATTGCATCTAGAGTTGAGTCTTAGTGCGTTTTGCAGCTAAATTGAGGCTTGTAGTGCAGGGCGTATCGATACGGCCAAGGGTCGTATCAATACGGTCCTACACTTTGGGCCTCAGTTTAAGCTTAGCGTACCAGTACACGGGGGTGTATCGATACGCCAACAGCTCTCTGGAAATTTGAGAAATTGATGAGATTTTGGCGTATTGGTACGGGTCTTGGATGTATCGGTACGGTTTGTATCGTTTGACCGTGAGAAGTTGACCGTGGAGGGCGTATCGGTACGGTCAACCACTGTACCAATACGGTCTCCCTAGGTTGACTTTGGGCAGTTGACCTAGTCAAGGCGTATCGATACGCACTTCTAGTGTATCGATACGGCCTGCTGTAAAATCTAAAATGGGATGTTTGATTGCTTGCTTGGTATGTTTGTATTGTTTCGTTGTCTTTCCGTTGTCGTATATCACATAGGATGTCTTAAAGCATTTAGACAAGATAATGTTTAAAAGAAATTTTCTAGGGTTGCTAACCGAAGGGGAACCTTCACGGTTTTCACTTTGGTTTTCCCCGTGTGACCCACTCGGACTGGTCAGTCGTCCAGACCGGGACGAGGGGGTTACAAAGCACGACAATTTTTGTTTATGAGTTATATTAAGGACCACAATAGTGCCATCACGCAAGTCATCCTAGAGAAATATCTGAACAGTACAGTGCCACTCCCTATCTTCCCTGTTGACCTACTTGCCACAGCAAATACAACAGAGGATGCCCCGACAACTGCCCCAACAACTACCTTAGTAGTTTCCACAGCAACAGACATTGAGGATGCCCAGACAACCGAGACTGATGATGCCCCGACAACTATTGCACAGGAAAAAGGTAAATCGCCTATGCTTGAACCAACTCGTACTGAAACTTTAACTGGTTTTTTAGATTCAAACGAGTCCTCCATTGCATCAACAAAGATCACTCCAGTCGCATCCTCCAAACCCAAAAGAAAAGCCATTGACATTGAAGAAAAGGATGCTAAAGACAACGAGGACACACTAGTGTGAGAACCGGTTCCACCACCAACCACAAGGAAGCAACCACCACGCTCAAGTAAGCGGATCAAGACACTGGTTAAAAGGAAATTTATCATCCATGTCGATGAGCTCTCAGAGTAAGTCATCGTTTCTCATCTTTTTATTTTTAATTTTTCTTTCTTTTGTTTTTGTATGCATTGAGGACAATGCTTCTTTCGAGTTTGGGGGGGGGGGGTATTTGTTTCTAGTTTCTTGTGTAGTTGCATTCATCTTTAGTCACATCATCTAGGTTTCATAGATTACTTGCCTTGCTTTTAATTGGATGGATTTTGCCTAGACTTGATGAATATCCAATGATGACATTGCCACTGCACTTAATTGATAGTGTAACACCCTGAAAATTGGTCTAGTCAGAATTTGATTCCGATGATCGGAGTAATGTTGTTAAAATATTGAATATCGAATCTTTATTATAGATTATATTGTTATAGGATCTTAATTAAGCCAAGTCCTTAGTCAAGACTACTTTATGAAGGCTCAAATCAGTGTTTTTAAGCTAGGCGTTTTGTTACGACCAGACCCGTATCAAAACGGTCTTTGCAAGATGTTTCGCAACGTTTATAGGCGTTTCGATACGAATCCAACGGTAATAACTAACTTTTGGACTTTTGGTTGACCGTTTCGATATGGTTCCTCACGTTTCAAAATGGGTCCCTATTTCGAATCAGTTTAAAGGATAAATTGTAAAAGAGATGTTTAGGTGATGACTCACCAGCTTGCCTATCACCCTCTCTCATGTGAGTGATCAGAAATGATGTTTTATGGCCATCTATTGTTTATTTTAGATAGGATAAAGAAAAGAAAGAATATTATATTCAAGCTTTCCCTTGGTGGAAGGAAAGCTTCCTATTGGATAAAGGTGTGGTGGGTAATGATTATTGTGATAAATCCCTTAAAATGAATTGAAGAAAAGAAAGCTTCTCATCTATTTTTAGCTTCACCAAGAATCATTTCATCCTTTAGTTTTGAAAGAACAAGCACACACCTCCATTGTCATCTTCTCCACCAAGCTCAAGCATACACCTCTCTATTGTGAGCCATAAGCTTAGGCTTTTCTTGATTTAAGAACACCAAGTTATAGCTATCGATCGGGTAAGTGAAAGCCCTAAGTTAATCGTTGATTCTCTTGGTTATTAGATAATCAATTTCAAGCTTAAAGATAAGCTTTGTCTATAGCTAATGGCTATTCAAGTATCGATATTGTTATATTGATCCTAATGACTCCTTATTTTTTTTCCTAGCTCAAGAAGTGGAAAAAATTAGTCTATCACCTCCATCGAAAGCTAGGGATAAGGGTATCGCCATCCGAGAGCCTTAAGAGCTTCGGATTGTCAAGGTGAGTGTAGTAGGAGTGTCGAGAGTGGCTAGGTGCCATCTCGAATCATTGTTTGTTGATTTACTAACTATTGATTTTAATGACTTTACATGAAGCATTATTGTAAGACATATTGGTAAGTTTTGGTAAGTATTACATCGATTCATTGTTCATGGTAGTGCTATCATTATCACGGAAATCATTGAAGCATTGACATATGAGAATCATTCACATGAGTTATAGATATTGCTTATTGACATGTAAATATTTTTTGTTGAGTTATTGATATGATACTATTGCCATTGAATTATTGTTATTGATATTGATGTGGAAATATTGTTAATGAATCATGGATATTAAACTATGGATTATGGGACCTTGGATTCGAAGTATTGGATACAATTAGCATGCCATAGAATTCATTAGCTCATTGGTATGGTGGACTATGGTCCTAGGGCTATGACCTATATTGATTTGGCAAGGCGGAGGGATGTTTTGTGTATTGGTCTTACTGGCGATGTCGGCGGGAATGACCATTCATTGATTTGGCGAGGAGGTGGAATTTGTGTATCCATATACCATGAATCGATCCAAGGGAATTATTGATTATTGATATCGTTTGCTATGAAATCATGATATTGTCATTGATGACATGATACTATGTTCTAATATGAATAAGGAACATGTTATGTTTATTGCACAATGAACATTATGAATATCATTGAAACATGTCATTTGGCATACTATGTTCATTCATTATATTTGTGACTACCTCACTAGGCAAAGTACGCCTAATGCATTCCATTGCATCCATTTCAGGTTAGTCAAGTTTTGGGATCGAGATCGGAGAAGTTGAAGCGTTGCACAAGTCACAAACAAGCTCTAAGTAATGTATATTGACCCTTTGAACTCCTAGATGGTGGCAAAGTCTATGTATAAGTCTATTAAGTCTCTTTTGGTGTGCGTATGTGATGGTGAAGTGTTATAGGTGTGATATGTTAAGAGGAGTCTTCTATGTGGCATGAAATGGCCTTAAAATGCATGTTTTGGCACTAAAAGGTAAAACTGAGTAAATAGATTCGTATAGCTCTAAAATTTGGCAGGCTAGTAGAATTTATGCTTATAATGTTGTTTGTAAAGTTTCACTGCATTTGGACATTGTATGATATAGTAAAATGAATAAAAACCAGTAAGAATATGTCGTTACAGGTTAGGCCGTATCGAAATGGGTCATGGCGTTTTGATACGGTTAAGCATAATTGAGCCCAAGGGTCAGGGCGTATCGGAACAGTTTAGTGTTGTTCTTAAACATTTTTCATTTGGAATCCCTTGTTTCGATATAAGTTCATAGCGTATCGAAACGGGTCAAAGTCAAAGTCAAAGGAAGTCAAGTCGTACAGATACAGGGCTTGCTCGTATCGATACAGTCAAAAGGGAAAAGTCAACAAGGTTGACCATCATCCACCCACATCGAAACGGCTCTAAGCATTTCGAAATAGAGTTAGTTAAAGTGGTTAAAGCCTAATCTGAAAGTATGCATTGTTTACATTTTGGTCACTGAGTTTAGCATGAGTAAATTGAATGAGTAAATGATCACCGTTATGCATGAAATTTTATAGGCTAATCAATGTTGCACTGAATTTCATTGTGGTTTAGTTTAATGCATCGAAGGATCTCTAGTTTTCAAGATTTACAAAATAGTCCCTAAAACTTGTAAAAGTTATAAAATGGTCCTAAATGGTTAAATGTAGTCCTTGATGATTGAATTGGACTAATATGTATATTGGTAATGTTTTGTTTGTGTAATATTGATTAAGTGTTGTTAACAAGTTGAAATTTTATCGCACCGATCACCGCATCGTCCATTAGTAACACGCTCTGACCCAGTTCTCGACCAGGCCGGGAAAGAGGTGTGATAGATAGAACTTTCAATACTAGGATGCACACGAAAAACACTTAGAATCCTACTATGATGCTAAACTTAATTGAACCCTATTGTGGCTTGATTGATTGAAGGAATTCTAGTGAACTTAGGTTAATCTTTAAAAATTGGGCAAATAAAAATTTAATCGCTAGAGGTGCCCGAAACCGGCTCTAGTATGGTACTTAAGGGAATTGCTAGAGGTGCTCAAAACTGGCTCTAGTCGATTCAAGAAAAATCATTAAAAATTGGAAAATTAATTAATTCACTAGAGGTGCCTGAAATTGGCTCTAGTTGAATGAAAATATATAATGATAAAAAAACCCAAAGGAATTAATTTGAATGCCTATTGTTCACGTAGAATCCAGAAAAATCATCGTGTACACAACTTCGCACGCACTCACAAGCATTATAGTTTTATTACAAGGAAGTTTTAGGCCATCCGAAAAATTAAATGTAAATCATACTTTGTGCCACGGTTCTGAGGAATGAAGTCAAGTACGAAGCAAATTTTATGATGATTAAAATCTCGGCAGGTTAAGTGTTAAGTGTCCAAAAGTACTATTTTGGGGGCGTGTTAAGTGTCCAAAAGTACTATTTTTATCACCATTTTTACTCGAAAAATTTCTAGACTTGGGCTCATATTAGTTTCATTATTATCCATTCATGCATGTTTGCATTGTTTCCTTGGTGGTCGTGCTCGATTTTATATTTTGATTAATTTTGTGAAAAAGGGTGATGCTGGTAGTTGTTTTTATGCGTGCAAGATTAGTTTCCAGAGCAAGGCAGAGAGGATATGCCGAATTAGTTGCCGGAGAAATTCGGGGAGGATATGTCGAATCAGTTGCCAAGGCAATCGCCGACAAGATGTGGCAACGAAAATTGATGACTGGATAAATCCAATATGACGTAGAGGAAAGATTAATCCTAAAGGAGTTGGAATTCCATGAAGAGGTCGAAGAGAGATTAAATCCTATAAGTTTAGGAGAAGATATAGGAGGAATTAAATAAAAGTGATTTATCTCTTTTAGGTATTTAATTCCAACTTAATTTCCTCCTCAAGAAAGACCTAGCCATCTCCTATTTAAGGCAGGCCAAGCCGCAAGTCTTGAGATGTTCGATTAAAGAGGGAAAACCAAGAGGTTGTTCAACTTCTTCATCTTTTCCTTCTTGTTTCGATTAGGTTTATGTTAGGAAAACTTTGTTTTGTGTTTCTTAGGAACCTAACCATGAACTAAATTTATTTGGCTAGGATTATTGTCTTTTGCAGTTGTGAGAAACAGTTGGATTTTGTTTAGGTAATAAAGTTTGCACTTTTAATTCAAGGTTTGTTCATTCTTGGTTTTTAATCTTGTTTACGAGTAAGTTAGGAGAGGATCTCGTGAACCATCTATTTATCTAATATCGAGAGAGTTAGATTCAAGAAACGAATGAACATGGTCTTTATTCGATCAAGTGATGGTGAAGACTAATTTGGCTTAGGAATAAGTTAAGATTTCAACGGATAAGAAGAGCGCAAGATAGGTTGTTTGTCCACCAATGATTCACGCAGGGATGTATTATCAAGGCATGCACAATTAACTAGAGTTTCGACTTAGGGATAAGGAGGAACCATTGAAGAACGCTCCGCCGAACCTTGAAGGTTGTCGCCCAGTTGCCCAGGCAACCGTTCTACTAGTTGCCCAAACAACCCAAATTGTGCTAGTTGCCACGACATGAGTTGTTGTTGCACTCATTTACCAAGACGATCCATTCAAATATCACTCCTCAAACTTATGATAACCCGACCTATTCTCTCTCATTGGATTACATCTTCTTTTATTTAATTACTTTTATTTTACTCGTTAATTAGAACTCCTACCATTACCAAACTTGTGTTCTTATTTTCAGTGTGAGAAAGTAGATTCCCGAAGTAGCACCAATCCATGTGGAGACGATATCTTTCTATACTATAACTTGCGACGTGACACTTGCACCAATTGCGAAGCACTTAGTACGCGCAACAAGTTTTTGGCGTCAATGCCGGGGATTGGCAATAGCGACTTTGTTTTTATTCTTGCGCTTTTATTTATTTTTACTTTTTATTGTTCAGTTTCCAAAGGGTTAACAAAATTTTGTTTTGCATTGGTGTATGACCAGGGCAAACCCGACAGCTCCAGAATATCCCTTTGATCCAGAAATTGAACGTACCTGGTAGAGGCTTAGACAAAGACTGAGAGCAGCAATGGTAGATCAAGTCGGCAATAATAATGCCAACGAAAATCGGGTTGTCGCGGCAGGAGGTGGAGCGATTCTACCAGCTCAAGCAAGAAACCGAACCATTCGAAACTATTTAGAGGAAGATCTCAACGGCCTAAACCCATGAGTTGTCACACCTGAAATTGAAGCTTCCCACTTCGAATTAAAACAAGTAATGTTCAATATGATCAATACAATTGATCAATTTGGCGGATCGACAGCTGAAGGTGCCAGACAACATCTCAAATCTTTCTTGGAGATTTGCAATTCATTCAAACTACAAGGATTCCATGAGGATATTTTAAGGCTAAAATTATTCTTCTATTCTCTAAGGAATATGGCGAAATCTTTTTATACAATAACTTGTGACGTGTACACTTGCACCAATTGCGAAGAACTTAATACGCGCAACATCTCCCCCTTCCCTTCTTCTACATACGCGATGCTACCTCTTCTTTCTTACCCGACGACATTAAACTTACAATAATGTGAGTCATACTATGATCTTTCCTTTCGCAACCATTATAAAACATACATTTTGATAATGTAGCCCTTTTTAATCTGCCCACCAGAGAAAGCCTTGGTTACCTCAACGTGTGGCTACTGTATGGGAACAGTCTTGCAGACAATGCTTTCCATAAACACCGAATCTAAATCTTGGTGTAATTCATCACGTTCTACAATCCCTGCATGTTCTTCTTGTGATTCATTGCTTTCCATTGGCTCCTCTATTCTAAGGTCTAGTCGTTTAGTCACCTCCAGTAGATCAAATCTCGTCTCCACATCCTTTGTGTTTACCAACAAAGGATTTTGCGACTTCGGAACAACTGTGTCATTTGAGACCTCTCTATCTATCCCAACATCACTCGCTACCTTCCTCCTCAACTCATTCATTTTAGTTTGTGGCGAAGCAAATCCCTATCATCATACTCTGATTCTACCGGATCTGACTGCACAAAATTATACATCACCAGCCAGCCTAGATAAGAGACTTCCATCACGCAGACCGGGAATCCTTACCATCAACAACTAAGTCTATCACTTCATCAATTTTCTCTACGTGATCTGTATTGATTTGGATGCTTGCCCTTTCAAAAGAGGATATGTCTTTGTTCTCTTTTCAATACAGGTTAATGATCCTCATGTGTTTGCAATATTGTTGAATGTTTCTTTAGACCATATGTGTACTGGGTGGCCTATAATTGTCAGCCACACATGTCTGGATCTCATGGGAATCTCAGGCGACCACTCTTCCAATCTAGTGAACCACTCGCAGAGGCGAATTGATTTACACCTCGCTCCCTTCGCTTCCATTGAGTCACGCATGATAAGAACCATTTTCCCAGATAGTCTCATGATCGGTAGCCCTTCAAAACCTTCCTTATGCAGATCTCTAGCCACCTCTCTCACCTGTAGAGGATATTTGGTCCAGCCTACCACGCATCTTTCTAGAATATAAAGATGATCTGCGTCAACCACACCATTCACCCGTTTGTGTATTCTAGTCTCTTTTTTCTTCTTATTTTTGGGAGTCCTAGCCGTGTTTCCTTCTATAGTTGAAATATCAGTGTTTGTTCTAGTCTCCAATATGTTGTTCTAGTCTCTAGTAATGCCAGGGATACTCTGATTTTTTATCCGTGTAACAAAAAACCATCAAGCCGCTCTATCACCTTATTTGCGTCCACTCTAGATCCCATCCTAACAAAGCCAAATCTCTTGCCTGCTTTATCTCGCTTTGTGGGTATGAAAACGTCGAGAACCACCCAATGTCGATCGAACGCCTGCCATAATCCCTGCTAGTGGAACCGTGGTGGCACGTTTGCCACATAGCATGTCTAGCAGCGTCGACGTCCACTCTCTTAAGAGCGCTCAGTTCTCGACATTTCTCAAAGCTAATAAATTTATTTACAATAATGTAAATACGTGAATAAATAGTGAACGTGTTTAAAACGATGTAAATACGTAAAAAAATATCGAACGTATTTACAATAATGTAAATACGTAATAAATAGTATGTGAGTATAATTGAAAAATTATTTTTTAATATTCTAAAGGTGATTACAAAGTAATATCTGTTCATACATATTCTTAACCTTTTGACAATGCACACACACTTTGTAGATAGAGCAATTAAACTCGGATCTCCTAGGATGATCATCATCTGCTTTTGCATTAGGACCACTTGTTGGATTGAATTAAAAATTAATTAATTTAGAATCATCACAAAATTGATATGTTAAATAAACACCACTTCTACCTCAGTGATAAATATCATCCGATTTACATGTTATACTTTTATATTGAGATAGTTCATACTTTTATATTCGATTATGATTTCTTAGTACTACTATTTTAAGTTCTGTTTTACAGCTTTCCAACCACTTGCCAATATATATAATCAAAATCTGATTTTATAAATGGCTTTAAAGTCTGTTTGCTCACTAAAGTATGTATTATATCGCTTTGTGATATTTTTAGATGTTTTACCCATTAATTTTAGTTGTCTTATTCTTTAAGGTCTATTAAAAAAATTATAGTCAATCATTGCACGCCACATAACGCTTTTGACCAAAGAAATATTGAGGACTTAAAAAGAAAGAAAATGACATGTTAAATTTTTTAAGTTTTACTTTTCAATTAAATCCTAAAAAAATTTCTTTAATACCAAGACTCATATTTAACTTTAAATTTTTTTTAATTTAGTCTAAAATTATTTTATAATATATTATTTAATATATTATTATTAAATTTATTTTAATATCATATAACATATTAATATTATTTTCATGTTTTTATTTTTTATTCAGTAGATTTAATATTCACTATTTATATTATTTTCATATTATATTTAATATATGAATTACATATTTAATATATTAGTTAATATTTTTATAATAATTTAATATTTAAAAAATTAATTTAATATATTAAAAATACAATATAAATGTTCTCGATCAATGAATATTATTTGAATATATGCATATTATTTTTCTGTATTACTTAAATATTAATATTATTTTCATATTAAAATATTGTTAATATTAAAATAATATTAATATGTTAAAATAATATTAATATATTAAAATAAAACACAAATAATATTAATATGAAATGTTAAACGTTAACTATATTACATTTTTATGAAATCATACTTATTCGATCAAAAAAATTAACTCTATTAAATTAATATATTTAAATACTAAAAAGATATATTAAAATTTAATATATTAAATTTTCTTTAACATATTAATTATTAATATACTAAATATATTAAACACTTAATTATTTTACTAAAATTAGTATAATAATTTTTTAAATTTATTTTTATTTTATATTTTGAATATTAGTGATTAAATTAACATATTAAAATAATTTGTTAAATGTAAAAAATGAAATTATATATTTAAATAATGCATTAAAATAATATTAATATTAAATATTTGAAATAAAAATTCCAAAATATTATAATATGACAAAATAATTTTAAATCAATAAAATTAAATGTATTAAAATATATTATAAATAATAGAATAAATTATAAAATAAAAAATAGGGGTAATGTATGAGCATGGATAGAATTGAGTGGTTGCAGGTTAACCTTTCTGTCCCGACTTATTTTACTCGCAATCCTGAAAACTGGGAACTAATGTTTGGTGCGATGGTCTGGAGATTGTGGCTTAACCGAAATTGCATCATTTTTTAGCGCAGATCGGTTTTGGACCTGATTCGGTCACTCTTGGAGGATATGGTTCGTGCTTTTACTACTGATCTCCCGATTCAAACTAGGCCTAATGTAGGTCATGGGCAGTCCGAGCATTGGCAGCCCCCTATGGGTGGTTGGATTAAGCTAAACTCTGATGGTTCTAGGAACCCTGTAAGAGGCCATAGTGCGTGTGGAGGGGTTCTACGGGGATATAATAAGTACATCGGATCTTGCTATAGAGTATTTATGAGGGCATGCAAATTGATGTCGAAAACTCATCGTGGAGACAGATTTTTTTGGAGGCGTTGTATCTTATAGATCGGAATGATAAATCGGCTGCGCCTTATACACTTCACTCCACGAAATTGTAATCATATTGCAGATGGCTTAGCCAAGTCTGCTCTAGGCTCTCCCGGTCCCCTTCAACTCTATCTTGCTCCTCCAGATTTTATTTTACAACGTTTACGTCAGGATTGTACTGCTCTCTTGAGCTAGGCCATTAGGCTTCTTCATTTATCATCAAAAAAAAAAAAAAACTTGGTACATAACCTTGCAAATTTGTAATTACATTACGATTCTTTATTATTTTCCCTTTTTATTGAAGAAATTCATTTACTATAAAGATGATTAATCCCATAATTTGGACAAAATTAATCTTCGACTTTTTTCGGTGTTTTTTTTATGCACCAACACTTTATAATTAAATTTTAAGCTCTAATATTAAATTTATATCTTAAAAAATACACATTACCCCTAATTCTCTAAACACTAAACATAAACCCTAATCTCAAACCTTTTTAAAGCCTAAACTTAAATTTTTAGTGTGGGACTTAAATAGGGGCACCAAAAAGGGACAACGAATTTCTATTCGCATAATTTATCGCCATGCTTAAAGTTAAAACATAATTATGGGTTTATATTCAGGTTTTTTTCACACTTGAAAATAGTAGTTCATGGATTTATTTATTAAATATTAAATTAATATACTACATATTAATTTATATATTAAATTAATAAATGAAACAATATTAATTTATATATTAATATTAAATTAATAAATGATAGTTCATGGATTTGTTTATTAAACATATTCATTGTTAAATTAATATACTAAACATTAATTTACATATTAAATATTAAATTAAAAGATGAAACATTGAATTATTTTAATAAATTACTATTATAATTTTTCTAGTTTATTTTCAATTTTATATTTTCAATTTTAATAATATATTAATATTGGACTAAATAATATATTAAATATTAATATATTAAAATAATTTATTAAATGTAAAGAATGAAAGTATATATTAAAATAATATATTACAATTTTATTAGTTTTAAATATTAAATATTTTTAATAAAAAATTACAAATATTATAAAATAATTTTAAATCAATTGAATTTAAATATATTATAAATAATATTAGTCGAATTATAAAATAGAAATAATAAGGGTTAATCTCATGTTAAACAAAACTTTTAAAAACTAAATTAAACAAAAGTAAAATATGAAAGACTTAACATGACATTTTTTTTTAAGTTATATGCATTTTTTTGGGTAAATAATTCTACGGGTTGGCTGAATTGTATTCTAATGTACGTTAAAAATGGAGCCATTGAAGTAAGGTTTTAAGGTTAAGGGCACATGTTTGAAAATACAAATACTTTAAGAAACAATTCGTAAAAAAAAAAAAAAAAAAAAAAAAAAAAAAAAAAAAAAAACTATGTGAGCAAACATGCCTTTTAAGCCTTTGTAAATTGAAAAATATTTTTTCGGGACACAAACAATGACTATCTATAGTGCAGCTTCTCTAGTTTTATTTAATCCCGATTTAAAATCTTTAATTTTATTATTAATAAATATTCAGCCTTCTTGAAAAAAAAATGTTTCTCATAATTTTTGGCAATCTAAATCCGCATAATTTGTCTTTGAAGATAAAAACAATATTCTTGACATGAGAAAATGAATTTCCTAGCACAGAAGTGCAGATCCAATGCTATTAAAAATACACTTGGTACATAATCCTGCAAATTTGTAATTACTTTACGATTCTTTATTATTTCCCTTTTTTCTAGAAGAAATTCATTTACTATAAAGATGATTAATCCCATCATTTGGATAAAATTTTCACCTCTTTTTCAGTGTTTTTTTATACCCAACACTAAAGAAAATAAATTTTAAGACCTAACCCTAAATTCTAACTTTAAATCCTAAAAATATACTCTACCCCAATCCTTAAACACTAACTATAAACTCTAACCTTAACTCTAAAGCCTAAACCTAAATTTTTAGTATGGGGGCATAAATAAAGACACCGAAAAAAGGTAAATAATTTCTATTTCCATAATTTTATCGCCATGCTTAAAGTTAAGACATAATTATGGGTTTATATTCGGGTTTTTTAATTACGGTATTTACAAAGGACAAAAGACTTGAAAAATGATAGTTGATGGATTTATTTATTATTTTTGGGAGCACCAAAGAAAATAAATTTTATGTTTGTGTCGTTAGCAGTGGCAATGATGATAACATAAAGTTGTGTAGAAGAAAGGAGATTAGAAGATCAAGCATAAGATATGGAGATTATTTCTGAATGTTGTGTGCCTTGTAAGTTCCGTTGAATCCAAGTTGGGTTGCCCCACAATAAGTACACATATCTCTTTTAAGAATCGCAACTTGCAAAGGAGTGCCTCTTTTAGAGATGTATATGTTTGATTTGGTATGGCCATTATGGTCACCACTTGCCCTTAATTTTATTGATCTTTTTAGGCCTCATTATTACTTTTTCTTTTATACTCATCAAAACAAATTATTTAATTAGCATAAAGTACATGAATAAATCACTTTATTAAGATTATGTCACACTCACTTACTTGGTGGATTAAAAGAAAATATTTTAAAAAATGAACAAGCGGTAGCTTTCTTTGTATTGAAAAGGTTTTCGTTCTTTAAAAAAAAAATCTTTAGCAAAAAGCTAAGTAATTAATTGCACCTCTTGTTCTAATTTCAGTAAATTAAACACTAATAGTTTGTCCAATAATATTCTCATGAAAATACGGTGACATTATTCATTCATAATATATCAGAACGAATGCATTGGAAAATTCTGCGAGAAGCCTTTGGATATCATGGAGATGTCTGTAAAGATATATGTTTTGATATAATAATTAAAATTTTAATTTGTATTAAATTGAAAATTGTGTTAAAATGTTTTGTAAGTCCAAATAATTTGAAAATATGTTTAAGGGTTTTTACAAGGCTTTGGAATGATTTAAAATATTTTTAAAATAGTTAAATTTATGTTTTTAATGTCATCGTACCGATACAATATACACCGTATCGATACACTTTAGGGTTTCAGCTACATTAAAATTCTAGTAGCCAAAACCCGTATCAATACGCTTTTGCCGTATGAATACAGATTTCTTTAAAATCTCCAACGGCTAGTCGCGTACTAATACGGTTGTATCGTGTATCGATACGCCTTAATCGCTCCCAATGGTCATTTCCCCACGGCTATTTAAAATACAGGTCGTATCGATACGCCTGAGGGCGTATCGATACGTATAAGCTGAAGCAGCCTCAACGGCTAGTTTCCAAGAAGGGTGTATCGATGCAGTGACACGAGTATCGATACCCTACTACTCAAAATTGCATTTGTGGAGGGAAATAAAGACCCCAACTAGGGCTGTGCATTTCGGATATCTGATCTGATCCGATCCTAAATTTTTTAATAGGTATTTTAGTGATTCGTATTCGATCCGAAAAAATTGGATACATGATTTTTCAAATATTTGAAATTTCGGATCAAATATTCGGATATCCGAATATCCGAAATTATGAGTTATTTAAATATTTTTTGAATTTGGCGGTCTTATCCATGAATATTTTAGGTTTTGAAATATAAAAATCAATAAATTATTGAGTATAACAAGATTTGTATCCATAAAAATTAATTTTTAATATATAACAAGTAAAAGTATCGAATATAACAAGAATCATATCTATAAAAAATGAAATTTTTGGATATCGGATATCCGATCCGATCCAAAATTTTTGGATATCCGATCTGAATTATCCGAAAAATAAAAAATAGATTGGATATCCGAAATTTCGGATCGGATAATCATATTGGATCAATCAGATTGGATTTTTTTACACACCCCTATCCCCAACGGCTCTAGTTTAAAACCAACGATCTACAACGGGCTAGAAGCTCAATTGGGAGTAAAAAAGAGATCTCTAAGCATCTATGGAAGACTAATATTTCAATTGTAACAATATTGTGATGATAATTTGTCATACTTGATGGATTTCTTTGTGTTCATTGTCCCATGGTCGGAGAAGATGTTGTTGAAAGAGAGAGAAGTTTCCGTTCATTGTTGGAATCACAACACATTTAGAAGCACTGCAGAGGTTTGGGGCGAGCTAATAGCAATGGGATAGAACACAACGATGATATCAAATTTTGACAAAGTGAGACTCCTCATCATAGCGACTCAATTGGATCGGATACATGAACGAATATCTTTGGTAGTAGGGGAGATAATTTTCCGATTCGAACCAGGTGGTGGTGGACTCATCAGGTTCATCTCAGAAGTCGATAAGTCATTCGACTTGAAAACATTTGGATGACAACAACGTGATTAATGCCAGGATCCAATTGACAGCTATAGTCAGGATATGCTGGCTCCTTTGAAAAGTATGGTAGGGGAAGGAATGAATGATGACATGTCAAGTGACTTACCAATCCTGGAGGAACAACTGGAAAAAGATATTGTGAGAAGGTATTTTTCATTTATTTTAAGGGTGCAACGGTTTTAATGTGTTTGGTTTCTTGGTGCTGGGTCATGTTTTTATGAGGAGTGGTGAATTATGGCAAGGGTTTTTCTGGGAGAGAGACTAATCATGTAGAACATGTGTTTAATTTGCAACATAAGCAACATAGAGTTGAATTTATGAGAGGCTTCTTCTGGTCCTTGTTGAGCTGCTGGTGTATTTTGTAGGGTTATAAGGTCCTTGTTGTGTTGGGTTAGGCCTATAAATTCTACCCGGGCGCATGATTTTGACTTTTGGTTGTCTGCAACTTGTAAGTGAACTAGTGGATGATGAGTGGCTTTTTGGGTGCAAATTGTGTAAATATTTTAACGAGTGTGTTTCAGTTTCTAGTCTCTGTTTGGAATGTTCGTTTGGCTGAAGTTGTTTGTAGAGTGTTGATGTGTTCTCTATTTATGAGCGCAAGTGTACACTTCTGTAAAGTTATAGTATATAACATATCGTCTCTCATAGGGATTGGACAACTTAATTTAAATTGTTGTTCCTACACAAGAAATGTAAATACACAAGTAAGGTGGATGTTGAGAAGAAGCGTAAAATAAAAACACAAGTTATTAAAAAGGAAGTGATCTGATTGATAGAGAGAGCAGGGTTATGCTGCTGCTTAGTGTGAAACTACGTTGAATAAGACAAGTCGTTTTGCGCTGCCAGACTCTGCTACCTCGGCGGTGGATGGCAGGTAGACTGCTGAGACACTCTCGCTGCCTTGGCAGGGGAATGGAATTGTGTCTCGGCGGCGAACTCGACAAAACTACAAGGCTCGCCAGAACGCTTCGAAAGTGACTCTGCTTATGTCTAAGTCAGAGTTCTGTTGATGCCCACTGTAGATAATACCAGTCATGGCGTGAATCATGCAAAGACAACAACGTTGATTCGTCCACTTTTAGCCGCATTAAACCTTAAACCTATGTCTAGGCTGGATTGATCGCACCGTCTATAGATGAAATCGTACTTACTCCTTTCGTGAGTTCGACTCTCTCGATACCGAACAAGTGGATAGAATTCAACTAATCTTTCGCCTCAATTGAAAACTATGAAGAACATGGAATAAGTAAACCTTGTAATTTTAATTGCAAAAACAAACTTGAAATCCTAAACAACCATTCTCACAACTAATTACAACATAACCTAAACCTGAGGAGAAAATTAGAACATGTCGGCGACAAGAAAACCTAAACTATGCCTAAGGAAAACCTATGCTCTTTTGAATTAGAATTACAATGGGTATATATAGGCATTAGCTAGGTATAATTCTTCTTGAAGTAGAAGTCTTCAAAGTAGCTTTCCACATTAAATGTGACTTTAAACTTTGACTTCTTTGAGTAGAATGTGAACTTTATCATGTTGCCTTGTTCCGCAAGCAATCTCGAGATTCATCTTCGGCGGCTCTGTGTGCTGCTACAGACGCCAGAAAATTGAGTGGACAACATCGATAGAATCAAGATTTTCTGCTCTACAAATCGCACTTTGGTTCTTCAACTCCATAGTCTGTTATCTTGGGCGACACGGTGGGCGGCGGCAGCTACTCGATAGTTGTTGTCTCTGTCTGGAACTGCACCAGTACAGCTCCTTGGTTCACAGCCTCAACATCACATCCTCAGCTCCTCTTTCCCTCTGTCAGCCTCTAGTACCTAAAACCAAAAGTACACTAAAACAATACATTTTCTTTACCAAACAAAGGATAATCTAGAAAAACATGGCGAAGTAAAGAAATAATGTAAAATGCAATGCATGGTCCTAATTATGCCTAAAATGTACTCAAAAATAGTAATAATATGAGATGGAATGTGCATAAAATATAGAACTTGTGGATACATTACACACCCCCAAACTCGAACTATTGCTTGTCCCCAAGCAATGCAACCTAAACATTCTTGCCCTTATATTGACCAGAAAGAAAAAAACTTGTTTTCAACTTGATTTCATACCTCAAGGCCGTGACACCTATATTAGATTAATGAAGGGAACTTAGCAAGAGAATAACTCAAAATTAATTTCTAATGCTAGTGCAGTGTTTGCAGGACTGTATATAGGCTGAATTATGGAGAATAACTAGATAACCAAAGATGTTGTTATGATATATAAGGTTGCTGCAGAGACAACACAGTTAAGCACAATATTTAATCATGGCAATGAAGGCTTCAGCTTATCACAACTACTCTTGTAGGTCTGAAATTAAGATAGGAGCATACTACAAAACCCCGAACCTATGGAGTAGAGTCATCCCGTAAAGACTTTCATTCACTCATGCTAATTTGCCCATCACTTCAAAAATTTTAGATTCATGGACTTTGATAGCAGCAGAGTGTCCTCGCACATGATTCTTCCTAGAGACTATTTCGGGAACCTCTAGGGTAAAACAACAATGTTTCTTTGTTTTTACTTCAGTTGCCGTGGCACTGCTGTATTTTCTATTTCTGTTTCTTGCCTCGGCGGCTACCTGCAACCATTGTTAGAACTTTGCAAATAATTCTAAAAACAAAGCAGGTAATGTTCATTAGATATTCTAACAAATTCAGCAAGTAACAATAATGTTTGACAATTAAAAAAATCTAAGTCATTTTGCATTCTTTTCCCATATTAAGTTTAATTTATTATTGGTGCGAAAATAAGTAATCGGCTAACTGTCATAGGCACAAGTTATATAACAAATTTTTTTGTTCCAATTAACATTAAGGCAAGTACAATGCAACATATATGCTACTAAGTATGCCTAGACAAAAAGATGCAAGTGCTACCCCCCAAACTCGAGATGGACATTGCCCTCAATGCACAAAACAAAACACAAAAACTAAAAAATAAATACAAGTAATATATATATATATAAAACAGAAGAATAAAATAAAGAAAAGAGAGAGAGAGAGAGAGAAAAATAACTAGACATTGGCTGAGGGTTGAAAGGAGGCTTGAGTCTTTGCTGTTGAGAAGGAAGAAGATGATTGGATAATTAGGCGGCGGCCAGTAGATGTCCTGGCAACAGACTTTGCAGGGGAGACCTTTGTTGTCCGCGGCAGCTGGACTCTTTTAGGCGTGGGACGAGGCTCTTGTTGGGGTTCGGCAGGGGGAGCAGCAGGAGATGATTCGCTCTCTTCTGACTCTGTCTGGTTGTCTACAGGTTCAACAACTATGATGTGCCACTTTCTCTTCCTGGTTCCTTCCTCTGTTGGTGCTGCCATAGGGTCTACTTCCATTGGGATGGTCGCTGCTGGTGGTGCTGGTGCTGGTGCCGGTGACTGTTGCTCAATCTCCTCTGATGAGGAAGTGTAGCCATTGTTGCCACCGTGTAGGGAGGTGAATGGTGTTGTTGATGCCTCTCGAGGGAGTCTGCCACTGTGTTGGAAGCGGAGGTGACTGAATATGGCGGGTAGTGCATTGAAGATGGCATATGACGGCAGAAGGTAGCATGGCGGGCAGCGGCGGCTGATGGCGTTCCTTGATCTAGGGCAGGTGCGACAGCTAAATCTGTAGGGTAGGTTGGCAAGGTGGGGTCATCATCGGGATACTTCTCCAGGAAATAAGCCACAAAAGCTTCTTGGATTTCCCCCACGTATTTCATGAAGGTCAGCTGCTGCTGCTCAATACGTTTGTTGCTGTCAATAAGGGTGCGCAGCAACGTGAGGACCTCATTGTCTAGGGTAGCTTCAGTACTGCCGGTGGTGGCTGGAGTGTCAGGCTGGGCAGCAGAAGGCTGGCTTGGAGTTATGGGCTCTGTTTCCGGGTCTACATCATCTGCAGACAGAATTTTCTAGTCCACCCTTTTTTGGTTGTCGTCATCGCATCTTTGGGTCAGTTGGAACACCAAAGCTGGCGCAAAGTCTTGTGATGAGGGTCGGGAAGTACAACTTGCCTTTCGTTTTGCGGAAACAATTGTGGATCTCCTTGCAAATAATCTCCCAAACATTGATGGGCCTGTTCGTCATGATGTTGTGGATGAGTGCAAGGCGCGGCTGGTCAATGGTGGAGTTGTGAGAGGTGGGCAGCAGACGTCTCTTGATGAATGTGATCCACAACATTGCCTCGAGTAGTAGGTGGCGGTGTTGGACAGAACCGCCATGCTTTCCTGCCAACCACGACGTGTTGGGCTTGCACAGTTTGACCTTGAGTTTCTCATAATCTGTAGTCTTCAATGACTGCCTCTACTCCTCGTAAGGGTTGTCGTTCATATCCAGGCCATAGAAGTTGTTTATGACAGCAGCGTTGAGCTTGACAAGTTCCCCTCGGACGAACACGAACGCCTTCTCCAGGCAGGGATAATGGGCATAGAACTCCCTGACCATGGTGATGTTGGCTATCTCCGGCTGCCGTGCGAAGATTTCCCAAAACTTGTTGTGGATGGTTTCAAACAGATTTGGTTATAGGCCTAAATCTCCTGTATGCCTTGTATAATGAAAGCGTTGCTCCTCCCATATGGCCTGTTTTCCGAACTGGGTTCAGTATCTCTTTTCATCTTTGCGGGAGAAGAAGCGTTGGAAGGTGGGTTTGGGTGCTGATGAGGAAGCCATGTGAGATGATTAAGGTTTTACTAAAACTTGAAAGAAAATAGGTGAGAGCAGTGGATGTAAGAATAAGATTAGCAAGAAGGTAAAGGTAAAGTAAATGAATGAAGTGAAAATGGTTTAAATAGAGGTTGTCGAGAGTTGTCGTGGCGGCATTAAATGTCTAACGGTCCAGTTGTCTCGCGCACGTTACGAGATTTTTTTCCCGTTATTTTCGTAGCCGTTGGCAGCTAGCCGTTAGCAGTCAACTAGTCGTTACGCGTTTCTGTTCTGGTTTGCCTTGGGCTGTCTCGGCGGGATGGTGGGCGGGCTCATTACCGGGCCTCCTTCTTGATCCGGCTCTTTTATTCCTAATCTTCAAACACTAAATAAAGATAGTTAAATATTAAAAAATTAAAGATGTGGTAATTAATCTAATCCTAAAAAAATTGCAATAAAATAAATTATAATCCTAATGCATAAAATTAAAAATAAAGAGAAAGAATTAAAAATTAAGTTATGTTGGGAGTGCATTTAGGTGCATCTCCCAGACATAATCACTTCATGAGGTAATTTGGCTTGTCCTTCCCTCATGGGGGTCCTCTTGTTCCTTCAGGTGATATGCTGTTGGGTCTTTCAGCCCGCGCTTTGGTCTGTCGCGATAGCTGCTGCCTTCACCTGTCTCTATACTTATTTTGGCAGCCTTAGCATGTGGGCGTCCTTCCTTTTCTTTTTCTAAGGGTTGTAGCACATTTAACTTTATGCTCTAGTTTTCTACCCTCATGGTCAGCTCCTCATGTTCCACATCTATTACCGTTCTGCCCATGGCCAAGAATGGTCCCCCAAGGATGATAGGGGATTTTTAATCAGCCTCACTGTCTAGGATGAGGAAATCAGCTTGAAGAATAAGGTTGCCCACCTTCACTAGGATGTCTTCAATTTTTCCCTCCGGTTGCACAAAAGAATGATCGGCAAGTTTTAGCATAACGAAGGTGGGTTTGACTGGCCCAATTCCTAATTTATCGAAGACTCCCTTAGGCATTAGGTTGATGCTGGCTCCCAAATCGCATAGGGATTTTGTTTCATGCTTGCTGCCTATCTTGCATGGAATAACAAAGTTGCCCAGGTCTGTTTGCTTGGGTGGCAGTTTCTTGTGTAACATTGCCATGCACTCCTCTGTTACAACAGATGTTTCAAACTCCCCAATCCTCTTCCTTTTAGAAACCACGTCCTTGAGATATTTGGCATAGTTGGGCATATTCTAAATGGCTTCTATTAGAGGGATGTTTATGTGCACCTGTTTTAAAATATCTAGGAATCTTATGAACTTGTGCTCTTGCTTCTGTTGTTTAAGCCTCTAGGGAAAGGTGTTGGCAGGCGGATGTCCTCTATACGTTATTTGCATGGGAACTTTATATGTGGAGGATCATCTGCTTCAGGACCACTGTCATGTTCAGCTGCCGGGGCGGTTGTGTCGATGTTGCCGCAACAGGCTATTCTTTTTGTGCTGGTTGTGTTTCTGTTTTTTTTCTTCCCTGGGTTCTTCCAACTACTTCCCACTTCTGGTAGATATGGCTTTGCATTGCTTGTAAATGGGTTTCGCTGATCCCTTTGTGTTGCTAGATGCTGCTCCCATTGTTCTGCCACTGAAGATCTCTGTGAATTGCCCAAGTTTGGTTTCTAAGTTCTTTATAGCAGTCTCTTGGTTGTTCATCTTCATCTCCATCATATTCATGAAAGACTCAGTTTTATCAATAAACTTGTTAGTGCGAACAATAAAATCACTAGTTCTAGACATAAAAGTATGAAGAGTTGCTTTTAGTGAATTATTGTTTTATGGCTGCTGAGCATGTTGTTTGGACAGGTTTTGTTGGTAGCCTCCATGTTGTTGTTGAGGGTTTGAAGAGCTCTTTGGATTTCTCCAGGAGAAGTTGGGATGGTTCTTCCGTCCAGGGTTGTAGGTGTTCTGGGCATGTCTGTTGTTCCTCTCGTATCCTCCCATAAAGTTGGCAAATGTGGTGCAGTTAGAGGAATCATGGTTGCCCCCACACTCATCACAGAACGACTCCATAGCCTTGACCTCGTGGACTTTCCCAACAGGTTTCACGATGCTCATGACCAGCTCTCTTAGCTTATCAAGACGGGCATTGACAGATTCTAAGGCTTCTACCTCGTTCACAGTGGCTGGCCTCCTAACGCCGCTTCGGCGGGCTGTTGGATACTTGTAGTCATTCTTGGCGGCTTGGTTCATAATCTGCAGTGCCTCCTCTGGTGGTCTACCAAGGATGATTCCATTGGCTGAGGCATCAATCATCATCCGTGTTGGGTAGTTCACCCGTTGTAGAACATTGATACCTATGTCCAAGCCGGAAAACCATGTAGCGGGTAGTTGTTCAACATCTATTGGTACCGCTCCCATGCTTCATATATCGACTCTTCATCCCCTTGTCGGAAGGTTGTTATTTCATTTCGCAGTTTGTCTATGACATTGGACGAGCTGAACCGGTCCAAAAAATCTTTACACAGCTCTGTCCTTGTGTTGAATGATCCTGCTAGCTGGTTATTTAGCCACTATTTTGCCCTATCCCTTAGTGAATAGGGAAATAGTCTCAACCTCAGTACGTCTTGATGGACTCCATGTAACCCCCTTAACCCGGCCTACACGGTTGACCCGAATTAAGAAAGTCACACGGGGAAAACCAAAGTCAACCCGAAAGTCAACCTTAATTAACGACCCTTTTTTTTTAAAACTTGTCTAGATGCATATTAACCCTAGATATGATCATACAAACATCATACTCAAAGATCATAAACATCAGAGATCAAACAGGGACCCAATTGAACAATTTACAACTTTAGGGACCAAAATGTAAATTCTGATAATTAGGAGGACTTAACCCAAATTGAAGTTACCAACTAAAAATTAATCAGGTTTCATGCTTCCCTGTACAATTTCAGCTTAAAAGGACTTCCCAAACTCATACAATTGCACAAACAAGATTCAGGACCAAAATGCAAACAATTCAAAACATTTAACTGCCAATGTCAGCCCCCAACGGTCAGCTGTTCCGAAACAGGCAGAGCCCGTTTCGAAATACGGGCCGTTCCGCAACGCGTACCGAAACACGGGCTGGCAGTAGCCTTTCCGTTTCGAAACGGTCCCTTCCGTTTCGGACGCCTGGGCTGGTTAAAGGCACCCGTTCCGAAACGGTAGGTACTGTTCCGAAACACCCTGCACAGATTGCCCCAAAATGCATACTTAAACATGCAATTAAACATCCAATCATGCTCCAATTGCCACCAAACTTTACCAACATGCAATTCAACATATATGAGACATACTTGCATCAACAATTCATCAAAACATCAACATATGTGAAAAGCCCCCAAATCTATAGGCATGCTTCCTACACAAGCAAACCATTCAAGCATAAACTTCCAATTCAAGCATGTAAAGGGCAAACACAAAAACCAGCATTCTCAACAATATCCAACATACTTAGGGAGTTCAAAACCTCTCCCAAAACATACACTTAGGCCCCCCATTGCCAAATTACCAAAAGCTAAAATGTACTTAAGAAAACCTTCCATACTTTGAGCTTTACTTCCACTTGATTACTTGCCCTCCTTGCTGCCCTCAAGTACTTTAATGTTCTGCATTATTGATTTAAGAAAACGAAGAGAGCGTAAGCAAAAGCTTAGTGAGGAATGCTCAATAAAACCATTCAATAATGCATTTATAAAACACTTTATAAATCATGCTTCAAATCATCATTTACACATGCTCAAAAGCATACTTAAACAAGCATCTCATGCTTCATATCATAACATGTCATATTGGCCACAAGTGATAAGTTCCACTTCTTTAAAAACAAGTTCATCAACTTTCACCCCAAGGACTTTTAAACACCTTGGCCCCAAGGACTTTTAAACACCTTGGCCCATGGACTTTTAACCACCATGGAAAGGACCACACAAGGACTTTTAACCACCTTTGTGTCCGTATCAAGTTTCACCCCAAGGACTTTTAAACACCTTGGCCCCAAGGACTTTTAAACACCTTGGCCCATGGACTTTTAACCACCATGGAAAGGACCACACAAGGACTTTTAACCACCTTTGTGTCCGTAGCAAGAATCATCCTAGGACTTTTAACCACCTTGATGTTCTTAAGTAAACAAGGCTCACTCAAGGACTTTTAACCACCTTAGTGACCTTAACCTTTTTAAAACATCACTTGCCAATATACATCATTATCATCAATTTATCCACTATTTTAAAGCATTAAACCAAGCCATATTCATCATGCATTTAAAAGCATCAAACCACATTTAATCAATGTTCAAAAACAAGGAACTCTTACCTTGAGCTTCCTTCAACATATGGCTTACAAAAACAGCATTTACCATGCTAAATCATGCTTTCAAAACAGAATTTAAACCATGCAATAAACCACATTGCACAACAATCAAAACATGGCCACCACTAGAGAGTATTTCCGAAAACTTAGACTTGAGCTTAGCAAAGTTGTTTAGACTTAAACTAAGCTCCCAAGACATTGGTTTCAAAGCCGAAAACCCAATTTCACTCACCGGTTCCACTTCGCCTCTTGCCGAAGCACCAATTCAAGCCTCCGGATCACCAACTCTTGGATCCAAAGATGACTCCCCTGTTTTAATCACATCAAAGCAGACGATTAATGCATCATCATGCATTAATAGCTTCAATGAAAGCACCTAAACTCGCTGCTCTCATCCACACTCCATTTTCGGCCACCAAATACAAACGAAAATGCATCCAAACCACTTCTCAACAAAGCCCAGCCATAAACCATCAAAACCAAACATCTTTTAACATCATTTAACACCTAAAAAGAACCTACTAACATCCTTATACCTCCAGCAACACCAGATCCACAAGATCACCTCAAAAACAATCAAGAATCACAAGCTAAACTTAGGAAACTCAACCTATCCGGGATTGCATCAATCAAAACTCAATTCCTTACCAATTTAGTGTTCAAATAACATCAAAAACACATCTTAAATCACAGATTTAACAGACCAAACGAAAATCATCAAAAATCACCAAATCTTGCATTATAAGCCAAGATCCACTTCACAACTTAAAAGCCTTTAATAAAACATCAATTAAGGATTGAAAACTTAGGAATTTCAGTAAAGAGCTGATAGTTTAGAGGAGAAGGACGTTCTTACCTCCAAACTTGAGTTTCTCCACTTTTTAGAATCAAAAACCTTGATGAATCAAGTAGCAAATGATGAGGTTTTGTAGATATGATGATTAGGAATCAAAAGAGAGTTGAAAGGATAGATTTAGGTGACAAAATCAGAAGAAATTCTCTGGAGAGAGAGTGTTTGGGTTGAGAGAAAATGAGAGAAAAGAAAATTGGAAGTTAGTTATCAAAATGGCCAAAATGGCTTTCCCTCCTCTTTTGATATGTTTTAAAATCAGAATATATCTTAAAATATCTTAGAAAAATCTGGAGAAACTACTTTTGGAATAATAGCTCCTTAAAGATTCAAAGTTTCAACCCTTTATAAAACAGTCACAAAACTTTCAAAAATTACATTTTGGTCACTAGCCAAAATGTCACCCTTCCAAAACTCATTTTGTAAAATTGATTTCACAGTTCACTTATATATATTAAAAGATGATTTTAGAACATTTTCCCATATTTTTAATGCAACCCGAACTAGGCTTTCCTAATTTCACCTTTTTAGATTCGACCAGCACTTTGACCAAACCGGTCAACGCTCAAAACTACCAAGCCCAAAACCGGGGCGTTACAACTCTCCCCCCCTTAAGAAATTTCGTCCTCGAAATTTACCTGAAGGAAAGAGATATGGAAACTGCTTCAGCATGTCTTCCTTCCGCTCCCACGTGGCTTCCTCAGCACCTCGATGCTTCCACAGCACCTTCACCAACTCAATGGTCTTGCCACGAAGAACCTTGCTATCCGAATCCAGAACCTTCACCGGCTCCTCATCATAGGTCAAATCCAGATTCAATTCCACTTCCTCCACAGGCATCACATGCGAAGGATCAGATCTATACCTCCGGAGCATAGAAACATGGAACACATCATGAATCTTCTCCAACTCTTGAGGTAGCCTCAACCGATACGCAACAGGACCCACACGCTCAACCACCTCGTATGGTCCAATGTACCTAGGGCTCAACTTACCCTTCCGGCCAAACCTCATCACCTTCTTCCAAGGCGAAACCTTCAAGAACATACGGTCACCCACCGCATACTCTATCTCCTTACGCTTCAAATCCGCGTAAGACTTTTGCCGATCAGAAGCAGCCTTCAACCGCTCACAAATGAGCTTCACCTTCTCGGTGGTCCCTTTCAACAAAGCCGGCATCGAAACCAACTTTTGACCAGTTTCAGCCCAACAAAGAGGAGTCCTACACTTCCTCCCGTACAAAGCCTCATAAGCTGCCATTTGAATACTCGCCTGATAACTATTGTTATAAGCAAACTCAACCAAAGGCAGATGCTTCTCCCAAGAACCTTGGAACTCAATCACGCAACACCTCAACATATCCTCCAAAATCTGGATAACTCGCTCAGACTGACCATCCGACTGAGGATGATAGGATGTACTGAAATGCAACCTTGTACCCAAAGCTTGATGCAAACACTGCCAGAAACGCGATGTGAACCTCGGATCCCTATCTGACACAATCGACTTAGGCACACCATGCAGCCGTACAATCTCAGCAATGTACAGCTCCGCAAGCTTATCCAAAGAAAACGTGGTATGCACAGGCAAGAAATGCGCACACTTCGTCAGGCGATCCACCATCACCCAAACAGAATTCTTCTTCGAAGGAGACAAAGGTAAACCAGATACAAAATCCATGGTAACCCTTTCCCACTTCCATTCAGGGATTTTCAACGGTTGCAACAACCCTGAAGGAACCTGATGTTCAGCCTTAACTCGCTGACACACCAAACACTTGCTCACAAACTCCACAACATCCTTTTTCAAACCCACCCAATAGTACTCATCACGAAGATCACGATACATCTTAGTACTACCAGGGTGCATAGCAAAAGGACTACTATGACCTTCAGTCAGAATAGCACGCCTCAACTCCGCATCATTGGGCACTACTATTCGACTCCCAAAACACAACACACCATCATCATTAAAGCAGAAATCCGAAGGCCTACCCTCCGCGATATCCTGAACATGAGACACCAAGGAATCATCCAGCAACTGCTTTTCCTTGATCAACTGAACCATTGATGGCTTCACTTGCAACTCAGCCACAAGGCCACCATCACGCGAAATGCTCAAGCTAGCAAACATAGCCCTCAGCTCAACAGCTACTTTCCTACTCAAGGCATCCGCAACAACATTAGCCTTTCCAGGATGGTACTCAATCGTCAGATCATAATCCTTGAGCAACTCCAACCAGCGACGCTGCCTAAGATTCAACTCCTTCTGAGACATCAGATACCTCAAACTCTTGTGATACATGTACACAGTACACTTCTCACCATACAGATAATGTCTCCAGATCTTCAGAGCAAAAACCACTGCAGCTAGCTCAATATCATGCGTAGGGTAATTGCGCTCATGCACTTTCAACTGCCGCGATGCATAAGCAACCACCTTACCCTCTTGCATCAGCACACATCCCAAACCAACATAGGATGTATCACTGTAGACCACAAACTCTTTCCCTGATTCAGGTTGAACCAAGATAGGAGCTTGCGTCAAAGCCACCTTAAGCTTCTCAAAAGCTTGTTGTCTCGCTTCCGTCCACTCATACTTAACATCGTTTTGCAACAGCTTCGTCAAAGGAGCAGCAATCTTGGAAAAACCATCCACAAACCTTCGGTAGTATCCTGCCAAACCAAGGAAACTACGGACCTCATGAACAGACTTAGGAACCTTCCAGTTCATCACCGCCTCAATCTTCTGAGGATCAACACGAATCCCCTCAGCTGAGACCACATGCCCAAGAAACACCACCTCTTTAAGCCAAAACTCACACTTGCTCAGCTTAGCATAAAGCTGATTCTCCAACAAAGCTTGCAAAACAATCCCCAAATGCTCTTCATGCTCCTCCTCAGTACGCGAGTACACGAGGATATCATCAATGAACACCACAACGAACTTATCCAGGTATTCATGAAACACATGATTCATCATGTCCATGAAAGCAGCAGGAGCATTTGTCAAACCAAACGGCATCACAAGGAACTCATAATGCCCATACCTTGTCCTGAAAGCTGTCTTAGGCACATCCACATCCTTCACCTTCAACTGATAATACCCTCACCTCAAGTCAATCTTAGAGAACACATCAGCTCCCCGAAATTGATCAAAGAGATCATCAATCCTCGGCAAAGGATACCGATTCTTGATAGTCAACTTGTTCAGCTGACGGTAATCAATGCACATCCTCATAATGCCATCCTTCTTCTTTACAAACAAGACCGGTGCTCCCCAAGGTGACACACTCGGCCGAATGAAACCACGATCAAGCAACTCTTGCAACTGCGTCTTCAGCTCTTTCAGCTCCTTAGGTGCCATTCTATAGGGAGTAATGGACACAGGAGTTGTATTCTCATACAGCTCAATTCCAAACTCCACCTCACGATTAGGAGGTAAACCAGGCAACTCCTCAGGAAACACTCCAGGAAACTCCTTCACAACCCTGATATCTTGCACCCTCAACTCCTTAGAGTTAGGATTCATCACAAAAGCTAGATAAGCTTCGCAACCTTGCCTCAACATCCTGCTCGCCTCCAAAGAAGATACCACATTGGTAAGAAACTTCACATTCTCACCAACCACAACAACATCATAATCATCCGCAAGTTTCAACGAAACTCTCTTATTTTCACAATCCACAACAGCACGATGCTCAGCAAGCCAATCCATACCAAGGATCACATCAAAACCATAGAAAGGCAGCTCCATAAGATCAACATGAAAAACATGTTCTTGAACAACCAAAGGACACCTTCTATACAGCTTTCGAGTCACAACAGTCTCACCAAAAGAACTAGTGACACGAACACCAACATCCAAAGACTCAACAGGCAAACCAAGCAATTCAGCATGCTCACGCAAAATATATGAATGCGTAGATCCAGAATCTATCAAAGAAAGTAATGACAAGGACTGCAAAGTAAAGGTACCTGCAATCACATTCGCATCATTCCTTCCCTCACGTTGAGCATACACCCTCGCTTTACCACCACCTTCAGGCTGAATAGCCACAACATGGGCCACTCCTCGGCCACCTTCCTCCCTTCTCTGGAAATTACCACGGCCGCGCCCACGACCTCTCTGCGGTGCAGCAACAACAGGAGCACGCACTTGGCCCCCAGCCAACATAGGACAATCTCGCCTCAAGTGGTCTGCGGATCCACAATTCCAGCACCCATTACCCGCTGCCGCAACAGGAGCTTGCACCTCTCTCACAGCACGAGGACAATCACGCTTCATGTGACCACGTGAACCACAGATCCAGCAAGCACTCGGATCAGCTCTAAGATTGCCTCCTCGAGTAGGTACACCACCACCCCTCTTAGCTGAGGACTGATACTTCTGATCACGTCCCCTCTTGTTCCGTCCACCTCCGGAACTAAACTCAGCAGCTCTCTTACCAGAACTTGCTCCAGCACCTTTTGCAGACAAACCCAAGTTCATCTCAATGTCCTTGGCTCGGCCCACCAACACATCAAAATCATCATACTCAGTGGCCAGCACATACATCTTCACGTCCGTCACTAAACCATAACGGAACCTCTCGCACCTCGCCCGCTCATCAGGTACCAACTCAGGTGCATACTGACTGAGTCGCACAAACTGCACTTCATACTCAGCCACACTCACGCTCCCTTGGGTAAGAGACATGAATTCACGCTTCTTCTCATCAAGATATCTCACACCAAGATATCTCTTCTTGAACACATTCTGAAAGAATGTCCAAGTAACATCAGCTTCAACCATCCCAGCTATGGTGGTCGTCCACCACGTATACGCATCGTCCTGCAGCAAGGACACAACACAACCCAACTTTTGCACATCCGTGCAGCTCATCTGACCCAAGATCCGCTT
Organism: Hibiscus tridactylites; assembly: GCA_958450335.1. NCBI lineage: Eukaryota > Viridiplantae > Streptophyta > Magnoliopsida > Malvales > Malvaceae > Hibiscus > Hibiscus tridactylites. Next base: position 26,250,484 of record OY288269.1, on the reverse strand, counting down.
GGTACTCTCTAACCAAGCTTCAGAACTCTCAGCAGACATACCCCTGAACTCAGTCCCACCAAGACTGCGCAGACGCTCCAAAGGTAGTCTAACTCCAGCATCTCCCTGATGCCCAGCTCCTTGAGCTCCAGCTACTGCTGCTCGGAAAGCACCCGCAATAGCTTGTACCAACATCGTCATATCGGGCATAGCTTGCCCCTGACCAACCTCAGGTCCAGCAGCTCCAGCACCAGCTGCAGCTTCAGCTCTTTCTCTCTCTGCACCACCACCACCAGGTGGAGGAGGAGGTAACACCGCACTACCCGTGTTTTCCTCATTCTCATTCTCACTAGGAGCCGTAGCTCGCACATTACCTCGTAACTCTCTACGTGGTGCCATACTTTTACCATGCAATCACAATGCAAATAAAACGAAGTCAGGCCCAGCAAGGTAAGCAATCCAAGTATTCAAGCTCAATTTCATTCAAAATCAACATCATTTCATTAGCTTCAATTTGGCAATGGGTACCCACAACATGCTACATCACAGCATACAACTCAATTGCATTAAAATCACAAACCACTGATCATGCTTTCAATCAACCAAGCACACATACCATACATACTTCAACCATGCACACATTCATTCCCAATTACTCGAAAACTTGGCTCTGATACCACAAAATGTAACCCCCTTAACCCGGCCTAGACGGTTGACCCGAATTAAGAAAGTCACACGGGGAAAACCAAAGTCAACCCGAAAGTCAACCTTGATTAACGACCTTTTTTTTAAAACTTGTCTAGATGCATATTAACCCTAGATATGATCATACAAACATCATACTCAAAGATCATAAACATCAGAGATCAAACAGGGACCCAATTGAACAATTTACAACTTTAGGGACCTAAATGTAAATTCTGATAATTAGGAGGACTTAACCCAAATTGAAGTTACCAACTTAAAATTAATCAGGTTTCATGCTTCCCTGTACAATTTCAGCTTAAAAGGACTTCCCAAACTCATACAATTGCACAAACAAGATTCAGGACCAAAATGCAAACAATTCAAAACATTTAACTGCCAATGTCAGCCCCCAACGGTCAGCTGTTCCGAAACAGGCAGAGCCCGTTTTGAAACACGGGTCGTTCCGCAACGCGTACCGAAACACGGGCTGGCAGTAGCCTTTCCGTTTCGGAACGGTCCCTTCCGTTTCGGACGCCTGGGCTGGTTAAAGGCACTCGTTCCGAAACGGTAGGTACTGTTCCGAAACACCCTGCACAGATTGCCCCAAAATGCATACTTAAACATGCAATTAAACATCCAATCATGCTCCAATTGCCACCAAACTTTACCAACATGCAATTCAACATATATGAGACATACTTGCATCAACAATTCATCAAAACATCAACATATGTGAAAAGCCCCCAAATCTATAGGCATGCTTCCTACACAAGCAAACCATTCAAGCATAAACTTCCAATTCAAGCATGTAAAGGGCAAACACAAAAACCAGCATTCTCAACAATATTCAACATACTTAGGGAGTTCAAAACCTCTCCCAAAACATACACTTAGGTCCCCCATTGCCAAATTACCAAAAGCTAAAATGTACTTAAGAAAACCTTCCATACTTTGAGCTTTACTTCCACTTGATTACTTGCCCTCCTTGCTGCCCGCAAGTACTTTAATGTTCTGCATTATTGATTTAAGAAAACGAAGAGAGCGTAAGCAAAAGCTTAGTGAGGAATGCTCAATAAAACCATTCAATAATGCATTTATAAAACACTTTATAAATCATGCTTCAAATCATCATTTACACATGCTCAAAAGCATACTTAAACAAGCATCTCATGCTTCATATCATAACATGTCATATTGGCCACAAGTGATAAGTTCCACTTCTTTAAAAACAAGTTCATCAACTTTCACCCCAAGGACTTTTAAACACCTTGGCCCCAAGGACTTTTAAACACCTTGGCCCATGGACTTTTAACCACCATGGAAAGGACCACACAAGGACTTTTAACCACCTTTGTGTCCGTATCAAGTTTCACCCCAAGGACTTTTAAACACCTTGGCCCCAAGGACTTTTAAACACCTTAGCCCATGGACTTTTAACCACCATGGAAAGGACCACACAAGGACTTTTAACCACCTTTGTGTCCGTAGCAAGAATCATCCAAGGACTTTTAACCACCTTGATGTTCTTAAGTAAACAAGGCTCACTCAAGGACTTTTAACCACCTTAGTGACCTTAACCTTTTTAAAACATCACTTGCCAATATACATCATTATCATCAATTTATCCACTGTTTTAAAGCATTAAACCAAGCCATATTCATCATGCATTTAAAAGTATCAAACCACATTTAATCAATGTTCAAAAACAAGGAACTCTTACCTTGAGCTTCCTTCAACATATGGCTTACAAAAACAACATTTACCATGCTAAATCATGCTTTCAAAACAGAATTTAAACCATGCAATAAACCACATTGCACAACAATCAAAACATGGCCACCACTAGAGAGTATTTCCGAAAACTTAGACTTGAGCTTAGCAAAGTTGTTTAGACTTAAACTAAGCTCCCAAGACATTGGTTTCAAAGCCGAAAACCCAATTTCACTCACCGATTCCACTTCGCCTCTTGCCAAAGCACCAATTCAAGCCTCCGGATCACCAACTCTTGGATCCAAAGATGACTCCCCTGTTTTAAACACATCAAAGCAGAGAATTAATGCATCATCATGCATTAATAGCTTCAATGAAAGCACCTAAACTCGCTGCTCTCATCCACACTCCATTTTCGGCCACCAAATACAACCGAAAATGCATCCAAACCACTTCTCAACAAAGCCCAGCCATAAACCATCAAAACCAAACATCTTTTAACATCATTTAACACCTAAAAAGAACCTACTAACATCCTTATACCTCCAGCAACACCAGATCCACAAGATCACCTCAAAAACAATCAAGAATCACAAGCTAAACTTAGGAAACTCAACCTATCCGGGATTGCATCAATCAAAACTCAATTCCTTATCAATTTAGTGTTCAAATAACATCAAAAACACATCTTAAATCACATATTTAACAGACCAAACGAAAATCATCAAAAATCACCAAATCTTGCATTATAAGCCAAGATCCACTTCACAACTTAAAAGCCTTTAATAAAACATCAATTAAGGATTGAAAACTTAGGAATTTTAGTAAAGAACTGATAGTTTAGAGGAGAAGGACGTTCTTACCTCCAAACTTGAGTTTCTCAACTTTTTAGAATCAAAAACCTTGATGAATCAAGTAGCAAATGATGAGGTTTTGTAGATATGATGATTAGGAATCAAAAGAGAGTTGAAAGGATAGATTTAGGTGACAAAATCAGAAGAAATTCTCTGGAGAGAGAGTGTTTGGGTTGAGAGAAAATGAGAGAAAAGAAAATTGGAAGTTAGTTATCAAAATGGCCAAAATGGCTTTCCCTCCTCTTTTGATATGTTTTAAAATCAGAATATATCTTAAAATATCTTAGAAAAATCTGGAGAAACTACTTTTGGAATAATAGCTCCTTAAAGATTCAAAGTTTCAACCCTTTATAAAACAGTCACAAAACTTTCAAAAATTACATTTTGGTCACTAGCCAAAATGTCACCCTTCCAAAACTCATTTTGTAAAATTGATTTCACAGTTCACTTATATATATATTAAAAGATGATTTTATAACATTTTTCCATATTTTTATTGCAACCCGAACTAGGCTTTCCTAATTTCACCTTTTTACATTCGACCAGCACTTTGACCAAACCGGTCAACGCTCAAAACTACCAAGCCCAAAACCGGGGCGTTACACTCCATGTATTTTGAATGCCCTGTAGATGTACATGAATCCTCTCAAGTGCTGCCGAGCATCTTCTGTGGTAGTCCTTCCAAATTGCCCTAACATGTTGATCATGTTAAACATAACATGCTTCAACTCGAAGTGATCCGCCTCAATCTCTGGTTCTGTCACTCTCGGATCAAACCCTATGTAGTCATGTTCCAGATAATCTCTAGTGGTTCGAACATTCTGGGCTGCCTGGGCGGAAGAAGGGGTTGCTCCCTTGGTAAGTCTTGCTGCCAATCCCTGTCGTTCACAACATTGTTGGGCGGGTCCATGTTTGCCTTTGCCTTTTTTCCCTCTTTGGTTTTCCCTAGGATTACTCTGGTTTACTTCTTGAGCTCTCTTTCTCTTCGTTCGACATCTTCGTAGAAGAGGATCTCTCCTTTTTGATTCTCCCTGGTCATACAATAGCAAAGGAAACTATAAAATTCCTTTTTCGATTAAAAATAAAAATAAAATGTAAAGAAATAAAAATGCATAAATTAAAGACGAATTTCGATGTTACCAATGCCCAGAAACGGCGCCAAAACTTGTAGAGCGTTGGGGTGTTCTCTATTTATGAGCGCAAGTGCACACTCTTGTCAAGTTATAGTATATAAGATATCGTCTCCCACAGGGATTTGACAACTTAATTCGAATTGTTGTTCATGCACAAGAAAATTAAACTACACAAGTAAGGCAAATGTTGAGAAGAAACGTAAAATAAAAACACAAGTAATTGAAAAAGAAGTGATCAGATTGATAGAGAGGGCAGGGTTATGCTGCTGCTTAGTGTGAAACTGCGTTGAATAGGACAAGTCGTTTTGCGCTGCCAGACTCTGCTGCTTCGGTGGTGGATGGCAGCTAGACTGCTTAGACCCTCTCATTGCCTCGGCCGGGGAATGGAACTGTGTCTCGGCGGCAAACTTGGCAGAACTACAAGGCTCGACAGAACGCTTCGAAAGTGACTCCGCTTATGTCTAAGTTAGAGTTCTGTTGATGCCCACTGCAGATAATACCAGTCGCGGCGTGAATCATACAAAGATAGCAATGTTGATTCGTCCTCATTTAGCCGCCTTAAACCCTAAACCTATGTATAGGCCGGATTGATCACAACGTCTATAGATGAAATCTTACTTACTCATTTTGTGAGTTCGACTCTCTCGATACCGAACAAATTGATAGAATTTGACTAATCTTTCGCCTTAATTGAAAACTATGAAGAACATGGAATAAGTAAACCTTGTAATTTTTATTGCAAAAACAAACTTTAAATCCTAAACAACCATTCTCACAACTAATTACAACATAACCCAAACCCAAGGAGAAAATTAGAACATGTCGGCTGCAAGAAAACCTAAACTATGCCTAAGAAAAACCTATGCTCTTTTGAATTAGAATTACAATGGGTATATATAGAGATTAGCTAGGTCTAGTCCTTCTTGAAGTAGAAGTCTTCAAGGTAGCTTTCCACATTAAATGTGACTTTAAACTCTGACTTCTTTGAGTTGAATGTGGACTTTATAATGTTGCCTTGTTTCGCAAGCAATATCGAGATTCACCTTCGGTGGCTCTGTCTGCTGCTACAGATGTCGGAAAATTGAGTGGACAACATTGATAGAATCATGATTTTTTGCTCTACAAATCGCACTCTGATTCTCCAACTCCATATTCTGCTGTCTTGGGCGGCGACAACTGTTGTCTCTGTCTAGAATTGTATCAGTACAACTCCTTGGATCGCAGCCTCAACATCACATCCTCAGCTCCCCTTTCCCTCTTTCAGCCTCTAGTACCTAAAACCCAAAGTACACTAAAACAATACATTTTCTTTACCAAACAAATGATAATCTAGAAAAACATGATGAAGTAAAGAAATACAGTAAAATGCAATGCATGGTCCTAATTATGCCTAAAATGTACTCAAAAACAAAAATAATATGAGATGGAATGTGCATGAAATATAGAACTCTTGGACACTTTACATTGTAACAAAATATTTTTGATCTTTTCAAAGCATGGAGTTAGTAGTCATGTGATGTCTTTCTCGTGGCATTCTTTGCGACATGTTCTGCTTTTGGAAGTGGTGTTACTTTGGGCAGAATTTGTTTGATAGTGACCCTTTGTCAAGTGTTTAAAGCATTTTCATTTATTTTCTTTAGTCTATGCTGCTTGTTGATCATTTGTTCATTTGCTTAGTTTCTCGAATTAGTGTTGGTACTTTCTTACAGTGTTGGTTATTTCTCGATGTTATTTTGTGTCTGATTGCGTGGTACTCTTTTTCTCCACTTATGGTAAGGAATTTTTTAATGAGGCTCACAATTAAGACCTAGGATGTATTGTTTTCATCCTTTTTAATAAAAAACTATCTTGCTGAGCAATTTTTTCTTCTCATGTCACCTTTTTTTTCAAAAAGTCTTTCCTATTTTTTTATCAACATAAAAAACCTAAAACAACAATGACAATGTTGAGTGACTCGATAAAGGTGGAGTATGATGGTTTAATTTAGTCAAGGCATATGTGAAAGTAATGGAGATGGGTTTGGACTTGAAACTTGGTTGAGGTTTTAATGAACGTGAATTAAAGATAACGAAGATTATAAGAGATGATAAAGATTTGAAGTAGACATGAAAATAATAATGATGATTTTTACCCATGCTAATGGAGATGAAATGAAAACTCAGGCTACTAAAAAATACTTTTCAAAGTGTATTTTTTATATTTTTATTTAATGTAATAAGTAGGGGTGAGAACGGGCCGAGCCTGAGCCTAGCCAGGCTTGGGATCGGCTCAGAAATAGTAATATTGGGCTCGACGAGCTCAAAATTTTAGGCTCGAGCTCGACTCAGAAACAATACTATTGAGCTCGGCTCGGGCTTGTCAGGCTCGACTCGAAATAGAAAATTTTTCTATAATTTTTTTATAAAAGATCGGGCCTCCTTAAAAACCCCTTTTCATAACCAACACCGAAACGAAATTCAATGTCGAGAAAGTAGAAAAGAGTGCCTAAAAGTAGATTAATCCAAATAATCAAAAAATATTCTTACAATACAAACACATAATCAAAGAAAAATACAAAATCAAACAACAACCAAGTGACCAACTAAAGAAAATAAAACCACAAACATGCATCAATCTTCATAAAACAAAACAATCTATAACAACAATCCATTAGTTACTTCTCTGCCTTCCATTATCCCAGTCCAAGGCTCCAAGCACTCCTTTCTTTGATCTTCTCTTGATTTTTGAGCATATTTATTATAAAGTTGTTAAACAGTTCAACTTATTATTATTCAAAAATAAATTGCGAAGCATCATAAAATTTTATTAACAAACTTAAAGATTAGACAAAATGATTTCCTTCGATTGATCTTCATCAATTTTCTGAAAAAATATCATAAAACCATTAGCTAAAAATAAAATTTAAAAAACTAGAAAAAATTGTACATATACATAACTAATCCTTACTTTATTCTTTCTCTTCAATCCATAGATAGATCGACATCAATCTCCTGTGCAAATTAACATTTGCACGGTTTCAAGACGTAATGATGATCTATAAGGATGAATTACTCAGCTTCCAGCACTAAATGTTGCTTTTGAAGCCACAGTAGTAATGGGAACACCCAAGACATCCATGGCCAATCGTGACAAAATACGAAATCTTCCAACTTTTCCTTTCCACCACAATAAAGCATCAAACTTACTCTCTTGAGGAATATAACACCCTTCCTCAAGATATAAATCAACTTCGGATTGTCTATTCTAAATCAATTTCTCACTTCTCACGGCTTGCAAAATTTCCAATAATCCTCGAGTACTTCCCGCCCCTCCACAAACATTTGCACTAGTTCAATATTCATTCATTTGCTCCATTAGAGAAGGAGAATACAAATTCACATACTCATCATAAAGTTCATACAAAGTTTTTCTAACTTTATGTATATTCTCCCTAACCACATCAGGAGAAAACATTTTTAGGAAAGTAATCTCAATAACCTTCATTTTCAATCGAGGGTCCAACACTGCACCTATAGCCATGAGTAGATTACATTCACCCCAATATTTATCAAACATTTCTTTCATGCTTGTCACCATGCCTTTAACAAAATCATCGGAAGACATAGAACTGGTATCCAACAATAATTTAATTTTTTAAATCTCACTAAGAATCAAATTGGAAGTGGGATATTCAGATTCTAAAATAACATTTGTAGTATCATAGAACACTTTCAAGATTTCAAGCAATTTTTCAATTTTACCCCAATCCTCTAAACAAGGACAATAAACATATTTTGTATCTTCCAAAGCAAGTCTAAAAAATACCTCTTTGAACTTGATTGTGCGAGCGAGAATCTCATAAGTAGAATTCCATCGAGTCTTGCATTCAAAAATCAATCTCAACTCTGTTAGGTTATATTGTTGAGCAAGTTTAACAAACTTCTGCAATCGTTGTTCACTTCCATTTAGATAATCAACTGTATCATGAACATTCTTGATGATTCTTTTGACTTGTTTGAGACCGTGCTAAACCATAATATTTAGAATGTGGGCACAACAACGAACATGAAACAATTTTCCACCACAAATCAACCTCTTAGTCAGTGAGAAAGTGTCTTTCATGATTTGTATGCAAGATTCATTTGCAGAGGCATTATCCATAGAAATTGTGAATACCTACAAAAAAATACAATATTGATTAATGCTAATTTGGTAATAGGTCATTATGCGTAAAAAGATTAAAAGTAACTTACTTTGTTCTCGATGTCCCACTTTTTTAAGCATTTGAAAATACAATTAGCTATTTCTTTGCCTTTCTGAGGAGGAGGTATATGGACAAAATCCAACACTCGCTTTTGAAGTTTTCATTCATGGTCAACAAAATGAGTCGTAAGAACCATGTATTCGATCTTTTGAGGTTTGAAACGTCATAAGTCAGTGGTTAAAGAAATTATGTCCACATTCATCAACTTAATCTTCTCAGTCTCATAAACTTTGAAAGAATCATTTCTTATAGTATGATGTGACACACTTTTCCATTGTGGTATTCCCATCTTCAACATCATATTAAAGCCTTATTCTTCAACAATAGATAAAACATGCTCGTGAAATGTGCAATTCCTCTCATTTTCAACGAGTCAAACTTACCATCATGGAGAGCACTAACAAATTCAGAACTTGGAGAACCCGCAGTTGAATCATAAGGTAAAAGGTTGATCAACTTTTGTTGTCGCATGTGCACTTTTCTTTGTGTACATGTATCCAAATGACGCTTTAAATGGCTTGTAAGACCACCTCTAGAAATAGTTAGAAGAGTCTTACAATACACACAAGGAACTTTCCAAACTTTAGAGTTTCCTACACGTCGAGGTTCCCCAAATCCTTCCAAACAACAAATTTTTTTGCTCTCTTAAAAGGATATGATTCAGATTCATCTTCAGTATTACGAATCTCACTATTATTATTAGTTGCATTAGTTTGGGGAACATGCACTTATGCACTATCTATTTCAATTTCATCTTCATCCATTTCATTTGCACAATACAAATTTACCCCAAATTCCTTGCAATAGGAGTTGAATGGTCATATGATGTTCACAATCCAATAGTAGACATTCCTAAATTATAAATTAAAAATAAAGATCAATTATATAAAATAGAATAATTCAAAATAAAAATTAAGCAAAGTAAAAAAGGAAAGAAAGAAATGTAAAATGCAGAACAAGGAGTTAGGACTTTCATACAGGGAAAAAGAGAAGTGAATTAAGTCAAATTCACAAAAGCTAAGTTGACTTTCTTGCATACATGCACATTTTTCTATGAAATAAAGACTTGTAATTCAACAATATAACTTATATTTATTACAAACATGAGATAAAGGCTTGTATAGCATTTTAACCGTCTAGGTATGAGAAAATTTTAGATTCCAGTTAAGAAATAAAATAGAGCATCATGGTCCATATGATAGTAGATTTCCAGTTTTGCTACGCATAACTTCAAAAAAAATTCAAAAAAACTTACTTTTTTATCTTTTGGAAAATTAATGGACTTCATATATACAGTGAACGAATCTTAGAGAAAGATGAGATGAAGAAAAGAGCTGATACTCTTTGTTTTATTGATTTTGTGGCTGTAATACCTTCAATGAAGGCCAGCCATTTATATACACATGCCGACACTAAGGACGTTAGTTAGATAGCCTTCTAACAAACTTAACAGGCTCCAACTAACCCTTAGTGAGAAAGATCCTAAGTGATACATCACATGATACCTAGATGCACTCACTCTCCTATACTAACACAACATAGCAACACTAGAAGATGAACATAATTCCTAATATTCTCCCTGCAAATCCCAGCCTGAAACACCTGCAAGAAACCACAGAAAATATGCATAATAAAAAGAACAACTCAACACTTACCCATCAGTAGGACTGGCCATGGCAGACTGCTCCGAAGTGCAGGAAAACACAACAACAACCAGCTTGAGACGATGACGATAAAACCAAGGTGGTAGACAAAGGCTTTGTAAACTCATCAGCCACTTGCTTATATGCCAGAATTTCATTCACCTGAAGACGACCAGTTGTAACCTGCTCACGAACGAAAAATAAATCCAACTCAACATGCTTAAATTTAGAATGCAGCACCGGATTTGCAGACACATCCACCACACTCGTGTAATCACACCATAGAACAGGGATGCCATTAGAAGAAACACACAACTCATGAAGCAATGATTGAAGCCACATAATTTTAGCAGTAGCACAAGCCGCACTTTGATACTCAGCTTCAACGGTTGAACGAGAAACCACAAGCTGTTTATGAGAGCCCCAGGAGACAGGGTTGCCACAAAAAAAGATGCAGAACCCCGTTGTAGACCTGCGGTCATCACAGTCACTCCCCCAGTTCGCGTCCGCAAAGCGAGTAATGCTAAGGTAATAATGTGGAGAAAACCTTAAACCAAAATCACAAGTTCCTTGTAAATAACGAAGAATACGCTTAATAGCCTGCAAACGAACGTCCGGTTGTGTTTGCATGAACTGACAAACCTTGTTAACAATGAAGGCAATCTCAGGTTGAGTAATGACGATATACTGAAGAGCCCCAACAATGCTTCGAAACTCCGTAGCATTAGCAAGAGGGCAACCATCATGAAGAGACAACTTGCAATTGGTCACCATGGGCGTGGGAAGACTGTTTGCATGATCATACCCACAACGTGCCAATAAGTCAGAAATATATTTTTTCTGACTAATCAAAATACTCCCATTAGGAGCATAGCTTACTTCGATCCCCAAAAAATAACGAAGAACATCCAGATCTTTGAGAGAGAACACTGAATTGAGCTGCATCACAATCGCATCGATGGCAGTCGTGTTTGCACCAGTGATGATAATATCATCGACGTAGACAAGCAGGTATATAAAACCATTCCCACTATCATAAATAAACAAAGAAGAATCCAACTTGCTAGCACGAAAACCAGTTGATAAGAGATGTTGTTTAAGTGTCTCAAACCAAGCCTTAGGGCCTGTTTGAGACCATAGATTGCCTTGTTTAACTTGCACACTAGATTAGCAGAACCTTGCTCATAGCCAGGGGGTTGGATCATATATACCTCCTCAAGCAAGGCATCATTGAGGAAGGCATTGTTGATATCAACTTGCCGCAATGCCCAACCCCTTGTAACAGCCAACGATAGCATGGTACGAACCATTACTGGCTTGACTACTGGACTAAAAACCTCTGTGAAGTCAACACCAGGCTCATGTAGATAATCACGAGCCCCCAACCGAGTTTTGTAGTGAGCAACTATTCCATGAGGGTTACGTTTGACCTTAAAAATCCATTTGCAACTTACACCACTTCTATTTGCAGGTAACAGAACCAAAGTCCATGTGTTGTTACGCATGAGAGCCTCATATTCTTCTTGGGCAGCTGCTTGCCAATGAGGAGTCTTCATAGCTTCACGAATGTTTCTAGGTTTGACATCTGAGGAATCAGACTGGACATGAAAAACCTTTGGCTTTCGTATACCAGCTTTACCCCTGGTTATCATGGAATGATCATTTTTCACAAAAGTGCTAACGTTAGGCACATCATCAGGCAAAGCTGACTTGGATATAGAACGCATGGGAGACACCCTTTCAAAAAGAGTAGAAGCAACATGAGACGGGTTTCCAACTGAGTCGAAGTGAAAACCTTGAGAAGAATCTGGCTCTAAGGTTAATAGATCATTAGGGTCAGTGGCGTTTGTAGCATCCATACCAGTTGCATCTATAGGAGAGGAAACATCTAGAACATCACAAGAAGATGGGAAAACAGAAGACACGGGAAGAAGACCAAAGATCTCAGCAAATGTGGGGGCCACTACAGCAACTGGAGAAGAAACATGCACAACTATAGAAGAGACATGAGACTCTACTTTAGCATTAGCTGGTCGAGCCACAGACACCTCTGTAGAATGTGCAGTGGGCCCCATGACAGTGTTTCGAGAAGCCAAAACCACAGTTGTAGGATCAACATTAAGACCCAAACTCAAAGAATCACTTGTGCTTGCAGTAGGGGAATCAAACACAACAACACCAGTGGAATCACCATTGCAACCAGGGTCCGGATTAGACGTAGCACAAGGGTCACTATGAGTGAATTCGAAAGAGGTTCGAGAGTCCCTAGACCAAGCGCAATGTGGTGGATGGGAAGAAGTATTTACAAGCAATGGAAGTGATGACATAGTTGGAGAATTAACACATTCAACAGGACAATCCACAGAATACGAAAACACACGTTCATCAAACACCACATGCCTAGATACAAAGATACGACCAATGTCATCAAGGCACTTGTAACCCTTGTGACACGAGCTATAGCCCAGAAAAACACACCTGCGTGACTGAAAATCCAGCTTGTGTTTATTAAAGAGTCGTAAGAACGGGTAGCAAGCACACCCAAACACCCTAATTGCCTTGTAATTAGGTTTTCGCTGAAAGAGCAGTTCATAAGGAGAATTTCCCTTTAAAACAGTCGTAGGTAGCCTGTTAATGAGGTAAACAGCTGTGACAAAAGCATGACTCCAAAACTTCAAGGGTAGAGCAGCTTGAGCAAGAAGAGTCAGGCCCATCTCAACCACATGCCGATGCTTCCGCTCAGCCACTCCGTTCTGCTCGAAAGTATAGGGCCAAGTGACACGATGCTGAACACCATGAGCAACAAACCAATTTGACAACGACATATATTCAGTGCCACCGTCTATTTGGATAGCTTTAATCGTAACACCAAATTGATCCTCGACTAACTTCTGAATGTTGAAAAAACATTGTACAACCTCAGATTTGCGCTTGAGCAAGTAAATCCAAGTGTGTCTACTGAAAACGTCAACAAAGGAAACATAATATACAAAACCTTCTGAAGAAACTAGAGCAGATCCCCAAAGGTCAGAAACAACAAGCTCAAAGGGTGAGTTATATTCAGTTAAAGAAGCAAAAAAAGGAAGTCTATGTGTCTTCCCTTGTAAACATGCTGAACATACATTTGAAAGCTTATTCGAAGTACAAAAAATATTACATTTATTTAGTACATCACGTAAAACATCACTAGATGGATAACCGAGACGATTATGCCATAGATCGAAACTATCAGTTGTTGCAGAAGCAGAAAAGGTAGATGATGATGCACAGTCGTTAGGAAGGCCAGGAGCACGAGAGAAGTACGCTAAACTAGCACCACCAGGCACCACCAAGTCAAACAAACCCTTAGGAGTGAGCTTCCCTTCGAGGAGCGTTCTCTGAGTCTGAGAGTCCTTAACAAAACAACCATTAGCATGAAAAACAAACACCACATTGTTATCCCTAACAAGCTCTGACACAAACATCAAGTTCTTTTGTATATGAGGAACATGAAGAATGTTATGAAGAAGCAAAGACCTACCATGTGCAGGAAGGTAACCATTCCCTACATGAGATATCGAAATACCAATACCATCACCCATAAGGAGTCAATTCTCACCTTTATACGGAACACTCGTCTGAAGAAGAGACTTGTCTTGTGTGATGTGGTGTGTGGCACCAGAATCAGGATACCACACACCCTCAGCATATGCAGGGAGAGATGAGGATGTAGAGAAAAACGAAGCAGAAGGAGGGGAACTCAAAGAAGCAATCCCAACATTGCCACCACTAGGGTTAGACACGCCACAAACATTTGCAGAAAAGTCCCCTGTAAAGGAAGGAAGATACGAGCCTCCAAAATGACCAGGACTATGAGGATAGGAAAACCCAAAACCCAGAGAAGACGCACGAGGCTGAGAAGGAGAAACGAGACCAGGGGAAACTCTAGAGGGTACAAGACTCAGATGATGACTATAAACCTAAATAGGAGCTTTCGTAGTAGACGACTGATGATAACCTCCTGAGCTAGACCCATGAGCATATTGGTGAGACACATCATTTCAAGAATCACCAGTCGATGCAACATGACCATGAAAATTCTGATCAAAACGACGATAACACTTCACCACAGTGTAACCAAACTTACCACATAGCTGACATTGAGGCTTATTATAGTTGTTCCTCCCTCTCCCACGTCCTCAAAAGCTAGGAAGATAGCCTCTGGGTTCTGAAGAATGAGAATGACTATCGTCCACACAAATGAGGATAGAGTGTCATTACTTGTCACATGAGACCCATGTTGAACAGCCGTATTTGCACACATTCCATGAAGATGCCCATGTTGAACTGCAACATTAGCATGCATAGGCAAAGACTCTTGCATGAACATCTTTTGCCTTGCCTCGCAATCGAGTAACATATCAGTACGTGTCTCAAGAGAGACAACTTCACGAGAAGCAATTGCAATTACGGACTCAAACTGCATAGAGAGACCAGCAAGAACAACACTGATTTGTTCATGTTCTGTGACAACACAACCTGAAGCAGTAAGAGTATCGCAAATTAACCTAATTTTAGCTAGGTATTCATTGATAGTCAAGCCAATTTTCTTCTGTGTATGCAAGATATGCCTCAAAGCTGATGTCTTAGCAGTCGGTCGAGCCAAGAATAAATGAGTAATAGTACTCCAAATGTCCTTGGTAGTGTGGCAACTAGTGAGATTGGGAAGTACATCCGCACTTACAGAGGACAACGACCATGAAGCAAGGAGTTTATCCTATCTACGATACGCAACAAAGTTAGGATTCTCAACACGTGTTCCTGAAGAACCTTGAATGTATTGCAGAGGCAACCCAAAACTATCAGAAATAAAATTCATAAGGCCATAGCCATCAATGATCAAAGTAACATGATGTTTCCATAATATATAGGTCGAATCAGACAATTTCACAATATCTTGCTTAGGAATATGCTGAACAGTCAAAGAGCTGAAAGACTCTTCAGATCGAGCAGAAGCGGAAGGATTATCTTGAACCATATTAACAAGAAACCAGATCCACAGAAAACAAACAAGCAAATGGAACGATTGTGATATCTCGAGGAATAAAACACAAATTCAACAAGACTCAACTCAAGATCTGAAGGAATTCTGATAACAATTCACTAATCTACTCATTCCAATAGATCACCATGAGTAGAAATTCTAGCAAACAAAAAACAGATTTCTAAAGTAAAGATCTAAGAGCTGAAGCAACACTTAGGCAGAGAAATCCAGAAAGCATGCAAACATCGAAATGCAATCACTACCCAACCAAACAAAACACATACCAGAAAGGAATCCTTATGAATTGCAAAACGAGGAATTCAAAAGCAATTGGAAATCAAGATCAATGTTGCAATCACAAGAAGAAAAATGAAGTAGTATCCCAGGAGAGATTGGCGATTGATACCATGAACGAATCTTAGAGAAAGATGAGATGAAAAAAAGAGCCGATACTCTTTGTTTTATTGATTTTGTGATTGCAATACCTTCAAAGAAGGCCAGCCATTTATATACATATGCCAACACTAAGGACGTTAGTTAGATTGTCTTCTAACAAACTTAACAGGCTCCAACTAACCCTTAGTGAGAAAGATCCTAAGTGATGCAACACATGATACCTAGCTGCACTCACTCTCCTATACGAACACAACACAGTAACACTAGAAGATGAACATAATTCCTAATATACAACAGCAACAATTGAAGATACAAAAATTTCCTCCTGAAATCATTAATCTAGATAGAAATTATGCATAATAAGATTAAGGTATGAGGACATGATTGAAGATATTTAGTTCAACCTACTCTTTTGTGGTATTACTGTTAATTTTCATATTTAATTAAGTGGAATGATCCTTTAACTTTTTACAAGAGTTTAGAAAATTAACGAGAGATCAATAAATATAGGACCTTTGCAGATTCCATAATGTTTGCAGAATAATTGGTGCCAATATGCAAATTGAAACACATACATACCGGCCCACCAAGGTATTAGAATCCCTCAAGCTCAAGCTCCTTTAAGATGCCCATCCTCACTAATGACATAAACATATATTATGATAAACTATCAGTCCATAATCATTCATATCAAATAACCAAATTTATAATGAAAAGTAAACATTAGAAAGCTGAATTGAAAGCTAAATTTGGAAAGCAAGAATAGTGAGAACAAAAGTGCCCATTGATATATAAAACTGATAAGATAAAAGGGATCGTAAACGGTGAATGTAAAAAAAGCAACATTTAGTACATGTAAAGTGTCCATAAGTTTTATATTTTGTGCACATTCTATCTCATATTATTGCCATTTTAAGTACATTTTAGGCATAATTAGGTGCATGCATTACATTTTATAGTATTCTTTACTTTGCCATGCTTTTTATTGGTTATCTTTTATTTGGTAAGGAAAAGATATTGTTTTAGTTTAGTTTAGTTTCAGGTACTAGAAGATGGCAGAAGGAGAGGGGAGCTGAGGACATGATGCTGAGGCAGCAGACCAAGGAGCTTTACTGATGCAGTTCTAGACAGAGACAGCCGCTGTCGAATAGCCACAGCCGCCATACCTGCCGCCTAGGGCAGCAAGCTGAGGAATTGGAGAACCAGAGTGCGATCTGTAGAGCAGAAAATCATGATTCTAACGATGCCATCCACTTAATTTTCTAACGCCTGGAGCAGCGAACAGAGCTGTCGGAGGAGGAATTCGAGAGAACTTGCGGAGAAAGGCAATGTGAAGAAGTCCACATTCAACTCAAAGATGTCATAATTAAAGGTTGCATTTAATGCAAAAGCTACTTTGAAGACTTCTACTCCAAGGAGGACTTGACCTAGCTAATTCCTATATATACTTGACATATTTTGTACTTCAAGACAACTTAGGTTTTCCCTTAGGCATAGTTTAGGTTTTCTTGCCGCCATTATGTTCTAAATTCTTTCTTGGGTTTGGGTTATGTTGTGAACTAGTGTGAGAACGGTTGTTTAGGTATTATGTTTGTTTTTCCAATAAAACTTTCAAGGTTTGCTTATTCCATGCTCTTCATAGTTTTCAATTAAGTTCGAAAGATTCGTTGTCAACTATTCATTTGTTCGGTATTGAGAGAGTCAAACTCATGAAAGGAGTAAGTACGATCCTCACTCTAATCAAGTGTTGATCAATCTAGCCTAGACATAGGTTAGGGTTTAAGGCGGCTAAAGAAGAAAGAACCAACATTGCTGTCTTTGCAAGATTCACGCCGCGACTAGTATTATCTATAGTGGGCAACAACATTATTATGACTTAGACATAAGCGGGATCACTTTCAAAGAGTTTTGCCAAGCCTTGAAGGTCTGCCGAGTGTGCTGCCGAGCCAATCGTCCGTTCCACTGCCGAGGCAGCAAAATCGTCAAAGTATCCAATCTGCCATCCCCCACTAAGGCAACAAAGTCTGGCAGCGCAAAGCAACTTAACCTGTTCAACGCAGTTTCACACTAGGGAGCAACATAATCTGACCCACCCTATCTCTCTGATCCTCTCTATCAATTTACTTGTGTTTTATTTATTTTTACTTCTTTCATAAACTAAATCTTAATTGTGCATTTAATTTTCTTTTGTGCATGAATCACAATTCAAGTTTAAGTTGTCCAATCCTTGTGGGAGACGATATCTTTTATACTATAACTTGACAGGAGTGTGCACTTGCGCTCGTATTTAGAGAACACCCAAACGCTCAACAAGTTTTTGGCGTCGATGCCAGGGATTGGTAACAGTAAATTCGTTTTTATATTTATGCACTTCTATTCTAATTCGCATTTAATTTTTATTTTATTCGAAAAAAGAAATTTTATAGTTTCTTTTGCTAGTGCATGACCAGAGCAAATCCAAAGGACGAAATAATTTTCTTTGACGACATCGAACGAAGAGCATGAGAACTTAAGAAAGAAGTAAGAGAAGCCCTAGGAAAAGCAAAGGAAGAGGGGGAAGAAAAAGCAATAATGGTTAACGGCCAAGATGATAACCCTACCAACGATGCCCGTATCAACATGGATGGGCAACAAGATCCGCCGGCCAGACATCAACAAATCCCGCCTAGACCACAACCCCCGATTCTTCCCAGGCAGCAATAGTACGTACGAACCACCAAGGACTAGTTGGAGCATGACTTCAGGGGTTTTGACCCAACTGTTGCAGAGCTTGAAATCGAGGCGGACTGCCACAGAACACGCTCGGCAACATTTCAGAGGATTCCTAGACATATGTAGAGTTTTCAAGATACACGGAGTCCACCAAGACGTGCTAAGGCTGAGGTTATTCCACTATTTTACTGAGGGATAGGGCAAAGCAGTGGTTGAACAACCAACCGGAAGGGTCATTCAATACTTGGACAGAGCTGTGCAAGAACTTCTTAGATCATTTCAGCGCATCTAATGTCACAGACAGACTGAGAAACGAGATCACAACCTTCCGACAAGGGGATGACAAGCCAATGTTTGAAGCATGGGAACGGTACCAACAAATGCTTAATAATTGCCCGCTTCATGGTTTTCCGGCTCGAACACAAGTGTCAATATTTTACAACGGGGTGAACTACCCAACTGCGGATCCTGAACCAAGCCGCCAAAAATGACTATAAGTTCCCAACAGCCTGCTGAGGCGGCATTAGGTGGCCAACTACTGTGAACGAAGTGGAAGCCTCAGAATCTGTCAATGCCCGCCTTGACAAACTAAAAGAGCTGGTTATGAACATGGCAAAACCCACTGGAAAAGTCTATGAGGCAAAGGGTGTAGAACCGTTCTGTAACGAGTGTGGGGGCACCACGATTCCTCTGAATGTACAACATCCGCCAATTTAATGGGAGGATACGAGAGGAACAACATGCCCAACACCAACACTTACAACCCTGGCTAGAAGAAGTATCCAAACTTCTCCTGGAATAATCCAAACACAACTGCCAACCCAACTCAGCAACCAGGAGGATACCAATAGAATCTGTCTAAACAGCCGCATCAGCAGCTACAGAATATGAACAATAATTCATTAGTCTACTTTACATACTTTTATATCTCATACTAATGACTTTATTTCCCAAACGAATAAATTTATTGATAAAACTGAATCTTTCATGGACATGACTGAAATAAGGATGCACAACTAGGAGGCAGCAATAAAGAATCTAAAGACCCTGTTTGGAAGGTTTGCCCAGATTGTCAACACTAGGCTTACGGGAGGATTACCCGGTGACACTGAAACCACAAAGAGAAAACCCCAATAGCAATGCAAGGTTGTATTAACTAGAAGTGGGATAAAGTTGCAAGAGCCATCAAAGTTTGCTGCGAAAGAAACAACATCTGCCGATCCAGCCCAAGCAACCAGAAGTCCTACCACGGTAGCACATATCCAAAAATAGGGACGGTTGATGACCAGGCGAAATCTAAACCAGTTACTGCCCCCAAAATAAGTTCCTTTCCAAGGCAAAAATTGTAGATACTAACAGAAACATGACATGCAGTTCAAAAAATTCATGGATGTTTTGAAACAAGTAAAATCAATCTTCCATTGGTGGAATTGATAGAACAGATGCCCAGCTATGCTAAGTTTCTAAAGGATAAGGTATCCAAAAGAATAAGAATCAGGGAATTTGAGACAGTGGTAGTAACAAAGGGATGCATGGCTTTGTTGCACAATAAGGCGCCGCCTAAACAGAAAGATCTGGGCAGCTTCATAATTCCCTGTAAAATTGACAGCAACCACTCCGTGAAAGCCCTCTGTGACCTAGGGGCAAGCATCAACTAAATGCCCAAGTCTGTACAACCAGAAGGAAAGATTGAGGACATCTTGGAAAAGGTGGACAAATTCATCTTCCCTGCCGACTTCTTGGTTCTTGACTGTGAAGCAGATGAAAGGGCACCGATAATACTAGGGCAACCGTTCCTAGCTACAGGCAGAACACTGATCGATGTTGAAAAATGTGAACTTACAATGAGGGTAAATGACCAGCAAGTAAAGTTAAACGTCTTCCAAATGATGAGGCAAGCTGATGATCTTGAAGAATGTCAGCTAATGGAGACCGCGTCAGAGTTCAATTTCGAAGGCAACTGACCCTGCTTGCAGCATGATTGCCAGGGCAGTAATCTCGACAGTTGTCTTGACAACCATTTAGATAAGTGCTTGGAAAATGAACAATATAGCGAATGGACAGAGCAGGAACTGGAGGGGCACAAGGAGGCATACTGGATAACAAACAGGCCAAGTAAGTATTTCGAACCGTCAAATTATACAGAGAAGAATGGCTCATAAGGTATGCTCATTTCCTCCAAGTATGCTCAGTTCATTAAAGAACACAATGTTGTTTGCGATGCTCATAATGTATTCTTTCAAATTCCATCTTTACATATTGAGAACTTTAATAAACATTAATCTTTGAAATAATGAAACATAATTTAGAAGGAATACCCGGATTTGAATGATGAAGAGTTTTATCGACACGCGAGGCTAGTAACATCTGTTGTGATTGCCAAAATCCATACCATTGATTGGACAGTGGAGTTTCTCAAAACTAATACATTGCTTGCTGCAATGCGAGCTAACTAGTAAACCCCTTTTCATCTTTACATGATATGTTCTCAAATATAGTGACTTCTATTGTTGGGATTTGAACCTCAATCCATCTAGATTAAGTGTAGAGCGTCTAGGTGTTCTCTATTTATGAGCGCAAGTACAGACTCTTGTCAAGTTATAGTATAAAAGATATCGTCTCCCACAGGGATTGGAGCAGCTTCTATGAATGGCTTCCTGCACAAAGATTTAGTAAATGCGTAATTAAATCTCATGATGTAGAAATATAAAAACACAAATAAAATAAAGATAGTGATGAGAGAGATGAGAGGGAGAGATTTGGGCGATAGGCTGGGTAACGCAAATGCAACTTAGTAGTATGAGGACTGCATTGTAAAGTCTGAGTATGTTTTGCGCTGTCATGAATTGTTACCTTGGTGGGTATGGCAGGCGGCAAACTACAACTCTATGACGCGGCCACAGCAGGTCATTGCCACTGCAGGAGTGTGCTGTCTCGGCGGGTTGAACGGAAGGAAGTCCTGGCGGAAAGTCTGGCAGACATTCCAAAGTTCAGCAGGATGGTCGACAGTGATCCCTCCTATTTCTAGGTTAGGATGCTTGAGAGCTAACTTGTGGAGTAGTGTGGAACAAAGTTAGTCAACTAGGTTGGTAATCCCTTTTAGCCTCTGAAACTTGTGGACAAGTGTGGAACCAAGTTAGTCACGCCTTTGCATGTTGTGATCGTGCTTAACCCTTTCGTGAGCCTTGCACTTTCGTGCCCGACAAATGGATTTTCTCTTTAACTGAATGGTGTAGACTAATTGAACGAACAAAAAACATATATTGAGCAAACTTTGGAAGTTTATTGAAAACAACTCAAGACTATTACAATCGTTTCCCTCAAACAACTTTCCATTTACGCGTCTAAACCCTAGGAGAGTTGGGACGCGACCCCCAATAACTCCAACCTATCTAACTATCCCTCTATCTATCCTCTCGTCCTCAGATATGCGAGGTGCTATCCAAGATGCCCCTATACCCTTACATAAATTGGGTATATATAGGGCTCATGACCTAAGTTTGAGTCCTCCTTGAAGTAGGAGTTCTAAAAGTAAGTTACATTAAATACATACTCCTTTATACTTTAAATATTGACTCTTTGGACGTTTCCTTCCTCCACAAGTAAGGATAAGTGCTCATACATATCGATCTTGGATAAGCTCTAACGACCGCTAAAGGCTTCAGAAAATTGCAAGACTTAGCTCATTGGGCTTAGGAAATTTCTCTCTTTAAATCGCGACCCATCTTGGCTAAGTCGGTGCAACTTCTTCTGCCCGGGCGGCACTTGGCGGCAATGCTGCTTCGGCAGCGTCCTTGGCGGCATCTTGAGCTGCTTCAGTACAGCTCCTTTGGTTCTAGCTTTTTGTCCTGTCCTCTCCTCTCCTAGCTCTAGCACCTGAAAATATAAACTAAATTAAAAAAATAACTTTTCTCAACTAAACATAAAATATTCAGTAGAAGCATGGTAAAAGAGAAGATATTGTTATAATGCATGTAATGCACCTAATTATGCCTAAATGAGCTTAAGAACATCAATAATACGGGCAGAAATGTGTACAAAATATAGAACTCATGGACACTCTACACCCCCCCAAACATGAACTATTGCTTGTCCTCAAGCAATGCAACCTAGCTAGTAAACCGACCCTTAGCACAAAATTAATAGAAACATTAGCCTTTAACTTGATTTCTTACCTCAAGGCCGTGACACCTGTTTTTATGTTAGTGATGTCATGAAATAACTCAGATTAATTTTCTTAATGCCAGTGCAGTGTGTGCAGGTTTGTGTTCATGCTAAACATGCTGAGATAATTAAGTTAACAAAGATTGCCTAAAATAACTAAATTACTAGAAAGGACACGAGTTGCTGCCATGGCTTTAAGAGCTTCATCTCATCACAACTATTCTCCAGGTCTGAGACTAAGATAGGTGCACTCTACGAAACCCTGAACCCTTTTAATAGAGTCATCTCGTGAACACTTTCATTCACTCTTACTAATTTGTCCGTCACTTGGTTTACTTTCATGTACTTTCATAGCAGCGGAGTGTCCTTGCTTATGATCCTTCCTAGAGCCTGTTTTGGGCACCTCTACGGTTTTTAATCTTTCTGCCTAGAGCCTATTTCAGGCACCTCTAGGTTTTCCATCATTTTTGTTGTCCTGCCCTGTGTTGTCATGGCGGCAAATCTGTAATCAATCAAGGAAGTTTTATTAAGTAAAGCAGGCAATGTTAAACTCAAAATTAAAAGCAAAAATTCAGCATTTAACAGATAAGTGTAAAGATAATTGGCAAAAAAATAAAAAAAATTCTAAGTATTTTTCATGCTTCTTCCCATAGTTAGATTAAAATTTTTAGTATGGTGCGAATATATGTAGTCGGCTAAGCTATCATAGGCACAAGTTTTTAAGCTAAAAATTTCTATTTCATTAAGTGCTAGGGGGCAGAATTTACATATGCATTTAAATGCTACTAAATGAATCTAAAACAAAGAGGACTAATTCCCCCCAAACTCAAGGTTGGCATTGTCATCAATGCCTCTACAAAATAAAAATTAAAAACAAAACATAAAATATAAAAAAAAATAAACATAAAAATAAAAATAGAAAAATAAAACATAAAAATAAAACATAAAACATAAAACATAAAAAACTAAAAGAAAATAAAATAAAATAAAAATGGTGCTATAGACTGAGGGAGTTCACCTCTGTTGTTTCCGCGTCTGAGGAGGATTCTAAGGAGGCAGGCAGGACGAGGCGACGCGTAGCAGGTGGTCTATTAGTTGGGCTCTTCTTCTTGCTATGCGACGGCTGTGGGTGGGCTTCTTTGATTGTTTTTCAGCTCCTCCACCCTAGGGCTCTGTTGTTGGCCGCTTTCTCTTTCTATCTGCCTCGGCTGGTTCGTCATCAAAGGATTCTGAGATCTCCATGTCTGAGTTGCATGTGTCTTTGGCAGCGGCCCCTTTTGCTACTGGGGATGCAACAATGGTTGGATAGCGGTTGGAGAGGTTCTTCTCTTGGAGCGACGGTGCGGCCCCTCGCTGTCATCAGCGGCAGGAGCAACAGCTGGTCTTGGAGTGATCTGGATTAGCTTAGAAGCTGCTAACTTTGTGGGAAAGGCGGGCAACTGCGGGCTGGCGTCCTAATACTTGTCCAACAAGTAGGTCACACATGCCTCTTACACGTCCGCTACATATTTGGTGAAGATCACATGCTTGTGCTCGATCCTCTGGTAGCTTTCAACTAGGCTACGCATGTAACACCCCAATTTTGGGCTTAGAAGTTTAGGGTCTGAACTGGGCCGGTCTGAGAAATGGTTTGAATATAAAAGGGAGTTTTAGGGAACACCTAGTTCAGGATGTTTTAAAAATATAGAAAAATATCTAAAAATCCTCATTTATTATAAATAAGTGAATGGTGAAATCAATTTTACAAAATAAGGTTTGGAAATACTACATTTCGGTGTAGTGACCAAATCACAATTTTTGCAAAGTTTAGTAGTGACTGTTTTGTAAAGGATTGAAACTTTGAATCTTTAAGGAGGTAATTTACCAAAAATGTTTTCATCAGATTTTTCCTTAATTTGGGTGATTTAATTAATGATTTAATTAAATAAAATAAATGTGATAAACTATCTTTGACTTTCAAAACTGCTTTTCTCAAATTTTCTCTCATTTCATTTTCTCTCAAAATCCTATCAATCAAACACTTTTTCTCCAGCAAAATTAACTTTGATTTCCACTTCATTTGATGAGATTTCCATCACTCATTGATTCCAAATCAATCTTGCAACAAATCCATTTGATTTCTACATTGTATTTTCATGGAAGCTTGCCCAAATCAAGGAGAAATCATCTTTTAGAGGGGAGACATCTTCAGACACTTTTGGAGTTGACCCAGAAGCTTAATTGGCGTTTCGACAAGCAAGCGAAACAAAATAAGTGAGTGCGTATGGTTTTAGAAGTCCTTGAGGGACAAACAACCAAGGTTTGGGGATTTAATAAAGGTTTGAAACACCTTCCTAAGTCCGGAAGTAAGTATTGGCTAGATTACTCTCTAGAATGTGGTGATTGCCCCTTAAATGATTTTACAATCTCATGGTTTTAGATTGCTAAATTTCTACTATTTTTATGCATGAATTTTAGCATGAGATGATGCTTGAAATGATTTCATTAAGTAACACTTTGCATAGTTGAGATTTGAGCTTTTATGTGGAACTATAGCAAATGTTATGATTTTGAAAAGAGATGAGAATGTTGAGTTTTAATGCATGAAAAAAAGTAGGTGAGATGTTGATTTGACATAATATATTGGCATAGATGTTGAGAAACTTACCAGATATAATTGATCGATCAATAGGATGAGAGTTCACTATAAACTAAAAATTCGTACGTGCTCTTTGGTTAAGCCAAAGGGAGATATTTCGATGATGGGCATTCCATAGGGTTGGACTTGGGAAATACCCAAGCTTGATGGCGATGAGAGATTCCGCCATGTGAGTACGGTGACGGGAGATGCCACTGGAAGTGTCTAGTGAGATGTTCGCATATCCGTGTAACAAATAGATGTGAAATGCCAATATAAAATATGTTATGGTTTTGATTCACATGTACCTTGATATAATGATTTATGCTATGAGAAATGCATATGTAGTTTGTCTATCAAATGCTTTAGAGTACAAGCATGATTTTGGCCTTGCCATGGGTTATGCATTGGTTTTAATGCATGAGATAGAATGAAGGTACATCTGGTTTCAACGAGTATTGCTTGAAAGTTTTCCAAGCATGAGAAAGAGATGAGCATGTGGTTTAAAAGCTTTTGATGAAAGTGTTTTCAAAATGTGCGTTATTGTGTTGGATTTCTTTAGAGCATGCCTCACTAAGCATTTGTGCTTACACTCTCTTTTCCCAATAATGCAGATAATTGAGGTGTTTTTGGGCATCAAGGAAGCTAAGTCCATCCAAGGAAATCCAAGCTCACGTATGGTGAAGTTTTCATACACTTTAGTTTTGATAAATGGGAAATGGGAAACCAAGTTTTGTATTTGGGAGATATGTTAAACTCCCTAAGGTTGTGGCATGTTTGTTTTGTGCTTGTTGGTTTGTAAATGTTCTTGATTGCTAGTTTTTTAGGTTGGATTGCCTATTTGTGTTCTTGATATTAGGTAGCATGCCTCTAGACTAATGAGATTTCATGTTTGATGCTATGATTGTGTTTGTGTGTTCCAAATATGTACCTTGTATGTATGTTGACTTGTTGGTAAGATTAGAGAGTCCTTGGGATGTGTTAGATTAGGATTTTGAGTGAAAAACCAGTCCTTGCTGCAGATTCTAGGCAAACCGTATCGAAACACCCTCTAGTGTTTCGAAACGGGGGCCTGTAATGGCCTTTGTGTTTCGAAACGTTTTGGCTACTGGAATGCCATGTTTCGGAACGGGTCTCGAAACGGGTGGGTGTCTCGATCCACCGTTTTAATACGGCAGGTAGGTGTTTCGAAACAGGTGGCTGTTGGACGCAGATTTGAATTGCTCTGATGTTTGCATGTTTTACATTTTAGTCCTAAATGTTGTGATTGCAATTGCTCGAGCTTGAGATGTCCAAATAAGATGAAATTTGACAGAGAAGCATGAAACATGACTAATTTCATATGGGTAGCCTTAAAATCAATAAAGACCTTGCAATTTATAAAAATTACAATTTGGTCCCTAAACTCGTATAAAGTGCAATTGAGTCCCTATATGTTATCTGATCGCTGTGCCTTTCTCAATCGTATTTTATGAGTACTCACTTATGGTTAACGTGTATCTAGACAAGATTAAAGAGAAGAAAGGGTCGTTAATCAAGGTTGACTTTTGGGTTGACTTTGGTTTTCCCCGTGTAACCTTCGTAGTTTGGGTGAACCGCCTAGGTCGGGCTAATGGGGTTACATTTGGTGGTATCAGAGCTAGGTTCTCGTATAATTGGGGTTTGCTATGTGGATGATGTATGTGTAATTGCATGATGTGCCTTTTGGGTGAAAGAATATTGTGTGAATAGTGATGTATGATTTCAATTGTGATGTGTTTGTGATGTAATTCTATGTTGGGGTGTGATAGGGGATCCCATTGCCATATCAAAACTACTGAAGAGGAATTGTTTTCGAAAATAATCTTGAGTACTTGGATTACTTACCTTATTGTGTCTAATTGTGTTTATTGC